>CM040432.1:82865792-83210139 GCA_022702705.1 Papilionanthe hookeriana x Papilionanthe teres | reverse complement strand
TATAACATAAAACACAATATTTAAACTATAAAAACTTAATTAAGAAAAGCAAGTTGGAAGTAAGTTTATTGTATGCTAATGAAATGTAGCTAAAATAACTAAGTTAACTATGCTATTTTCTAAACTTCAAAGTTAACTAAAAGAAGCTTTGTGACAAAGAGTTCAAATTTAAGAAAGCATCCTTCCCCTTTACAATGAGTTCATGGTAAGTGAAGTAATTTAAATTATTTAAAATTATATAAAATTGTATTGTGCCAAATAAGAGCAATCCTATTCTTTACCCTCTATCGAGTGTATAAAAAACATTGGCTAATCTAGAGTTGGTCCATAAATATGTGGTTAGGCTAGAAGAATACTGGCTCTCACTCTAGAGCTTCCACTGGCCCCTCACCTGAGGGCTAACATCTTGCTTTAGTTTCCAAACAACTGGGCGCAATTGGAGATTTTAGTCTATCACCCTAAAACCTCCAATTCTATGCATATGAAATTATATTTCCCTATTTATTTGTACTCAACTCCATAGACTGCATTATCATCCATGAAATTAAATGTGACTCTCACCTTGTTGTAGAAAGCATAGCCCTGTTGGATCTTATGTTTCTCAATAAATTTTAATATTTTAATTGGCTAGATCGAAAAGTAAATGAAGATCAGAGTTTGAATCATCATAATTTTTTAATATTTAAAACCTTGCACAACAACATTAATTCTTCACAAAAACATATCACACTGTAGGGAGAAGGACAAAGAAGACTTCTCAGAATTCATGAGGAAGATACAACAAAACATGAATTACATATATAAAATAAGTTTACAAAACAAGAAAAAATAGAACACAACTTATCTCACACTCTCCAAGCAAATTTATTGAAGTTCCCTTGAAGCATTTTCTCTCTTTACAATCACACTCAATTCTCTCTTAGAAGTGTAATGAAGAAGACACCTCTCACCATCCCTCTCCTCTTACAACTCTTAGAAGAAATTCCTCTCCACACAAAACCTAACCCTAGACTCCAAAGACTCCACAAGGCTCACAAGACAAAAACCCTCAAGACATGACAAACACTACACACATTAGACACTCTCCAAGACTTACATGAGACAAGACATGACACTCTAAGAGTGGCACCAACCCCTCTTTTAAATAAATTCAAAAATCCTTCCTTTTTCCCAAGAGACACACCTCTTCATACCAATAGTCATATCTGACCGGTGCGCTGCCACTCAGATAAATATTTAAAACGTAGTTTCAGTTCAATTTCAAAGCAAAGTTAGTTTAATAATTAGGCATTCACTTCTATACGCAAGTATACATATTGTTCAAGTAATATAGGGCTCTTGTGAGTCCTGGTTATCGATCCACGAGGAAGGTTGTCACTTTTCAAAGTCTAGTAAAAAAATAAAAAACTTAATTCGTAATGCACGTTCAAGAAAAATTAAAACTGTAAGTGTAAAGAGCTAAGTTTACTAAAGTTACTTTCTAAATTTCTAGACAGAATTAACTAACAAAGACTAAGGGTCTGTTTGGGGTAGCTACAGCTTATCTAACTTATCCAGATAAGTATCTTATCTTGATAAGCTGCTGATCAGTATCTAATTCAGATAAGCTGGCTGACTATTTCGTTTGTGCATTTGGAAAACAGCTGATTTGCAGCTGTTTCTGGATAAATGACCCCTGTGCCCCTGATTTGAATAAACTGTCTAGATAAATTCTTAATATAAGAAAATACAATATGCCAATATAAATTTTGCCAACATAAATTCTTAATATAAGAACATAAATATAAAATTTAATTTATGATATAACATTCTAGTATTTTAATTACTTCAAATTATAAAAGTGTCTCCCAAGAGGATTTATAGCAAAATGGAGGAAAAATAGAATTTAAGAATCAATAGAATTTAAAATAGCAGTTTAGGATAAACCCTGCTCAATTACTGCTACTAAACAAGCCTAATAGAGTGCAACATTACTCGTGCATTTATACAGAGCAAAGGATTGATTTCAACAAAGGAAAACCAGAATTCTGTGTTGATCTTGCCTTGCCTCGCCTCGCCTCCCCTCACCTCATCCGCCTTAGCCATTCCCGTCGAATGGGAAGGGAAGCGCAATCAGTTGGAGCAGAGAAGCGACTACCTAGGTTGAAAGGGGTGAACTAGTATATCGGGATGGCAGCATTGGAATTTATGTGACGAATAAGCTGAAATGCAGGGTTATTACCGTGATCGGCTTCTTTCAAGAATTTAAAATGGGCTTATTAAATAAGCATTTGAAACTCAAAAACCAAATGGTACAATGGCTTTTTCAAAACACCACCCGCACTTATAAGCCACCCCAAACGGGCCCTAAATTTAGTATTGAAAGGTTCAAATATGGAAAATAATCTTTCCCCTTACAATTATACTATGATGAGTGAATGATAAAGATTGATAAAAAATTGTATGGTGCAAAAAAGAAGCATTCATATTCTTTACCCTCTTCAGGGTACCCCCTCTTATGAGTTCTGTAAAGACATTAGCTAATCCTAGGCTTAGTCTCTAAATCCATGGTTAGACTAGGAGGATACTGACTGTCACTTTAGAGCTCCCACTTACCTTCACCTGAAGTCTAACCTTAGCTTTAGTTTCTAAACACTAAGACCAAATTGGGGATTTCAGTCTGTCAGCCTAAAATCTCCAATTCTACCCCCATTAAACCACATTTCCCTATTTATTTGCACTCAACCCACATGAACTATGTAACTCATTCATGGACATTGAATGTAGTAGAACACTTAGTACTCTCGAATTTTATGTTTCACAATAAGTTTTAACAATTCAATTAGCCAGATCAAAAAGTAAATGAAGTGCAAAGTGAAAAATCATCCCAATTTCTTGACATTTAAATAACACATAAAATCTACATCATCACTTCATCGTATCTCATTGCAAGGAGAAAGACAAAGAAATCTATTTACAATTCATGAGGAAGATACGACAAAACTTGAATTTTATATATAAAACAAACTCATACAAATAATAAGAAGTAAATACAACTTATCTCCATTTCTTCCCCAAGCAAATCCCTTGAAGTTCCTTTGTATCCTTTTTTCTCTTTACAAAAACACTTAATTCCCTCTTAGAATAGTAAGGAAGAAGCAATCTCTCATTTTCCTTCTTCTCCTACACTCTTTAGAGAAGAATCCCTCACAAAACAAGACTCTCACACACAGTATCATTAGACTTCTACACACTTTTCACACACAAGAACACTTACTGTCCAAAAACCTAACACACTCCACTTTAACCAAAAGACACCTCTCCCTCTCTTCTCTCACTTTTTTGGTGTCAAAATATGTTAAAAATAGTTTAGAAACAAATTCCTCAAGAGCTTCTTTAAGCAACCCTTCAAAAATTGTCCAAATGTAATGAATTTTGTCTCCACCGACTTTGGGCGTCATCGGTGCTGGATAGGGTGCCATCAACGCTGGTATGTTTTAATTATTCTGAACTCTCTAGAATTGGTTTTCAACGACATTGGATAGGGTGCCGTTTGCGTCAGTAGCTGAATTTGCCATTTTGCCAATTTTTGCTCCAAATTCGTTCTTTTTTGCTTTCTTTTGCTCTAAACAACTAAAATAATCATACCTGCAACAAAACATAAAAAATACCTTCCTTTAAAGTGTAGTATCACCAAAAATGAGTTTAATATATGTATGAAAAATCTAACATATGTTTGGTGCATCAAAATCCCCTAATCTTAACCATTACTTATCATCAAGTAATGCTTTTACTACATATAAATATAACTCATGGTAGTGAACTCTAATTAAACAAGACTATGATTTTTGATTTAAATGAATATAATAACAAGATTCTTAGAGAGACTTTCAATAACTTAGGTTAAAACTATACGTGCAGAATATTTAGTAGTCAAGTCTGAGAGTTCTAGTCTCTAAGTTATTTCAATAATAACTATAGATTGTCAAATTAAGGGTTCTTTGAAGGATCAAATGAAAAAAAAAGAGATCTCTATTAGTACGGATGCTAATACCTTACTATAAGTTCAGAAATGAAATGGAGCTCTTTCTTTAAGTTGATTTAGGTGAAGCCAATTTTTGATTATGCATCTCCTCAAGCTTATCCTCACTTGTATTTCTTTTCTTTTCTTTTGGGATTACTTTTAAATCCTTTCTTTTTTCTTTCTTTCTCTTTTTCTCTTTTTTTTTTCTTGTGAGGATTAATATATCTGGATAGCCTTTAATAATTTTGAACTTCATTCTCCTCTTTCTAAAGTTGGAACTTGAAAACACTTCTTTACTTTATAGATATATATTAGCTTTTAAATGATTCATAATAGAGCCACAATCATTTCTTCTCACATAGACCTTTAAGCCTCTTAACATTTCAAAAGTACAGTTTTCTTTACTTTAAATAGTCAACCATAATCTCATCCTCTTATACTAAATATCTTAACCCATATTGCTAACATTTATTACTTAAAAATTGTATTCAAATCTTCTATGATATTTAAATAAAATAAAAAAAAATTTATTTTTCTATAGTTAAGTTCAACTACATTCAGTCATATTAAAATAATTTTGAAAATATATTTTAATTTAGAACATTTAATAGTTAAATTTTCCTCCCCCAAACTTAAGTTTTTCAGTGTATATCAAATTTACAAATGAGAGAAAAATAAAAATAAAACTAACCTTTTTTTGGCAAGCTTTTGATTCTTCTGAAGCATGTAGGTATTAATTAAAAATTCAACTACAGGTATGAAAAAATTAGAAGCATTGTTCATATATATAATAAAGATTTTCATGGTGAAAAAATATTAAAGACTTAAACTTTAAACATTTAACATAAGCATTACAATCTCAATCAAAATCACTAAACAAACAAACACAGAGTTCATTACATTATCATTACTAACACAGAGTACAATCACAAGTTACATCGATCATAGAGAAGCAGTCAACTAATACACAAAAGTACTACATAACATAAATAAAAATAGAAATTACATCTCTACCAATCATCACCAGTAGCTTCTTCAGCCTCATCTGCATCATCAGGTTGGTAAGGAACATAGCTGGGGCAAGTAGGAAATATCGCACCAGTGTCTCCCTTAGTAAATCTAACCTGAGCATCATGGTAAGCTATGTCGTATACAACTCCCCTCCTCTAATAATCATCATTAACATTGCTCTGGGCTTCTAATCCATCAATCCATGGAGTCTATCAATACTAGCATGTTGAATCCTAAATTTCTCCGTAACATTAGACAAAGTAGGTGCCTCAGAAGTAGAAGGTATATCCTGACTAGCAAAAGGAATATCAGTACTCCTACTTCCTCCCTTCCATCCCACATGACCCTCATAAGTAAAAATATTAGCCTTGATAATAGGCCTCAATGGATGGACTAACTCCTCATTTTCATCAAACTCCACTCCAGATTGTATACATAGTGTGTGAATTAGGGCAGGATAGCATAATGCATCAGTGGTTTCCCCTCTTATAATAGTCTAAATACTTTTATAGATGACAGCTCAAATATCTATCTGTTTCATGTTCTGAATGCAATAGTTCATAATAGCTCTATCTCTAGTAACTTCACTGTGACGGTAAGAAGGTAATAAATTTACTGAGATGAAATAATGTCAGACCTTACATGCTACATTCAACATGGAAGCAGGGAAGTTAATCTTTTTTCTTTGCTTTATCTTCCATTCCTCTTTTCCATTATTAAGAAAAGAAATCACTTCATTTAGTCTAGCATCCATAGTACAAAAATATTCATATTCACAGAATGACATTGCCCTTAACTGGTAAAAAGCATTAATACGATCCGGGGTAAATTCTACCATTTTCCCTTGCACAAGCACATATTCACTTTCACTCCATGGAAAATTTGCATAAAATTTACGAACTATACCCATAATCGCATCAGTAGTAAAATAACAAAATATCTCCAATACTCAATCGACAATTAACTGTTCTGCCATTCCGCCCAGATTTTCAAAAGCTCTATCTTGTATACATTTCTTATTGTAAACGGTCGAATTAAAACGAAATTGTGTTTTAACATTCACAAATTTATCCTCATCAAAATCTAGTTTCCTCTTCCCTTTACTCATCTTTGGAACCATATCAAATTTTTCTAGAAATATGCAAGAAAAATTCAATAAATTCTAAAATTACAATGTAAAAGACTTGTAAAGTAAAAACTTCTATCACCATGGTTAATCTCAAACCATCATAAAAAATTCCAAATTTTGTATCTTCATAATGTGGAAGATTTCCATGGTGAAATTAAAAAATAATTAGTTTAAAGTAGAGCTCTTACCAAGAGAAGACAAGATCCAAACATTTAAAACCTTGAAAACACCTCAAATCGGCAAGCAAGCAAGTCTTAGGTCTCTATTCGACATTGACTTGAGGTTAAAGATGAAGTAAAGGGCAAAAATGGAGGGTTCAAAGGTAAAAATCATGATTTTAAACAAAAATGGGCCTAATTGAGTTTTAGGCGCCGTTGGCGCCAGTTCAATTTCTAGGTACGTAAAATTTTTGCGATTTCGGTCATTTCTAAGTTACACCATCATATAATTAGCCATTTTAACCATCTATTTCATCAATTAAGCAAATAACTAACATCAATTTCACACAAACAACACGAAACATCACTTTAATATATAAAGTGCACATTACAAAATACACATTTAAGCACTCATCTATATGAGTCCATCAAGCCATATAACATAGGAATTCAACGTCACAATCACACTACAATACTCTAAAACTAAAAACTAAACACAAATTCTAAGCATAATAAGTTCAAACACAAATTACATAGTAAATTAAATAAAAATACTAAGCATACCAAAGCATATTAAAAGTTAAATACCAAATACTAAATATATTGCAGTGTCTCTACTCTTCATCGGTCTCAGCACTATCATCTCCTCTGATATCTCTCATGGATTAATGATGCACAAACAAATTGTATAAGGGACAATACGAGAATTCATCATCAAATTTATCAAACTTTCTTCAATTCACCCAATATAAAAAAATTGTTTTTTCATCCTCTAATCCAGGTGATCAAATAAATCAGAAATAGTATTAATAGTATTCATCAGATTTTGTACTTTTTCTCCAATTTCTTGATCTTCTTCAAAATCAACTGTGAACTTTTAGGAAAATATGGTCGAATAGGTTGTGAAATCTGGGATGGTTGATCTGCATTTATACTCATATCATTCTCATCTCCAATTGCTTGACAGTCAAATAGGTTAGTTGGGTCCAAGGGCTTCCAAGGAAGAAGCACTTTTTCCCAGCTTTCATATGGTACTTGTGACTGGCTGTAAAGAAGAAATATGGTGGAAAGATGTCCAAGCCCATATTTAGATCCATGTACAATCAATCATAATACAGATTTCACAATTATAGTGCCAATATCGATAGGTCTTCCCATTTGAATACAATAGTTCTAAATTGCACTTTCCTTTGTCACTTTACTTATTTTCATAGTTGGGAGTAACTTTGCAGATATAAAGAATGTCATTGCTTTGACACTAGATTTAATAATGTTGTAGAGAAACTTACAAATCTGTTTCTCTTATTTGCCAATCATCACTTTCATCTATTAGATATCGATAAATTTCATTCATGTTATCTCTTGTTGGAGCAAAATTTGTATAATGGTAGATCGACATGCTTTCAATCATAGAAAATCATTAAATTTTGAAGGAGTGAATGGTACAAACCCGCCTCGCACATAGAGGACTCTTTGGTTGATTCCGTGAAGATTTGCATAAAACTCTTTCACCAAAGGAACGACTACAAGGGAAGTAGTGTAGCATAACACTTCCCAGCACCTCTGCATAATAATCTCTTCTACTCAAGTACTTGGAGCATTCAAACTTCGATTCACGAAGCCTCTTTCTTTGATAAGTCTCCTCTTCATCAGCACTTTATTGAACAATCACTGCACCTCGAAACTGATGAACTTCCTTTGGTTGAAAGCTCTAATTCTCAGAGTTTCTACAATGTTGGAATCCATCATATGCAAATTTTGAATGAATCATTTCATTCTTCTGGAGTTTAGCGATTCAAAAATGAGTTTGGGAAGTTATAAGTGTGAACATCCCGCCTAAAACTGCCAAATATCATAATTTAAAACTCCAAAAACCGTCACCAGACCTTCGGTGCCCAAACCCTGAAATATGGCAGTGTTCTCTTGAAATGGGCGTTGGTGGCACCCATTCTAGTGCCAGTACTAAAATATGCACCAAACTTCATTTTGGTTCGAAATATTCCAAATTTTCGATACGATCCATTAATTATCATTCTTTTTGATATTTATGAGTGAGTAGGACTCAAATATGATTAACTAAAAGTAATATTATCAAAATTAACTCAAGCAAACTGATATAATAAAGATAGATATGAGTTGCCTTCCACAAAGCGCTTGTTTTAATGTCGTCAGTTCGACAAACATTCAGTTATTCAAGATGACTTAACATTAAAACATCTTTAAAATTTGGTCGATACCCCTGTAAATATGGTTTTAATATATGCCCATTAACTTTAAATATTCTTCCAGTTTTAGGATCCTCAATATCAATAGTTTCAAATGGAGAAACTTTTATAATATTTAGAGGTCCTATCCACCTAGACTTTAGTTTTTCCAAGAAATAATTTTATTCTTGTATTAAAAAGCAACTTTCTGTCAAGATTCAAATTTATTTCTTATAATCTTCCGATCATGCCAT
Source organism: Papilionanthe hookeriana x Papilionanthe teres (assembly GCA_022702705.1). Taxonomy (NCBI): domain Eukaryota; kingdom Viridiplantae; phylum Streptophyta; class Magnoliopsida; order Asparagales; family Orchidaceae; genus Papilionanthe; species Papilionanthe hookeriana x Papilionanthe teres. The sequence continues at coordinate 83,201,380 of CM040432.1, read as the reverse complement.
ATTTTCATTTTCTCATTGTAAATTCTATCATTATCATAAGATTCATTTCTAATTTCTTCTAATTCATTCAATTACACCAATCTTTTCTCACCTACATTCTTTAAATTGAAATTTAACTCTTTTATTGCCTAATATGTTTTATGTTCCAATTCTACAGGTAAGTGGCAAGTATTTCCAAAAATTAATCTATAAGGAGACATTCCTGTAAGAGTCTTATAAGTAGTCTTATATGCCCATAATGCAACATCTAATCTAACAGACTAGTATAATTGTGGAGATTCACATTTTTCTCCAAAATTCATTTAATTTCAAGATTAGACACTTCGGCTAAACCACTAGTTTATGGGGTGATAAGCAGTAGAGATTCTATGAATAATATTATATTTTCCAACCAATATCTGAATCAGATTATTCCTAAAATGAGATCCACCATTAGTAATGATCACTCTCGGCATTCCATACCTTGTAAAAATATTTTTCATTAAGAATTTTGAAACACTTCAAGCATCACATCTGGGTAAAGCATTTGCTTAGATGCATTTTGATACATATTCTACAGTAACCAATAAAAATAAATTCCCAAATAAAGGAGTAAATGGTCCCATTAAATCCAATCCCCAAACATAAAAAATCTCAACTTCTAATGTAAAATTTTGAGGCATTTCATTTCTTCTAGAAATATTACCTACTTTCTGACATCGATTACATGATTTAATATATCTATAAACATCCCTAAAAATAGTAGGCCAATAAAATCCAGATTGTAAAATCTTATGTGCGGTTTTATCAGTTCTAAATGCCCTCTAAATTCTAAATCATGACTTTTCTGAATAATTGGTTTAGTTTCTTCATAAGACACACATCTTCTAATAACAAGATCCTTACATTGTTTATATAGGTATGGGTCATCCCAAAAGTAAAATTTAGCATCATATATAAATTTCTTTTGTTGTTGCAATGTTAATTCAGGTGGAAAAATGTCACTGACAATATAATTCACAATATCAGCATACCAAGGAAAATTCCTTTCCTTAATGTTATAAAGTTGTTAATTAGGAAAAGTTTTTGTAATTTCCTTCTTAAGTTCAGATAGTTCATGTTTTTTTCCAGTTTAGGCAAATGATCAACTATTTGATTATCAATTCCTTTTCTATGTATTTTCATAATGTCAAATTCTTGCATTAAAGGTATCCATTTGATTAATCTTGGTTTGGCATCCTTCTTTTGCATTAAATATTTAATAACTGAATGGTTCGTATGCACTATACATTTAGTCTCAATTAAAAATGATCTAAATTTTTCAAAAGCATATACAATAACTAATAATTCTCTTTCCGTAGTGGTATAATTAATTTGAGCTTTATTAAGAGTTTTACTAGCATAGTAGAAAACTTTAAACATTTTATCATACCTTAGCTCTAGAGCAACTCCAATCACATAATCACTAGCATCACACATGAGTTCAAATGGTTTCTCCCAATCAAATGAAATTATTATAGGAGCAGAGATTAATTTTTCCTTTAATATTTCAAAGGCATTTAAACATTCTTCGTTAAAATTAAATTTCTTATCTTTCTCTAAATTTTTGCATAGAGGTTTATTTATTTTAGAAAAATCTTTAATATAATGTCTGTAAAATCCAGCATATCCTAAAAAACTTATAACCCCTTTTATGCCTTAGTACAGTTCCTCCTGCAACCATAAATTGACATTTTTCTTAATTTATAACTAAATTTAATCTTTCTTAGAGCTCCAAAAATTTTTATAAATTATTTAAACATAAGTCAAATGAAGTTCCAAATACAGAAAAATAATCCATAAAAACTTCTAATCCATTATCAATCAGATTACTAAAAATAGACATCATACATATTTGAAATATTGCAGGTGCATCGCATAATCCAAAAGGCATTCTTCGAAAAGTAAAAGTTTCATATGAGATAGTAAATGTAGTCTTTTATTGATCCTCAGAAGCAATAGGTATTTAGCGATAACAAGTATATCCATCCCTTGTGCCCAACTAGTCTATCCAACATTTGATGTAGAAATGGAAAAGGAAAGTGATCTTTCTTAGTGGCAGCATTTAATTTTCTATAATCAATACAAATTCACCAACCAGTGATTTTTCTTGTTGGTATTATTTCTTTTCATTCATTCAAATCAACTGTCACTCCTCCTTTCTTAAGGACACAACGAATTGGACTTACCCAAGCAATGTATGAAATATGATAAATAATTCCAGCATCTAATCATTTTAAAATTTTTTTTCTTTGCTACTTCTTTCATCATTGGATTTAGTCTCATTTGTGGATCAGCTCTAGGTTTATGTTGTTCATCTAACAAAATTCTATGCATACAGATAGAAGGATTGATTCCTTTAATATCAGCTAAAGTTTAGCCAAAGGTCTTTTTGTATCTTTTTAATGGATCAAATAATTTTTGTTCTTGATATTCATTCAAACTTGAAGATACAATAACTGGTCAGGTAGATAATACTCTGAAAAAATATATTTCAAATGGTTTGGAAGAATTTCCATTTCAAGTTCAAGAGGTTTTATGATAGATGGAATTAAACTTTTATTATCACTTTCTGTAGTACCCAACATTTCAAACCTTTCCTGAACATAATCTAGGTCTTCATTCTTCATCTCATCAAAATCATCTTCTATTTCATTTTCATCCTCATATTGCAAATCTTCATATTCTATTTTCTCTTCAAACTTTTCGTTAAAATGATAATCACAATTTTCATTCGAAAGCATTCATCATATTTTTTTAATGAAGGATATTTCATTGATTTTAAAATATTAAATATTAGCTCTTGATCATTAACTTTCATAATTAATTCACCTTTTTAAACGTCTATCATAACTCTTATAGTAGCAAGGAATGGTCTTCCAAAATTAATAGGAATTTCTTTATCTTCCTCCATATCTAAAACAATAAAATCCACATAGAAGATAAATTTTTCAACCTTTACTAGTACTATTCTACAACTTCTTTAGGATAAGTAATAGAATGATCAGCTAGCCGAAGAGTTACAGAAGTAGGGGAAATTTCTCCTATTCCTAATCTTTTGAAAGTTGATCAAGGCATGAGGTTAATACTAGCTTCTAAATCACATAAGGCTCTTCCGAAAAATTTTCACCTATAACATAAGGAATAGTGAAACTACCAGGATCTTTAAGTTTTTCGAGAAGCTTTTTTTGAATAATAGCACTACACTCTTTGCTAAATTCAACAATCTCATGAACTATAAACTTCCTTTTCTTATTAACTATATCATTTCATAAACTTCACATAATCAGACATCTGTTCTAAGGCTTTAATAAAGGGAATATTTACTGTTAATTTTTTTAAGAATTTCTAAAAACTTGGTAAATTGGTTATCTCTATTTTGATTTTTTAATCTTTGAGGAAACGGAGGTGGTGGTTTTTCTACACTAATTTCATTGGTTTAGGCGGATATTCTAATTCTGGATAAATATTATCATTAACTTTTTCAATTTGCACATTCTCTTTCTCAATTTCACTTTCTTTTTGCACTATCGTTTCTAATTCTTTTCCACTTTTTAACTTTATAGCTATAATTTGTTCTTTATTTTAATCTTTTGGATTAATCTCAGCATTATTGGGAAGAGTTCTTGAAGTTTTATTATTAAGCGCAGAAAAAATATTTCCTAATTAATTTTCAATATTTTTAATTGCAATTCCCTGAGTTTGTAATTGATCACCTTGAGTTTGTAATTGATTACCCGTATTTATGATTAATTCTTTTGTGACAAATTCTTTTCCTTAAATTGTGGGTTACTATTAAAACCTGGAGGATAAGAAGGTCTGTAGTTTGTGTTTCCCTGGTTGTTTAAATTTCCAAATGGGTTCACTGAATTGTTTCCCCATTGCGGGCTAATAGTAGCAGTGTTGTTATTATTGCAGTTCAAGTTCGGGTGGTTTTTCCAACTGGGATTATAATAATTCGAATAAGGATGTTGGATCTATATTTATAGCATTCAAGGTCCATATGATAGTTGAAATTCTATTATCTGTCCTAATTAATTTTCCTCTAACACTCTGGGTGTTTGAGAATAGTTCATTTTGTATTAATCCATTTTCTTAGAAAGGGCAGCAATTTGAGATACTATCATAGTTATAGCATCGGAACCATGAATACTAGCTACTCTCTTAAGATTTACCCATTCAAAGGGCCATTGAAAATTGTTAGTAGCTATCTTTTCTATTAAATAATAAGCCTCATCAAAAGGTTTTGACATTAAGGATCCACCAGCAGCAGCATCTATAATTTATTTAAGAGATCCTACTAATCCATTATAAAATATTTGAATTATTAACCAATCGGGTAAAACATGATGTGGACATTTCCTAAAGAGATCTTTAAATCTTTTCCAATCTTCATATATTGGTTCTCCTTCAAACTAACCAAAATATTTCATATCATTTCTAAGTATAGCAGTTTTCGATGGAAGAAAATATTTTGACAAAAATTTTTGTGAAAGTTCTCCCCAAGTTCTGATAGATCCAGGTGCTAACAAATTTAACCATGCCTTAGCTTTATCCCTTATTGTAAAATGAAAAAGTCTAAGTCTGACACCGTCATTTGACACTCCATCATATTTAAATATAGCACAAAATTCTAGAAAATTAGTAAGATGTAAATTAAGATCTTCCTTTGATGTTCCACCAAATTGATTATTTTGTACCATTTGGTTAATAGCATGTTTAAGTTCAAATGAATTAGTAGCAACATCGAGATTTTAAATAGTTAACTGAATTTCATCTGCTGTAGGGTCGACATAATCTCTTAAAGGTCTTGGTTGAAGTTCATTTTTATTTCTTTGATTATCTAAATTGTTTGCCATTTTGTTCAGATTTTTAGATTCTTTTTGTTATTTTTAAATTTTTCTAATAGTACATTCTAATTCTGAATCTATGGATCCAATTCTACACATATAAAATTACACTAAACACACTTAAAATTAAGCAAGCACGCATAATCATAAATTATAAAATAAAGATTTTCATGCACTATTAAATAAACTATTACCATATTTATACCTTCCCTGGTAACGACACCAAAAACTTGACCAATGCGCTGCCTCTCAGATAAATATTTAAAAGGTAGTTTCAGTTCAGTTTCAAAGTAAATCTGGTTTAATAATTAGGCAGCCACTCGTATACGCAAGTATATGTATCTTTCAAGTAATACAAGGCTCTTGTGAGTCCTGATTATCGATCCTATGAGGAAGGTTGTAACATTTCAAATTCTAGTACAGAAATCCAATACTTAATTCACAATGCACGTTCAAGGAATATTAAAGTTGCAAGTGTAAAGATGACTAAAAGTTAAGTTTACTAAAGTTATTTTCTAAATTTCAAGACAGAATTAACTAATACAGACTAAGTGTTGTATTGAAGGGTTCAAATATGGAAAAGCAGCTTCCCCCTTACAATGATACTATGATGAGTGAATGATAAAGATTGATAAAAACTTGTATTGAGCCAAATAGGAGCATTCATATTTTTTTCCCTCTTTAGAGTACCCCATCTTCCGAGTTCTGGCTTGGAGGATACTGGCTGTCACTTCAGAGCTCCCACTTCCCTTCTCCTGACAGCTAACCCTAGCTTTAGTTTCCAAACACTAAGACCAAATTGGGGATTTCAGTCTGTTACCCTAAAATCTCCAATTCTATGCTCATCAAACCACATTTCCATATTTATTTGCACTCAATCCCCATGAACTACGTAACTCATTCATAGACATAGAATGAATTCTCTACTTTTGATGTAGAACACTTAGTCCTCTCGGATTGTATGTTTCACAACAAGTTTTAACAATTCAATTGGCCATATCAAAAACTAAATGAAGTACAAAGTGAAAAATCATCACAATTTCTTAACATTTAAATGTCACATCAAATCTACATCATCACTTCACCATATCTCATTGTAAGGAGAAAGAAAAAGAAATCTAATTAGAAATCATGAGGAAGATATGATAAAATATGAAATTTATATATAAAAGCAAAGTCATACAAATAATAAGAAGTAAATATAACTTATCTCAATTTCTTCCCAAGCAAATCCAGTGAAGTTCCTTTGAATCTTTTTCTATCTTTACAACAACACTTAATTCCCTCTTAGAATAGTAAGGAAGAAGCAATCTCTCACTTTAATTTTTCTTCTACACTCTTTAGAGAAGAATCCCTCACAAAACAAGACTCTCACACATACTAACCCTAGACTTCTACACACTTTTCACACACAAGAACACTTACTCTCCAAAAACCCCAACACACTCCCCTTTCTCCAAAAGAAACCTCTCCCTCTCCTTTCTCACTTTTTTTGCATCCAAATATGTTTAAAATAGTATAGAAATGAAATACCCATGATTTTTCTCAAGCAACCCTTCAAAAATCGTCCAAATGCATTAAATTTGGTCTCCACCGACTTTGGGCACGTCGGCGGTTCATAGGTCGCTATCGTTACTGACTTGCTTCAATTATTCTGAACTCTCTGGAATTGGGCGTCGTCAGCGCCAGTAGGTTGAATTTTCCATTTTGCCTCTTTTTCTCTAAATTCATTCCTTTTTGCTTCCTTTTGCTCCAAACACCTAAAATCATTATACCTGCATCAAAACATGAAAAATACCTTCCTTTAAAGTGCAATATCACCTAAAATATGAGTTAAAAAATTTTAAAATTGGTTCTGGGAGTTCCATATTACCAGGGGAATTTAATAAAAATAAAATTATAATTAAAATAAACACTTCATTTTTAGGCCCACTTTTGAATTTTAAAATTATTGAAAATTATTAAAAATAACTAAAAATCACAATTAAAATCCACCAAAATGTCACATTTGGTCTCATAATCATTTGGGAACCATTAAAATAATTTTACTAATATTCTAAGTGAAGTTATTAATTTTAAAAGGGTTAATAATTTTTGAGCTTAGAAAATAGATTTTTCACTAAAATAATTCTAATAATTAAAATATAAATCACAAAAATATGAAATTTATTTTTCTAGGTTCCCTAACCGGATAGAGATTTAAGAAAAATACCAAACTTAATTTTCAACATAAGTAATATTTTATATTTAATTAATACTCCAAAAATTAAAATAATTGTAATAATTAAAATAAAATTCAAAAAATCATGAAAATTGGTCAAAGTAGTCCATTTATTTAGGTGAAGACCTAGTAATTTTCTTAGGTGCAGAAGTTTTGTTTTGATTAAGTTATAAAATTATCTTTTAAAATCCTCATTTTTCATGTAAATAATTATATAATTTAAATTAAAATCAGAAAAATCACATTTTCTCTGCTGATATTTTAATTAACCTATGAGTGGGGTAACATAAAAATATCAAAGTTATTTGAGTTATATTTAATAAATTATGAGGTGATAGGCCTTAAAGGGCCAAGTTGTAATTAAAGAATTTAAACCTTAATTAATATTTAGGTATAACCAAATGGAAAAATGAGTAATGAACATTCTATTTGACATTCATAGACGATTGAAACATAAGGGTATAAGTGATTGAAACCAACGTCACCTTTGACACCAAAAGAATAAACTTGTAATTTTTTAATTATTTAATTTGGAAGATAATATAAATTAAATTATCCCAGGGTTAGGGGTTTGACTTTAGAAGTTATTAATTTATAAATCTAATGCCCTTAGTTGGTGTTTAATGATAATTCAATACTTTGATAAAAATCATAATCATATAAGTTAAGCTTTTTTCTCAAAATTGCATATATACCTTTTAAGTCTTAAGGGCTTGGTAGTGAGCTAGGCTAAGTGAATTTGAAGAAAATGGTGGTACCAGATGAGGGAATCGTGGGATCCTAACTATTGTCACCATAATCAACTTATATATTCCTCTAATAAAGACAATAAGACACCTCAGTTTAAAACATTTCTAAAACATGCTACTTCTCCGATTCTCCTACATTTGACACTTTTAGAACTAAACCGGCGGCGACGAGGAGCTTGGAGCATGCATAGTGGACAACACGACCATCTTCAACAACAAAATTCCTTAAAATAAACAACAAGCCATATGATTTCGAGGTAGTTTGCCTAGTGCAACATAAACCCTCACTTTATCTCTTTAAGCATTTGCACCTGATGCAATATAAGCCCTAACTCATCTTAGGATTTTGAGGTTATTATCTGATACGACGTGAATCCACCTATCTTCTAGGCTATTTACATGATCGTTATCAAGTGGATGTAAGCCCTAAATAATAAAATTGACAGGTTTAAACATCAAATAAGTATATCAAATTGAAGCCAAACAATAGGATAGTTTGGAAAATCATCAAGGTTCTTCTTAGAGCTGTGTTTTCCTGTAGCTCTCTCTTCCTTTAGATTCCTGTAATAATTATTCCAAACTTGAGCCACTCACATATTGAATTCTTATTATCACATTTTCTTGAAGGTTCAACTTTTTTGAAGTCATGAGAATAATATTTCCTTATCTAAATTAAGAGTTTTCTTAAATGACTTCGGTTATCTAAGATGTAATTAACTATAGGGGCTTACCCTTATAAGAAACTTAAAGACCCTAGATTAATATAAACCCTATCTAATTCTTTTATATTAGATAGAAGAAATTGTCGATCCACATAAATGGTTTATTTGATCAAGCCTCACAATCAAGTAATATATCTACTCTTTGACATAAATATATGGCTTGTGGTGTAGTGCTCGGTTATTTAAAATATTGTTTATATAAGATCAGTTTGATTTCATATTTCTCAAATTAAATAAAATAATATTTTCTAATATATATATATATATATATATATTAAATTAAAACCCCCCAACAAATCTTGATTAATTTTAACGGCTGATAATTTTCTGGCGACTCCTTTGGGGACTAGTTTCTCTCTTCATTAAGATTACAAAATATTATACTCATACATCGGTAATGCGTTCATGTCCCTCATGAAGCACATTACCATTCTTCCATTGACATATTTTACCCTTTTCTTTCTTTGGAAAGTATAATCAACTCTCCTCGGTTTCATGACTATCTGCTTAACCATCCTTAAACAAAGGGGTTCAAGAATCATTAGGATTCTTCTTGATTTTGTGGGGTCAGATCCCAATAGGCATGTTGGTGAACAAGTTTCACCAAAGCAATGTGCATTGTGATGGGGATCCACGACGGAGTCCCACACTTCACTTTCTCTTTGTGCATCCCGTGTTAATCTTGCTATCAACAGATCAAACCATTATTTCTTAAATCTTAAACTCCTTTTAACGAAAATATGAAAATCAAAGACAAGATAAAATACTAAAATTCAAAATAAAATGAAATTGTGCCCAGTTCACAGAACGACCTTTTCGTAGCGTTTACACTATGATTATAAAGGTTTAGGCCTTCGCTAACTTTCAGAAAGTTTCTTTCAACAGTCACGATGTCGACCCATACGCTTACCTTCTCTTGCAACTTGCTGACCTCCCGTGAGGCTCGTCTTGCTACACCACTGATCTAGTTCGGGACCGGTTTCAACGAGTTTGAAGTCGTGCTTGGAAAAACCTTGTTCATCTTTGTAAAAGTTGTTGCCCCTAAAATTCAAGAACCGTCTGCCGAGTTCGACCTGAATTCCCACCAGGACTCCATTCTGCTAAGAAGGTGATAGTTGCTCTCGCCCACGTCAAGTCAATTGTCTCCGTGCCCAGCAGAGTCTTTACCCCTACTGGTTTTGTCGTCACCGTACCTACCTTCCTGTCTGCTAAGGGGAAGGAATTTCTATATGAAGGAGACTTTGATCATGATTTTCTCACCCAACCGTCAGTTTTTTATATTTATTCCAGATCTAGAGTTCTCCCACCAATTAGGTCTCAAAGGAGGAACCACAGTCATAAGATCCTCAAGGCTGTCAGGGCATAAGCTGCAAGTCTGTCAGTGATTGATGAGATTCCTTAATTGGAGGAACTCAGTTTAATAAAGACCTCTCCTCTCCTTCGAGGGAGTAGGTTCCACCTATTGGTCGATAATAAGGGAGATGAAGGCCTCCACAGGATTGCTACTACTCTACCGTCACAACGTGGTAGTGACGAGGTGAGGGAAATGCCCACACCTGTCACCCGAGTCAACACAGATTTCCAATGATTGGCTAAGAAAGAGGGATGTTCCATTGCCAAGCTCCTTAAGAGAATGGGATGTGCAATATCCCCTGAAATGAAGACTGAGATTCTGAGGAAGGAAAGACCTGTCCGAGTTTCCGTTAGACACCATTTGGGGAGGCATGTTAATGCTACCGCTACAGATGCTACTACTGTCATTCCGACACTCGCAGTACACAGATCAGTCAAGTCTCGGTTGGGTCCAAGAGTTCCATCTGTCAAAGATCATAAAGAATTTCAGAAGAATAAGAATAATAGAGGGTTGTTTACCTCTGTACATGGTCTACAACCTAGAGAGCACACTTCTCCTCACCACTCTAATGTCTCTATCGAGACACTCTGTCTTAAGACGCCGACACTTAAGAGGAAAGTTTGATTACTGAAGATCGTTGCACCAGTACACTTCGAGAAGTCTGTGGATCATAAGATGGATCATGAGTCCAATGTTCCCGTTGCCACTACTGTCATTACTTCCGAGTCAGTTACAGAGAGAAGTGATAGTCGACGTAAGTCTACATATCTGAAGTTAATTAAAGAGAAAGCAGTCGATGATAAAGTTTAAAAGCTCAAAGCAGAGATTTTAGAGAAAGCAAAACAACGAGGTTTGGATATTGATGATGGATATTACTACCTATCAGATTATATTGAGGAAGAGTCCATGAAAATTAATGTTGTTGAGACAAGGTCTATGTCATCTACGCGTGATGCTCCTAGTGAGGAGAACACCATAGATGAACATCAAAGGGCCATTTTGACAAGAGATGAACAGATTAGTTATTTTGAGAAGAAGATGAATGAGATGGATGCCACCATGACCGCCATGGCCACCCTACATAGACAGTCACAGTCACGACCAGTGGCATCTCCAAAGGTTAACCGGTTCGAGGTTAAACATATCACAGTTGAAAGAAGAGAAGTCACTTCTACTAGTGAAGACGAACTTCTAAAGAATTATTTAACTTTGAGCGTACTGGAGAAGGATATAAAAAAGATGGTCGAATAGCAAGTTTGGGAGGCCTTGGCTCAGTATAAAGGTAGGGCATCAATTTTAAAGGGGGACCCTACTTGGAGGAGTTCGATGTCGTGCCTTACCCCAAAAGCTTTGTTGCATCTAATTTTAAGACGTTCGAAGGGATAGGAAACCCTTGTCAAAATATAACACATTCCAGAGCCAGTTGTTGCAACATGGGAGGAAGTGATACTCTTTTGTTCCGACAGTTCATCAGTAGCTTGTCAGGGATAGCTTTTGACTGGTACGCAAAAATACCTAACGAATTAATGAAGACCTTTGCAGAAATGGAAAGCATGTTTGTCAAAAGATTCACCAGTGCAAAAACTTATGTTACTATAGGAAATCTCGTATTAGAGCGGCAGAAACCTAACGAGACTCTAGTCGACTATATTCTGAGTGGAGAAACCTTAGCATGAAGTGTGAGCCTCAGCTACAGGAACAACGCGCAATCGAGATACTACTCAAGAGTATCCACGGTCAGGTGGCTTTCAATGTTAAGGGTCTCACTATTAAGTCCTTTAAGAAGCTACTTAACAAGGCCAACAGTTTATAAGAGGAGGTTAAGCATATGGAGCCAGCAGTGAAAGTTGGGAAAACGAGACCAGTTAAAGCATATGAGAAGAGATCTGGCATAGTGGCAACGGTCGACAAAGGAAGCAGCTGATGAGAATTAAGTTTAACTATTTACCGTAATAGTACAGTCAGTCACCTCGGTATAGTTAGCCTCCACAGTACAGTCAGTCTTAGTAGTATGGTCAGCCCCGTCCAAAGTAGAATAATCAGCTTGGTCAGCAGTAGAGGTCGCACAGGATTGACAGACGGTAGGGTCCAACAATTTCAAAACGGCTACGAAAGAAATACTCCTTCAAGAATGAGGCCATGGAAAAAATGTTTAGAAATTTGATGAAGAAACCCCAGTTTAGATTGCTCGGGATGAAGATGCTGTAAGAGATAAATAAGAAGGATCATCCAAACTTTTATCCATACTACAGGTTGCTCGGACATACCTGGTGGTGTCAAAAGTTGTGGGATGTTGGCTTGTCGCTGGCCATAGCCGCTGAGATTCTCTCGCATCGATGTGAAATTTCAATCTCATTGTTTGGGGGAGTAGCCACTCTGTTTATCTATCTTATCGTCCTAGTCTTCAAGAAATCTTATTTCTTCGGATCATATAAAAGATCCTTAGATGTTAAGAAATTTGAAGAAAATAAGGGCTGATAAGATAGAACACAGTAGAATAAGAAATGTTAGTGATAATCCTTACAAAAGGGAATTCTAGAATGCCTTATTCTAGAAATTTTTATGTAAGGAGGATCACATATAAAATTTTGATAACCAGAGATTTTTTTGAGGTATGATACCTATCCTGAGTCCTTAAATCTGATATAGGAGGAAGCTCTTATAGTTAATTACATCTTAGACAATTAGGATTGTCTGAGAAAACCTCTGATTAATGTTAACACTTATTTTCTAATAAATTTTAAGAACAAAGAAAGAAACGTCAATGTTCAATCCTAGGGGTAATATATTTCTAAGTGTTATGTACTAGCCTAAGGTTTGATTTTATCAATGCCATTCATTATATTAGTTTTATTTTTGTTTTTTTGTTTGTCATTTTGTTGTCATTTGTAGTTTTTCATTTATTTAGTGGCTATCCTAAATGTTTAGGTTTTTGTGACTACCCTAAATGTTTAGGATTTGTTTCGTTGTTTGTCATTTTTATCTTATGTTGCCAATGTTGTTTTTTTAATAATATTTTATTTTTTTGTTAGTCATTTGTCCCATATTCAGAGTGTCACCCTGCAAAATATAGTTAGCACACCCTAATAATATGTAAAGTAAATTACAAGCGAAACTTATCTTCAGCCTGCAAGAAAAACAAAGTGAGATTAATTCTTACAAAAGAAATAATATCAATTTTATTTCTTAAATTATTGATCTAGTTGATTAAGTTTTAATTTTAGACAACCTGGACAGGATGTCCATGGCTTCATCATCCCAGGGTCATCAAATGCCTTGATCTACTTAGTCCGAAAGGTGTTTAAACCAGGATCAGAAGACTTCTATCAACAACCAGGATTGCATCATCTAAGAAATCTTCATAGATCAAGAACATTGGGGTTCAAATTGCATTTGGTAATTTTTGTTCCTTAAGGTTTCATTTAAGTTTTAATGTCTTTTCAGATTTTAGGTTATAAAATTTTAGATTGTTTATGATTTATTAACCAATTAATATTTTCCACATGTCATTTTGAATGATATTTATATGTCAGTTTTAATTTATTTATTTAAGTCTGATGTAATTTATACCTAAAGTAAGGAGTCAAGTTTATTTAGATCTAATGTCAGTAAGATCCAATTAAACTTAAAAAATTTTAGATTTGGTGTTGTTTGAATCTAATGTTTTCGAGTTAAATCTAATAAGAATTAGAATAGGGATTTAGAATCAAATGTCTTTTGAATCTAAAGGTTTTGAATTAAGTCTAGTGTTAATTAGACTTGTGAATTTAGATTCAGCGTCGTTTGAATCTAATGATTTCAAGTTAAATCTAATAAGAATTAGAATAGGGATTTAGAATCAAATGTCTTTTGAATCTAAAGGTTTTGAATTAAGTCTAGTGTTAATTAGACTTGTGAATTTAGATTCAGCGTCATTTGAATATAATGACTTTGAGTTAAATTTAATATGAATTAGATTTAGGAATTTAGATTCAAATGTTTTCTGAATCTAAAGGTTTTGGATTAAGTCTAGTTTTAATTAGACTTGGGAATCTAGATTCAGTGTCGTTTGAATTTAATTATTTCGAGTTATATCTAATATGAATTAGATTTAGGAATTTAGATTCAAATGTTTTTTGAATCTAAAGGTTTTTGATTTAGTCTAGTTTTAATTAGACTTAAGAATTTAAATTCAGTGTCATTTAAATCTATTGATTTTGAGTTAAATCTAATATGAATTAGATTTAGGAATTTAGATTCAAATGTGTTTTGAATCTAAAGGTTTTGGATTAAGTCTAGTGTTAATTAGACCTAGGAATTTAGATTCAGTGTCATTTGAATATAATGATTTCGAGTTAAATCTAATATGAATTAGATTTAGGAATTTAGATTCAAATGTTTTCTGAATCTAAAGGTTTTGGATTAAGTTTAGTGTTAATTAGACTTGGGAATTTAGATTCAGTGTCATTTGAATCTAATGATTTTGAGTTAAATCTAATATGAATTAGTTTTAGGAATTTAGATTCAAATGTCTTCTGAATCTAAAGGTTTTGGATTAATATTAGTGTTTAGACTTAGGAATTTAGATCCAATGTCGTTTGAATCTAATGATTTCGAGTAAAATCTAATATGAATTAGATTTCAAAATTTAGATTCAAATATTATTTTAATCTAAAGGTTTTAAGAAATTGAATTAACTCTAAATGTAAATTAGATTTAATGTTTAAGTCTTAATGTTGGTTGAAACTAAAGAAATTTTGTTAACTTTAGACTTAGAGTTTTAGGTCACGATGTTAGTTGGGCATAAATAATAAATTGGGTTTGATTTAATTTGGAGTGACTGTTGAATTTAAGTTCAATATAGGTCGAACTTTGAGTTGATCCTAGGTTAAATGTGGTTTGAATCCTAAGTTAAGGATTTTGACTTAAGTTTAACTTTTATTTGATCTTCAGTTAAAATTTTGGTTTAAGTTCAATGTGATTTGAACCTAAGGTTAAAGGTTTTGACATAAATTCAACTTTGGGTTGATCATAAGTTAAAGGTTTCGTTTAGGTTCAGTGTGGATTGAATCTTAACTTATGTGTTTTGACTTTAAGTTCCACTTTGGGTTGATCTTAGGTTACATGTTTGGTTTAGTTTTAATGTGGTTTGAACCTAGGTTAAGGGTTTTTACTTAAGTTCAACTTGGGTTGATCCTAAGTTAAAGGTTTGGTTTAGGTTCAATGTGGTTTGAACCTAAGTTAAAGGTTTTGACATCAGTTCAACTTTGGGTTGATCTTAAGTTAAAGGTTTGGTTTAGGTTCAATGTGGTTTGAACATAAGTTAAGGGTTCTAACTTAAGTTCAACTTTTGGTTGATCTTAAGTTAATGGTTTGGTTTAGGTTCAATGTGGTTTGAACCAAAGTTAAGTTTAAGTTAGGTCCAATGTAAGTTGAACCTAATTTAAGTTTGGGTTAAACTCAAGTTAGGTAGAGCCTAATTTTGGTTTAAGTTAAGTTAAGGTTGGGTTTAATGTATGTTGAACTTAAAAGGTTCAGTTTGACTTAGGTTTAAGTTGGATTGAACCTAAGTATAGGTTAAATGTTAGGTTCAATGTTTGTTGAACCTAAAAGGTTTAATTTGATTTATCAAGTTGGTTTGAAGCTAAGTATAGGATAAGGTTAGTTTCAATGTATGTTGAACCTAAAAAAGTTTAATTTCACTTAGGTTCAGGTTGGGTTGAACCTAAGTATATGTTAATGTTAGGTTCAATGTGTGTTGAACCTAAAAGTTTAAAGTTGACTTAGGTTTATGTTAGGTTGAACCTATGTATGTTTTAACTTGTGTTCAAGTTAGATTGAACCTAAATTATGGTTTGATTTTAGGTTAAAGTTTAGTTAAACCTAATTAGGGTATGGTTTAATTGATTAATTAGAATTAATTGTTGTCAAGACTAATTAGGTTATGGTTAATTAAACCTAATTTTGGTAAGGTTTAATTTATTAATTAGACTTAATTATGGTTAAGTCCAATTTGGTTAAGGTTAATTAAACCTAATTTAGGTAAGGTTTAATTGATTAATTAGACTTATTTGTGGTTAAGACCAATAAGGTTAAGGTTAATTAAACCAAATTTTGGTAAGGTTTAATTGATTAATTAGACTTAATATTGGTTAAGTCCAATTAGGTTAAAGTTAATTAAACCTAATTTAGGTAAGGTTTAATTGATTAAATAGACTTAATTATGGTTAAAATTAGATTTAGGTTAATTAAACCTAATTTAGGTATGGTTTAACTGATTAATTAGACTTTATTGTGGTTAAGTCTAATTAGATTTAGGGTAATTAAACCTAATTTGGGTAAGGTTTAATTGATTAATTAGACTTTATTATGGTTAAGTCTAATTAGGTTAAGGTTAATTAAACCTAATTCAGGTAAGGTTTAAATGATTACTTAGACTTAATTATGGTTAAGTCTAATTAGATTTAGGTTAATTAAACCTAATTTGGGTAAGGTTTGGTTGATTAATTAGACTTAATTGTGGTTAAGCCTAATTAGGTTAAGGTTAATGAAATCTAATTTTGTTAAGGTTTATTTGATTAATTAAACTTAATTTTGGTTAAGTCTAATTCGATTTAGGTTAATTAAACCTAATTTGGTTAAGGTTTAATTGATGTTAATTAGGTTTAATGTTAGGTTAGACCTAACAAGGTTTAATTAAGTTAAACCTAATGTGATTAGGGTCTAACTTGGTTTAATTAGGTCTAATTGGTGTCTTAGACCTACTTAAGGTTTATTAAGTTAAATCTAATGTGATTAAGTTCTAATTAGGTTTAATTAGGTCTAAATGGTGTCTTAGACCTAATTAGGGTTTATTAAGTTAAACCTAGTGTGATTAAGGTCTAATTAAGTTTAATGAGGTCTAAATGGTGCCTTACACCTAATTAGGGTTTATTTAAGTTAAACCTAGTGCGATTAAGCTCTAACTTGGTTTAATTAGGTCCAAATGGTGTCTTAGACCTAATTAGGGTTTATTTAGTTAAACCTAACGTGTTTAAGATCTAACTTCTTTTAGTTAGGTCTAAATGGTGTCTTAGACCTAATTATGGTTTATTAAGTTAAACCTAATGTGATTAAGGCTTAACTTGATTTAATTAAGTCTAATTGGTGTCTTAGACCTAATTAGGGTTTATTAAGTTAAACCTAATGTAATTAAGGCTTAAATTGATTTAATTAAGTCTAATTGGTGTCTTAAACCTAATTAGGGTTTATGGTGTTACGCCTAATGTTGTTAAGGCTTAATTTAATTTAATTAAGTCTAATTGGTGTCTTCAACTTAATTAGGGATTATTAAGTTAAACCTAATGTGATTAAGGCTTAACTTGATTTAATTAAGTCTAATTGGTGTCTTAGAATTAATTAGGGTTTATTAACTTAAACTTAATGTTACTAAGGCTTTACATGATTTAATTAAGTCTAATTGGTGTCTTAGACCTAATTAGGGTTTGGTTTGAGTCTATTTGAAGTTAGACTCATGGTTGACTTAGTCCAATGTGGAATGGGCTAAGTATGATAATTTAAGGTAAGGATTTAAGATTTAAAGGATTTTAGGGTTTTAAATTTAAGTTTAAAATTTATAATTTTAACCCTAAGATTTGATTTCAAATTTTCAAATGGCTAAAAATTGTCTTTTTTGAGTTTAAAAGTGTCACTCTAAATTTTCTAACCATTTTAAAATTTAATTTCCAATTTCTTTAATTTTTATAATATTTTGGAAATAATTAAGAAAGATTGATAGAAATTAGGAAATTAAATACCAGAGAATTTTCCTAGCCTTGGAAAAATCAGGGAATATCTCTAAGGATGAAAGTGTCAATTTGTGAAAATTTAAGAATTTTTAGAGTTATAAATAATTTTTAATAATTAAGTTACTCCACAGAGTAATTAATTAATTAAAAATTAAATATAACAACAATTCCAAATTTTATTTTTATAATTTTCTCCTTGTTCTACTGAATCCAAAGATATTTTTATCATATTTTTTTGATTTTACTATGTCAAGATATAAATTTTTAAAGTTTAATAAGAATTTCTGGATTTATTTATTTATCTACTTATCCGACGCGGCACTAACTCAAAGCTCGGAGATGTCTAAACGATGAGCGGCGCCGTGGGATTGTCTGGGCATTCCATGCAAGCGCTGAGCTGGCCCACTGTTTAATCCGTTTCGTATGAATGGATTAGCTGTTCTGCTCAATCTATGTCGTCCATTTCCAAAACACGGGAATGGACGACATCCGTTCTTCTTCCACATTTGGTTCTTTCTATGAACTGTTCATGATTTGAGAGCAAGATCTCGCTCGGTTCTTATTGAAAGCTAATGGGGATTGTACCATGAGCTACATCGTGGCAGGATGATCATATCCACACGAATTTATAGATGCTTTGGATCAATCCATTTCATAAAGTCTTAGCCCAAACACAAAATGATTTATTTTGACCATACCTTAGTTTGATGAGGTGAAGCCTCAATCAAATTTGACAGGAACGATCATTAAGTCCTTGCGAAGCTCCTGGTATGTCCAATTTTGGGTGAAATCGAGTCTGAGTAAGAGTTCACCAAAATGGGTTAACTGCTTGATGTGGAACTATGTTGGAGCTCATGGGAAGATCCAATTTTGATTAGAATCTTCTTCGTACACCTCCATGAAGATGTAGGAAAGATTAATTTGAGGATTGGGAGAGGTTTATGTAGGACCTAAAAAATGTCCTATTTTGGGGTGTTTCAAGATTGCTAAAATGAGAGATGACAATGGGTTTGAAGGCTTGATTCTGTGGAGAATCAATTTCTTAGGGTATGAGGAACAATTTTAGCCTTGAGTGTTGTAGAGTTTGGGGATTGTATGTTTGTCTCTCCTCTCCTTTAGAGCTCTCAGGTTAGGCTTATTTATAGCCATGGAGGGCCATGAATAAGCTTTAATTTGCTTGGGGAGGGAGGCCATTAATCATATGATGACTAGTGATAAGATCAGGGCTTGAGGATTGCAAGGGTTGAGTCTTCCCAAGCTTTTCATTATGAGCTTCCATTAAGGCAAGTATTGAGTTATGCTTTGTCTTTCCTCCATTAGAGAAATGGTGAGCTGGATTGAGCCTCCCCCCACCCCCCATATAACATAAGCTTAATTTTCTCTTATTTTCATGACTTAGTGATGATGAATTTTAAGCATGGAGAATGGATGGTTTAAGTAATGTCTTACTTGCATTGGATACGGATTGAGGTGAGTGATGACTCGAAATGGGTAAGTTATCCTTCATCCAACTTGTCACCCATGGCTCTGTGAAAGCATGACACATTGTCGGCATTATTTTTAGATTATGTGTTTTGAAAAAAAGGGGGGTCGCCTAACATAAATTGTCGGCGAAATTTAAATTTTAAATTTAATTTAAATAAATATATATAATTTAGAAAGTAGTATTTGATTTTGAAAATAATTTTAAATTTGAAAACTTTAAGATATGAAATCAAACCGATCTCACATCCCAAATAGTTTATATAAACGAGCACCACATCACAAACCGTGTATCTACCCCGAAGAATAGGCACACTGCTTGATGATAAGGCTCGATTAAATAAACTAAAAGATTTCTGACATCCGTTTGGTCTGCGAACCAATTTTATAAGCCGACAAATTCCCCTGCTTAACATGAAAGTATTAAACAGGGTTTATATTACCTGGGTTCTTAAAATTCCCTATAAGGGCAAGCCCCTATAGTTAATTACATCTTAAGTGACGGGAATCACCTAAGAAAACTCTCGATAATAATCAGTAATTCTGCTCTCAAGAATTTCAAAGTTTAAGTTTTCGAAGGATTGAATTTTGGAATTTCAATAGGGAATAGATCAAATTTGGAACATTTTGTTTTGGGAATTCAAAGGAAGAAAGGTAGGAGAAATCACAGATTCGAAGCGAACTTCGGTAATTTCTCAACTATCTTATTGTTTGGCTTGGATTTAGGAAAGTCTTAATGTTTGTTTAATGTTTTGATCTTGCCAATTTTAATTAATTTGGACTTATATTTGTATGATAAGATCATATAAATAGCCTGGAAGATGTGAGGGTTTATATCGTATCAAACGACTACCTCGGAGTCCTAAGACCGGTTAGGGCTTAATAACATGATCATGCCTAACGAAGAGTTGAGGATTTATGTTGCACTAGGCAAACTACCTCGAAATCCTATGGATTTGGTTATTTAACTCTAAGAAAGTTTTGCTGAAGTAGACTCGTGTTTTATCGATGACGATGGCCGTGATGCCCATCATGCTCCGAGCTCCTTGTTGTTGCAGAGGTTTAGTCATAGAAGTCATAAATCAGGAGATGAGAAAAGTGTTTTGGTTTAGAGAAATTCTTAATTTCCAAGTGTTTTTATGTTTTATTTAAAACAAATCTTAAAGTTGATTATAACAACACCGGTTAAGATCCCACCTGTTCCATCCTTCCGACATCGTTATTTTTATCGGATTCACTTAGTCCGGATGAATTTGCTAAACTCAACCGAATGAGTTCCACACTTTCATTTAGACCGTGGAAATCCCGTTAAGCAACACGTAGGTTACATCATCCGAGGTATTCCCGATCATCCAACAAGACGTTTTAATTTAGTTGTAATTGTAGTTTTGTGTTCCGTTTGTGATTAAATTTTGAGTTGTTTTATATTTTGAAATGTTGTGGCGGTGAATTTTATCTTGCAATGACTTTTAATTTAGTTTTGGTTTCAGTTTTAGGGACTACCCTAAAGGTGTGGGTTTTCATGCAACAGTTGTTTATCATGTAAGAAAAGTAAAGTGCATTTGCAATAACCAAAGCTTAGGAGGGCAAATTGGTGTTCAAATGGTTTGTGATTTAATTTAATTTCAGTTATCAGGTTTAAATTTGGAATAGTGTTCAAGTTGCTTTATTTTTGAATTTCTTTATGTCTTAGGTGATGTTATTTTTAATTCAATTTAACTTTAATTTAATTTAATCTGGTTTAGTTTTAATTTTAATATAATTTAACTTGATTTTAATTTTAACTTGATTCTATCATTTAATTTAATTCAATTCAATTTAGTTTGATTTGATATGAATTAATTTAATTTAATTTAATTTGATTTAATTTAATTTAATTTAATTTAATTTAATTTAATTTAATTTAATTCAATTTAATTTAATTTAATTCAATTTAATTTAATTTAATTCAATTTAATTTAATTTAATTCAATTTAATTTAATTTAATTCAATTCAATTTAATTTGTTTAATTTAATTTAATTTAAATTTAAATTTAATTTTATTTTTAATTTTAATTCAATTGGAATTTTAAAAGAGTTTAATAATTTAACTTTAATTTAATTTAATGATTAAGTCTTTTAACATTTGAAATCTTAAATTTGAATTATCATTTTAATTAGGAATTAAATATTATTGAGATGATTAATTTAGGGATTCTTAAATTAAAGAACAAATCTCTTCCTATTAATATCCCTATTTTAATAATTCCAATTTTATTATTCTTCCAAATTTAATCTATTATTTAATTAAAGTTTGTTTTAATTATTTTCAAATTGTTTAATGGGTTTCTACTCTCTAATTATTTAAATTTCAATCATCCAAATCAGATTAAGATCAAATATTTTACTCTTTAATTTTATTAAACCTAAAGTTTTAATTAAGGGTTAAAATTTTAATTACCATTTTACCCTTCAAGCTTATTAATTCCATAACTCACTAAATTAAGCTTAAATGAACTTAAAATTTTTATTTGACCTCACTCATATGCCAATAAAGACATGAGAGGAGAAAATGTGATTTTTCTGTATTTAATTTATTTATGTAATTATTTTTGGTGGAAAATAGAGATTTCCAAGGAAAATTTAATAATATGACCAAGGGAAAGTTTCTGTCCTTAAGAAAATTATGGGACATTCCTAATGACCAGAGGACCACTTGGACCAATTTTAGTGATTTTTTGAATTATATTCTTTTTATTATAATTATTTTGAGTTTTGGAGTATTAATTAATTTAAAAATAAAATAAAGGTTGAAAAATGAATTTTATATTTTTTCAAAAATCTCTCTGATATCAAGGAAATCAGAGAATCAATTTTTACAATTTTCTGATTTTCTTTGATTTATTAGAATTATTTTAGTGGAAATGCTAAAAAATACATTTTTTTTAATTTTAAAATTACCTTAGGGCTTTAAAATTTAATATCTCATCATATAGGCTTAAGAAAAATATGGGGTTCATTCTTAAGTGATTAAAATTCAAAATGTGACATTTTGGTGAATTTTATTATTTTTGTGATTTTTATTATTTTTTATTTATTAAAATATTAAAATAATGCAAAAAATCAACTTTTTTAGAAAATTACAATTTTATTTTTCTTAAATTCCCCTGATATCGGAGAGGCTCCAAAACCAATTTGGTGAATTTTTGAAAAGTATTTTGAAAGTTATGAATTTTTAAAGTTTAAATTGGCTAAATGGCTTAATCAACCCATTTAGTAGGGCTAACCAAGTCCAATCGACTTCAAATTTTTATGGTGGGTTCCTCCGATCCTAAAGGTCAGTGGAGAATTGATTTCAAGCCAATTTGATGTATGATTAGCTCTAATTAATTAAGGACCTATTTTGGGTGTTTAGAGCAATTAGTGGTTATTTCAAGTGAATTAAATCAAAACCTATTTTTCCAAGGGTCCTCTGGTCATAAGAAACATCACCAAATTTTCGTAGAATTTATTTCACAACATGCTAATTATTGGATTTAAAATACTCAAAACAGCAACATGAATTTGAAAAATCAATAACTTCTCGTAGGGATGGCCTATGACTTTGGAAAATTTAAGGATTGTTCCCAAATTCAGAGGCTTCAAAAGCCCTATGGTCTCATGCTATGGTTAATTTCCTATATGCATAGAGAATTAAAACAATGTAGAGGGTAAATAAATCATTAAAAATAAAATACTGGATGAAATTAAATGATTTCTTTTCCAGATTATTCTCCTCTGTTCACTCAGCAAGAAGGTATTTTTATTTTATTTTTTTGATTTTTCTACACAAAGTTATGCATTTTTGAAGTTTAGGGAATTAAATAAATGAGAAAATACCCTAATTTTCTACTTATCCACGCGGCGCCACGCCATCCTCGGCAGCTCCGAAACGCCGCGTGTCGCGCTACCATTCGACGCCGCCATCCAAGTCATCGCTCCGGGGGCCCGCTGTATCTTTCCATCTCCTCATCCGGCGCGATCCTGGCTGTCCGCCCACGCGTGTATGGAATGAACGACATCCGTTCATCGTCCCCAAGCGTCCTCACCCGAGAGCCATCCACACTAAATCCCTAAGAACTCACTCATTTCTCAACAGATTTTCATGTTCTTGTGTCTACATGGATTCGTCTTCGAAGAGACAAATACATCTATATGGTGATCATGCATTGAAATTAAAGCATTTGAAATGGAGAATCTCCGAAGCTCGGGATGAAGAATTAGCTCATACCTTTGCTCGGAGAAGTGTGGCTTCAATCCGAGGGTTGTGTCACCTTCGATTGGATCCCGGCAAGCTCCAGCATGAAGTCTCCCGGTCCAGTGAATCGCTTAGGTATGATTTCGACCAAGCCCGATCACAAAGCTTGAGTCCGGAACGGATGGGTGGCCCGGAGAGGGGGCTTTTATCGGTGGACTCCTTCCCTCGTCCGGTGAAGGTGTAGGACCAATCAATTTAAGGATTGATCCACTGTGGAGAAGTGTCCTAGTTTTGGGTGGAATTTTGGCTGAGAAATTGGGCTCTGTTGGTGGGGATTAGGGGAAATTGTCACTGGGGATCAACTACTCTAAGTATGGAGAGTGTTCTGGAACAATTTTGGCAGGGTTTCAGTAAGATCTGGTTCAGCACCTCTCATGGCCGAGAGGGGGTGGTGTTTAAATAGGAGAGGGTGGAGGGCCTCCCAGGGGGAGTTAGGGCTTGGGATCAGCTGCTCTCGGCAAGAGAAGAACAGCTACAATGTCCACCGGGGATGGGGCAGCTCGGTAGGTGAGAATTCCAAGTTTGGGCTCACATGCGAGCTCTCGGCCCGGTGGTTTCCGGCGGCCGTGGTGGCCGGGCCGGCCAGTGTCGGGTCACCCTCAAGGTCGTGGAGGTCGTGGTCGGGCTTAGTGCAATCAATTGGCATTTGCCATGTGTAAAGGGTTTGATTTAGATGGAATGGGGGAGTAGCTAATTTTGGGTCCAAATGGGTCCAAGTCATGGATTAGGTTTGGTTCACCCTCCAAGGCCCGATTTTGGGCCGAGGGAATCGTGTAAGTCGGCCTAGCTTAGTGGGGAGAAGTCACCATCTAAGTACATTTATGTTTAATCAAGGTTTAGAAGAGTCATGAAAAAGCATAATCACCCTTAAGGGAATCATTAAAGGACTCCTTCCCTTTGCCAAAAATGACATGGTGATGTGTAAAGTGGCTGCCATGGCTTACATATGGCTTGTGCATGGCTTCATGGCTCCATTTGGCTTGGGGCAAAGCTTAGTCAATTTCATGGAAGTAGATTTAGGAATCTTGGCATTTTTTGTGGAAATTTGGATGAAGCTTGATTTGGAATGGTTTAATGATGATTTTGAAACTTAGGGGTGATATCAATTAAAGGTATGATGAAAAGAAATTGCCATGTGGGCTTTAGGGCCAATTTTGGGCTTTTGTATTTGGTGGAAATGGGCTTTTAGAATGGTTTAGGAAAGTGGGCCTTTAGGTTTGAAAACAAATTGGTGGATGGAATTTTTGTGAAGGATTGGGCCACAAAAATGTTGGGTTTAGCTCATGGATGTGTCATGAGTGATTTGAAGCAAATTGGGAGTGATTTGGGTTTGAATTGGGTTGAATTTGGGCTTCTTTGATGAATGGGCCAATATAGGTCAAATTGGGCTAACTTGGGCCAATGTTGGGCTAGGGTTGAAATTGATGTAAAATAAATGTTGGGAAATGTTTATGGGAGTGTTTCAAAGAAGTTTTGTCTTTGGTTGAGTTTTGATTTTGGGGTTTGGGCTTATTTGGGTTAGGTTTGGGCTTAGGTCAAAATTGGGCCTTTTAGCTTTGAGTTGAATTTGAGTGGGGCTTGGGTCTAAATTTTGGGTAAATTATTTTAGTGTTTTGTTTGTAGGGATGTTAAGGAAGGTTTTAGAAAAGGTTTGGGGTTAATTGGAGTTGAATTGGGTTAGTTTGGATTAGGTTTGGGTCATGGGTCCAAATTGGGCTTTAAGGTCAAAAGTGAAATTGGATTCAAATGTCAATTAAATTGGACTTGGATTTGGTCTATATTGATGTTGGGAATGTTGAATTGAAGTTTAAAATTGAATTGGACCAGAATTTGGGTCAATTGGCTAGGTTTGGCTTGACATTGGGTTCACTTTGGGTTAAAATGGGTCAAATTGGGGGTTTTGATAAAAGTGGGGTAAATTGACAAAATTGGCCCATGGTGTAGTTGAACAAAATGAAATTGGTAATATTTGGGATTTTCTGGAATTTTCTGGGAATTTTCTAAATTTTTGGATTTTTGGGTCAAGAGGGGTATTTTGGGTATTTGGAGGGTATTGGGAGGTATTTATGGAATTTTTGGTATTTTTGTCTCTGAGTGATCAATTTGAGTAATGTGGAAATGTTTGGGATTGGTTTTGAGGAATTTTGGGTGATTTGGGATTTTTTGAAAAATTTGGGTGATTTCAAGGGTTTTGGGTAGGCTAGGCGGGTGTAGGATCTCGGGGGTCAAAAATCGAAAATTTGGAAAATCGAAGATCGGGTGAATATAAGTGGAATGAAATCATTTTGGTTGAGCCATGAAGCCATATCAAGCCCACATGAGCCATGAAGGGACTCATTCGAGGCATCCACTATGTTGTTCCTAACCCTCTTAGCCAAGGGCTTAGGGGGTTAAGGACCATCCATGCGAATCACCTACATGAGTCGGGAGGTCAAGTTGGGTATGGGTGTGGTTTTAGGAGGTGTGTGAAAGTGTAGTGTATGAGTGTAGTGTGTGTGTAAGTCAGCCCCCTTCACTGCACTGTGCCTCCTGTAAGGCGTCCTAAGGCCAAAGAGTCCTATAGGAACTCATCCTTTAAACTTCCACATTTGATTTCAACCCTCTAGGTGATTAGGGGTCTATAGTCAAGTTTGTGAAGTTTGCAGGGAGTTGAGAAGTGTTTTGAAATTCTAGGTGGTGGGTCCCAATTCTAATCCTCTAAGATAGTCAAAGGAAAAGCCTAAGGCTAGGTCCTAAGTACTAAAAGGAAGAAGAGATGACCTCATAAAAAATGAGGTCAACAAATGGACCCCCAATAGGTGTGGTGAGCTGACAGAGCACACCGCACGTATTGGTGTTGACCGAAGCGATCAACAAAACCAACACAAAAGTCCAAGTTACAAACTTGGGATAAAGTAGAAGAGTTTCCGCTGGGGGAGTGTCAAGTATATCTCTGAGACTGGAGATCCTTGAATTCTCGCTGGGGAAAGGAAAATGAGGTGAATTCTAAATCACATGATCTGGGGGAATTTCAATTTAGATTTTTTTTTGTTTCAATTTAAGTTTTGATGTGTGAGCTTAGATTTTAGTTTGAGTTTCAATTTAGATTGAAGTTTTGTCAAGATTAATTTGAAGGGATTTTAACTTGAAATGAAAATTGGAATTTTGTGGTTTTAGATGTAACAACTTCAACCTCGAAAGAAAATTGAATTGATCGGATTGAATCATTGCAATGAGGAGAGATCTCAGAGCAATGTGGTATTGGATGTAAAATCCTTAACCTTAAGATTTTGATTTTGATATATTTCATTGCAATAGGGAAAAAATCCTAAGGCAATGCAGTCTCGGATGTAAAATCCTCAACCCCAAAAGTTTAATTTTGATGTGTTTCATTGCAATAGGGAAAGGATCCTAAAGCAATGCAGTCTCGGATGTAAAATCCTCAACCCCAAGAATTTGAATTTGATGTATTTCATTGCGATAGGGAAAGATTCCTAAAGCAATGTAGTCTCGGATGTAAAATCCTCAACCCCAAGAATTTGATTTTGATGTATTTCATTGCGACAGGGAAAGAATCCTAAAGCAATGCAGTCTCGGATGTAAAATCCTCAACCCCAAGAATTTGATTTTGATGTATTTCATTGCGATAGGGAAAGAATCCTAAAGCAATGCAGTCTCGGATGTAAAATCCTCAACCCCAAGAATTTGATTTTGATGTATTTCATCGGAATAGGGAAAGAATCCTAAAGCAATGCAGTCTCGGATGTAAAATCCCCAACCTCAAGAATTTGATTTTGATGTATTTCATTGCGATAGGGAAAGAATCCTAAGGCAATGCAGTCTCGGATCTAAAATCCTCAACCCCAAGAATTTGATTTTGATGTATTTCATTGCAATAGGGAAAAAATCCTAAGGCAATGCAGTCTCAGATGTAAAATCCTCAACCCCAAAAGTTTAATTTTGATGTAATTGATTTTGCAAAGATTTGTAGTGTTGATTTGAGAAGTGTGAAATTTTGGTGTTTCGAGAATTTCATGAAAGTTGTAAGAGACTTTCATGGAAGGAAATAGATTAGGAGGGAATATGTAGATGCTACATATCCCATCCAAAAGAGTTGATCGAAAGTTGCTGATTTGGATTAGATACAATTCCTCGCCATCAGATTCGATCCGTGCCAATGGAATCAACCGCTTCCATCCCAGACAAGGGAGAGAGTAGAACGGATCGGATTTCAGATTTGGAAGATTGAATTTGAAATTTGATTGAGATTTGATTTGAAATTTGGAAAGTTGGATTTGAAATTTTGATTGAGATTTGATTTGAAATTTGGAAAGTTGGATTTGAAATTTTGATTGAGATTTGATTTAAAATTTGGAAAGTTGGATTTGAAATTGATTTAAGATTTGTGTTTATTTTGTTTGTCCTTTAACGATTCAAATTTATTTTATCATTCATTTAATGTTCACGTGAATTTGGTGTTCATCATTTTTATTTAGATTTTTAAGGAAAGTTTTCTTTTATTCTTTTTTATTTCTTTTCTGTTCTTTGTTCGAAGTTCATTTAACTTTAATGGCGTTTCTCAGTCAACTTGCACAAAAGAGGTGAAGGCCAAAAATGTGACATGGTCACTTTCATTCCAATCATGTCGAAGATACATCATACAACTCGATTTGGAATACATCTCATACAATCCATATAGACTCAAAACGGACTATGTATGATCTTTGCCAATCCATCCAAAAAGGTATCTGTCAGAAATCCATGTCTGAATAGTGAGGTACATGGTCAACAACATCACCTTCCAAGTCATCCTTGGCAAGGATGCCGTATGGATGTACATTGGAGGTGTGATATTTTCCATGTAACTCACAGCTCGTAAGGCCGGAGGCTCTCTAGCTCCGGGTCCGGTCGGAAGTGGTAAGGTGCTTTCTTGTCATCCATCCTTCTAAAAGTAACCGAGATCCGCTTCACGGGTACTCCCGTATGTAATGTTTAGCGACATCTCGCTCCGTTGCCCTTCGGCATCATGACGGAACCTACCGATAATGGTATCTTTACCGGCCCTCGGAACTCACTCGGGCCTCGCTATTCGGAGGTCGATCCGAACATGATATTACACTCGTTCGTAAAAGAAACCGTGCGTAAAGGTCCGACAAAATAGTGGTGATCTATGTGCGGGGGTATGCAGTCACCCTTCTTGTAAATGTTAATGATGCAACCGTTGGGTATGCAATCCGCCGGCGTACTCTCCATGTTATCATTCTCTTTACCATCCTTTTGATGACTAATGACATCGGATCCACCCGGCCATGATGGAGTATCCCCGTGGGTTTCCCTTCCCGTCTTCTCGCAAAGTTGTAACAAGCATCCACATTGTATTGTAATTCTCCCTTTCCCCGGCATCCATCTTCGGGGTTCCGAGTAAGTGTTTTCTCTTAGCGGCCTCGCTCAATCCATTCTTTTAAAATCCTGGATGCATCCACGATTTGTTGTTGTTCGTATTCGAGAACACGTCCGTATGTAGCTCGAGGCCTTCTAGTATATCGATCCTCCCGCCTCGATTCTCTCGAAGTATTCAAAAGTTTTCTTTTCGACATTCCGCATTCTTTCTAGCTCGTATTCTGGAATAATCCGCAAATGGCGAGGCCTCGGTGACGTACTGTGGGATATATGGCTCAATCCCTTCACATTCTCCTGCATACCTCGGCTCCTCGGGGATGGTGTCTGTCGGGATATTCTCCGGGGTTGCTTCTGCAACAAGGTTATGCATTATTAGTGACTTCATCTGGTGGAGTAGTAGCCTTCCTTCTTCTGTTCTTCTTGAGATTTCCCTGGTTTCTTCTGTCATCCTGAGAGCTGGCCTCCTTCCTTCAGGTACCTGGTGAACTGGAGTCCTTGAAGTATACGTATTGGCAGTAGCAACTGCCTTGTCGTGCTGGTTCGCTGCTAGTTTAGTTAACATCTTGCGGATACGATGATTTTTATTTCTTCGCTGAGTTGCTGTGAGAGTAGCTTTTCGTACTTCCTGAATCTCTGTGGGCGCGGCGCTGACAAGCCTACCCTCCGCCGTAGCGACTGCGTACTCGATTTTCTTGTCTTCTTCGCTGCTTGTTTTCCTTTTCTTGCTGCCGGATTGGTGGCTCGGGCCACCCACTTTCATTACCGTCCGATCGGGCGGCTCCTCTCGGTCAACCGGGACCCGGGCCACTTTCCTCGTATCGCGTGGCCCGCCGGTGCGAAGTCTAAGTCAATCTCTATTATCGCTCCATCTTTCACCCTCTTTTCGTCGAGTGCAAGGCTTACGCCATTTCTAAAGTTCGAGACCAACCGCCCGTTCGACATTTCCTCGCGAAAAGACAAGGAAAAGGATCGTGGGTCGTACTAAGAACAAGAATATTAAGAAAATGTTTATTAAAGACATTTTTTATTACTTACTTGTATTTTTAAATTTAACAGAATGAAGTGGGATAAGATCGAGAAAGAGATTTTGATTTGGAAGAGGAAAACAAGGAAAACTTTATTATCATGATTTTATTTATTTTAGCACATTTTTATTATTTTTGGGTTCGGACCCAGTCATAAGTAATTACTTCGCCCGTGCTTCTAGGAATGATGAATTCATTCCTTCGAAACATCAGGTAGCGTAATACTGTTTCAAGTATCGTCCATTGATCGGAAGCATATGTCGTTCTCCTTGGCAATTCACTAGCTGGTAGGAGCCTCCTGAGTATACTGCTTCAACCACAAACGGCCCTTCCTAAGTGGGTTCAAATTTTCCTCCTATCTTGCGGTGTGCAAGGATAGGTCTCTTGAGAACAAGAACTAAGTCACCAACTTTCAAGGTTCTTGGGCGGACCGATCTGTCATGGGCTTGAACCATCCTAGCTTGGTATAGTTCTAAATTCTCGCTGCGCCGCAAGTCTTTTACCTTCCGTGCTTTCCAATTCTTCTAGTCGTAATTTGTCATTCTCTTCGTCGTGATTTTGTTTGCAACTCGCAATCTCGAGTGAAGGAAGCCGAACCTCTAAGGGTATCACCGTCTCGCACCCATACACCGAGCGTAAGGTGTAGCTTCGAGTAGGAGTTTTCAAGGTTGTCCGCAGAGCCCATAAGGCTTCTAATAACTTCTCGTGCCAATTTCTCTTATTATCGTCCAAGGTTTTCTTTAAGATTTGAATGAGAGTTTTATTAAAAGCCTTAGCCAGACCGTTTTCTCTTGGGTAGTAAATTATTGAATATCGTCAGTCGATTCCGTGTCTCCTGACAAAATTGTTGATTTGCGTGCTTCTGAATGCTGACCCATTATCTGAGATGATCCTGCGCGGCACTCCGAAACGGTAGACAAATTGGTTCTCGAAAACCGTAGCACGTGGTGTGCTTTCACTTCTCCGAGTGGAACCGCCTCGCCCACTCGGAAAAGTAATCCGTAGCCGCAAGAATAAAGCGATGTCCTTTTGAAGATGACGGTTCTATTGGACCCACTATATCTGTGCCCCAACATTCAAATGGCCACGACGCAATTGTCGGATGTAGCACATTTGGAGGTTAGTGTAGAACCACTCCGTGCACTCGGCATCGGTGACGCCTCTCGGCGATTTTCATGCAGTCGGTCATCATCGAGGGCCAGTAGTACCCTAGTCTTTTAATTTTCATTTTCATCTTCGGACCCGATCGGTGAGCGCCAAAGAGTCCCGAATGCACCTCTTTAACAATTTCACGGCCTCGGACCCGCTTAGGCACCTTAGCCACATTTGATCGAAAGACCTTCCGTATAACGTGTTGTTTATTAATGCGTAGGACGTGGTTCTTTTCTTGATCCGATGGGCTAGCGACCTATCGTCTCGGTAGTTTTCCCGTTTGCGTGTAGTCTATTAATGGCCGTCGCCAATCTTCCGTGTTTTCTCGTCACCGTTGCAACTAATTCTTCTTCTTTTCCGATTTGTGTATTGTGTCTATGTCGAGCTGTGATAGGACTTGACGTCCGTGAACTGACACTTCCACTGATTCATCTTGCAAACAGGCAAATTCTTTTGCAAGGCGAGCTAACGCATCCGCTAAAGCATTTTCTTTTCTTGGAATTTTGTAGATTGTCACATTCGGAATCTGTTCCAACAATCGTATGGCGTACCGGAAGTATTGCTCGAGTCTTGGTTTTAAAATTCTTTAATGTCCGGCGATCCGTTGAATGATTAACCGCGAATCCCCATAGATGTTGATGTTTGTTATCCCCATTCGAATAGTTAATTCCAAATCCCGTTATGAGGGCTTCGTATTCCGCTTCGTTGTTTGTACACGGCTCGTCAAGTGGTAGGAGTATCTTAACATCCCCCGCTCCGGTGTTATAAAGATTAATCCGATCCCCGCCTTACCGGGCACTATCACTTGCGATTCTTCGTCTTTGTGTGCCGAAGATGCTCCGTCGAAATATAATTCCCAATGTCGATCATCGTGGTCTTCTAGGCTCATTATTTGTTCATCTAGCAAGTCGTCATTGAGAGGAGATTCTGCAGACAAAGGGTGTGCTGCGAGGAAGTCTGCTAGGACTTGTCCCTTTACGGCACGAAGAGGCACGAAAGTTATATCGAATTGCAATAATATCATCGACCATCTGGCAAGTCTGCCGGAAAGCGTTGGACGAGTCATCAAGTATTGCAATAGATTAAATTTCGAGATCAGGATGACCTTATGAGAAAGCATGTAGTGTCTGAGCTTTTGAGGGGCAAAGATCAGGGCCAAACAGTGCTTTTCAATTGCGGGATACCTTATTTCTGTTGGAAGTAAACGACGGCTTAGGTAGTAAAGAGCATTTTCCTTACCCTCATCATCGACCCGGCCAACGGAGGCTCCGAGAGAGTCGTCTAAAGCCGCGGTATAAAGTATCAACGGTCTACCCGAGACTCGGGGCCGCTAAGACAGAGGTGTCATTAAATATTGTTTAATGTCCTCGAAGGCCTTCTGACATTTCTCTTCCCAAATAAATTTGGCGTCCTTTTTAACTAATGCCTAGAAAGGCTGACACCTACCTGACAAGTTCGAGATAAAGCGTCGAAGATATGCCAGCTTCCCTTGAAAAGATCGTAGTTACTTTAAGGTTTTAGGAGGCGGCATTTCTAAGATAGCTTTAATCTTTTCCGGGTCGATTTCAATTCCACGATGTCGGACAACGAATCCTAAGAATTTCCCGGAGGTGACGCCGAAGGCGCATTTTAAGGGATTCATCTTAAGGTTAAATTGTCTTAATCGTTCGAAAACAATTCTCAAATCATATAGGTGGTTGTCCTTTACTTTGCTTTTGATGACCACATCATCCACGTAGCATTCGACTTGATTGTGGATGAGATCATCAAAAATTCTTGTCATCGCTCTCTGGTATGTTGCTCCCGCGTTCTTCAGTCCGAATGGCATCACTGTGTAGCAATATACTCCAATCGGCGTTCTGAATGATGTAAGTTTTTTATCTTCTGGAGCCATTTTTATCTGGTTGTATCCTGAAGATCCATCCATGAATGAGAATATTTCATGTGTCGAAGCAATGTCGATCATTAATTCTGGGATCGGTAGAGGGAATTCATCCTTTGGACATGCCTTGTTTAAATCTCTGAAATCCACAAAAATTCTGATCTGACTATTCTTCTTCCTAATGGTACCACATTGGCTAACCGAGTCGGGTATTGTTCTTCGCGGACAAATTTAGCGTCTATTAGCTTTTTAACTTCAGCTATGACTTGTTGTTCGATTTCTAGACGCATTCTTCTGGGACCTTGTCCGACCGGGATGTAGTAGGATCCACTCCTAGCTTATGGACTCGCGACCTCTCGAGCTAAACCCGGCATCTCATCGTAGCTCCAAGCAAAACAGTCTTTAAATTCCATTAATAACTTGATTATTTCTTCGGAGTCTTCTTTATCGAGTAAGGAGCTAACAAAGGTAGGTTTAGGCTCTTCGCTAGTACCTAAGTTAACTTCCGTTAACTCATCTATCGTAGATTTAATCTCTTCTTCGAATTCGTGGAGCGTCTCCAATTTGTAAATCATCAAATTCTTCCGTAGTTTCCATGCAGCTTTTCATTAGACTCGCAAGTGACAACCAAGCAAAATTCGCATCGTCAACTGATCCTACTGTGCCGAATCCGAGACCATGCTTTGAATTGGGTGGACAACCGGAGTTACTCCATAAATTTTCAAAATGTTGTGATTGACCTTTTGTCCATTGTCGAGGTAAGAAACCACGCTGATTAAATTTTGAACACAGGGAGAGTACCATTCAAAAGGTAATTCCATTAATTCTGACGAAGTGACATCTTCAAATTGTACATTATTTTCAGTTTTGGAGGAAGGAGCACCACGGTAGAATTTGATTGGCTTTGCACCGCCGCTACGTACCTCTTTGAACACCATACCCTTTATCTTATTAGAATGGATGGGATCAGGGTCATAGTATGTACATAGTGGTTAATCTTCTCGTATATTAATTTATATTCTTCATTCTTTTCATCTTCGAGTGGGATCCTGAATTGCGGCTTCTTCCGACTTATTGTCGCTGCTTCTTGTTTGATTTCTCTTTCTTCTTCAGAACTATCTTCCCAATCAACATTGATGACTGGTTTTCTTTATCCAACTGTCCTAATGTCTCTACCACGACCTCGTCCCCGGCCTCGACCACGGATGCGAGTTGTGGAGAAACCTTCACCATCTCGCCGTAAGGGAGTGGTGAGTGACTGTTGGACTAGAACTTTAGGTTCTTCGTCATTCTGAATTTCCTTTGCTTCATTCGTTATAGTATCTCTGGAGAAGATTGTTTTCTTCGGGGGTGCGTAATAAGCTGCATCTTCATGGATTCCAATTTCATGTACGGAAAATGGTTGTAAGTCACCTTTGATGCACTCGTTCCCCTCCATCGTAGTATTTCGATGCACCGATGTAGAGATGATGGTACCATCCGGTTTTCATGTATCCATGGTCGGCCCAAGAGAGCGTTGAACGACGTTTCGAATCAATTATGTGAAATTTTGCGGTTGTCTTTGCCAAGTCACCGGTCTTCATTAGCGGCGTTATTGATCCGAGGGCTCTTTCTCCTTTCTCGGTCGAATCCTCTTAATAACATTTTGTCGGCTTAGAGCTCGCGAGCATCAATTTCCAAATATGCTAGTGTTCGAAGACTCATTATATTAATTGATGCTCCCGGATCCACCAATACTCCGGAGAGTGTAAACTTCCCAATTGTAATCGAAATGTACAACGGTCGGTCGTGGTCTCGTCGTCCTGAGTAATAGGTCATTGTCCGTGAAGGTGACACCTCGCTGTTCCTTTAACGAACAAACCTCATCTAAGGAATCCCCGGCCATTTGAGCTAAGAAAATTTCCGGATCAAGTAAGGCCTTGATCAGAGCTTCTCTTATCTCCTTTGATAAGATGAGAGCGTCGTAGATGCTCAGTTTGGCCGGTAATTTCCTAAGATGGGCTAGCATGTTGTAGTCCACTTTATTTTCATGTATCTCGGCTTCTTCCCGAATGGGTATTTCTTCCGCCGGGGTGATTCTTCTGAACAACCACCCGCTTTCCTTTGTCCTTCGGACCCATTCTCGGAGGTAGAACTCTTCCACTTCTTAAGTTGACTTCGTAATTTCTTCCGAATCTAGTAATGAGTTTGCTAGTGTCTCCTCTCGAATCGAATGACAGGTTCTTCCGGATTAGCTTCAGCAGTCCGAAGGCTCTAACTCTATCGTGACCGGAGCTCCTCGAAACTCGCAAATATATTCATTGCTTCGTTGAACTCTCATAGCCTCCTCGTGGATGTCTTCTTCGTCATTGTGATCGTCGAGATTGTGTATGATTTGAGAATTGTCATTTGTATCGAAATCGATGTCCGGATTGTCGCTAGTTACGTAATCGTTAGAAACAGTCAAAACGTAGCCAACGCTATAATCCTTATCATTATAAGATCCCACCGGAGTGGGCAGATAATCATACAGAGTCAGAGGTTCGAGAGATTTCTCCCCCGAATCGGAAACAACTATCCTAGGATAAGCAGCCCCTAGTCTAGCCTTAAGAGCCTCGGTCTTCTCTTCTTCGTCGATTTTCTTCTTCTCTTCAATTGTCTCTTGTTGAGGTGGTTCTTCTATCGCAAGTGATAGTGTCGACTTAACAGGTTTCGAACTCTGAATTGAGGCTCACACCGAAGTGATTTGGATGTGATCCAAAATCTTTTTCGAAGACCTTGTCCAAGCGGTAGCCCATCCATCATTAGTCGCATAGGGATCTATCGGAACAATGAGATCAGTCGAGATAACATTGACGAAACCTCCTTTCTGGGGTTCCTTCATGTATTCCTTCGGGATCGTTATATTCCCTTTCCGAAGATTGTCGTTGAGCCAACTTTTGAAGGTAATACAATCTTCTATCTTATGTCCAAGCATCCTGTGGTAAGGGAAAAAGTTGGGATCACCCTTCTTGTTGACTTCTTCTGGTCTCTTAGGTTCTGGCAGCTGGAAATCCGGAGTCTTCATCGATCGCGGAACATTTTCGACACCGCCTCATTCTTGAACGGATACTCCCTCGCTCGTAAGTTCCCTTAACGTACGTTGCGGACGAGGCGGTTGTTCATACCGTCGAGATGACCGATAGCCGGGCCGGGGTTGCCGGTAATCTCGTCGAGGTTGTTGTGGCCGTTTTCGACGATATTTGTATCGGCTTCTTGCCTTTATCCACTCGCTGCAACGATCCCGGACTTCTTTTCAAAAGTTTTCACGGCTTCTGTTTGTCCGTTTTGCTCGGTGAAACTTAATTGCTTCGCCTCCTCTTGCAAGCTTCCGGCCTCGCTTAACAACTTCTCGAAAGACTTAATAGTAAATCCTCGAGGAGAAGTGCTATCGGCCATGAATGCTCTTCGCAAAATGCCGACCGCATGCTATTCTCGTAGTTGTGGCTCACACTTCATACTTAGGTTCCTCCATCGAAGTATGTAATCCACCAAGGTTTCGTTGGGTTTCTCGCTTCTCTACCACTAAATCACCTATAGCTGATGTGGTGCCGAGCTCCGACAAATCGCTTGATGAAGAGGTTCTCTAGTTCTGAAAATGTCTTCACCGAACCGTTCGGTAATTCCACATACCAATCAAAGGCGATCCCTGATAGGCTGCTGACAAATTGTCTGAAGAGTAAGGCATCACTTCCGCCGGCATTGCAACAACTGGCACAAAAATGTGCAACATGCTGCCGAGGGTTTCCGGTTCCAACAAAGGTCTTGAACAGAGGTGGTACAAAGCCTTTCGGATATTCGACGCCGTCGAATTCTTCGGGTAAGGTCTACCCGTCCGAATGGATGTCCCGCTCTTTAATTGTGCCAAGGCTTCTCGCACTCCGCTCGTTCCACCATGTTCTTAATATCCTTTTCCGGAATCATGCTTTGTGTTGTATCCTTTTTAACCGATCATCCCCATTAACGGACGTAATCTCCTTTCCTCCGTCTACAATGTGAATGACTTCGGGGGTGTTTCTCTTGGGGTTGCACTCGACTCCGGAGAGCGGCTAGTGGCTACAGCCATTTCTTCCATCCTTTTTGCCATTTGGGTGATCGTATCATCTTTCTCTTGAAGCTGCCTCATCATTACTTCCAGCTCCTCTCTTTCTGCGGCTGCAGGGGCACCTTGTGAAGCTGATGAAGCTCGTGTTTCAACCATGTTAATTTCTGCATATTCATCATCCATGAACTCTGACGAATCAATCTCATCTCCGAATTTCTCTTCTCTTTCCTCGCTAATCGCCGAATATCGCTCTTAGCTTTTCCATAAGCATCTTCTAGCGGTCTTTTCTCGTACATCCTTGCAGCTTGTCATGTGATAACCGTCGGGTTTCCTTCTCATGAGTCCCCTTTATCGCAGTAGCACTTTCTTCGGACTCAAATCTCCTGACGAGATTTTCCTTCTCAGGCTGTTGTTTCAATCTTAATTGTCCAGTAGTGGGACGCCATAACATCCTTCTAGTAGCGGAAGGTTTAGGACCGGATGGTCTGTGAGCCAAATGCTGGAAGGTGGTATCCTCCCTAATCTGTAGTCCTGAAATAACGACAGGTGGACTGGCTTTCATTCTCTTATTTGGCTTTTCTGCAACGATAGCAGGTTCTACTCGCGGCCCAAGACAGGATTTGACTGGCACCCTCTTTATCCTTCTTAAAATTTCTGATACAGGGCACCTTTCCTTCCTCGCTAACTTCTCTATCAAAGTTTGCAGTCGAGCAAATGGCGTAGTTCTGGCCCTTTTCTTACGACTATCATTGTAATATACGGGCTGAGGCAATGCGACAGCAATCTTGCGAACATTTTCTTCATCCTCTCATGGCGGAGAGGGGATGGAATCTACTTCCTCCCAAAAGCGATATGTATTCAGCAACGGTGTATACTCGGCAGCTTCGTGATTTCCTCCAGAAAGCAACTTCGCAGCCTCGGCTTCTCAAGCGATCCTTCTACTTTGTTCCTTCTCTCGAGTCCGTGTCGCCGATGGAATTCTCGAGCTGGACCCGATTTCAAAATAGAAGGTTTCTCATGAAGGTCTCGTACCCTCCACGGTAATGTGTTCACCATAATTCCGAATTTCCTTCCCCTTTAGTTTGGCAGAGCCGGGTAGGTGCAGAGACAACTGGACCAACGTGGGGTAGCAACAACGAGTCCTTCCGTGGACAGCAAGTACTTCTCTCGCCTGGAATCTTTCGCAGAGGAGGGAATTCGTGAGTCGACTCGAGGTTAAACTCAATCAACGGCTTCTCGCTTCGGTACTTTCGCTTATGAGTGAAAATAGAGTGACGTCGGGGATTTTGATGTCGGTGTCCCCGAATCCTCGTCCGAATCGAATGATTCCATTATCGGCGCTCGTCCTTGAACACGGCCAGGTCGAGTCCGTTGACGAAGGAGAAGATCAGTTTTGGGGCTTCCATTTCTGCGGGGCAGATTCCAAGTGTTAGTCTCAGAATTGTACCTCTTCTTATCGTATAACTTATGACGAAAAAGAAAGAGTCCGAAGACATTTCTGTTTATCTTAGTGTATTTGTGGTGTTAAAGGAAAATTGTCTTTTTGGAAAGATTTGTTCGTTAGGAAGGAGAATTATTAAAAGAAGGAGAGTTGTAGGAAGGGTAAAAGTAATTGAATAGGAACTGGAAAAGGAAGAGAAAGTCTTGTAGAAACTTCTCGACCCGCAAGATCGCTCCTAAACTAATACCTATTGGGGGTCCACCCCACCTCGTAAATGAGGTGAAAGGATCTCGTAACCTCTCCGTTTAGGGGTGTCTAAACAGTGGCTCCTAAATCCGAGAGAATGTTGGCTATACTTGTTCAAGGTAGAAATGAACATAGTATTCCAACGGAAAGAAGGGTAGTTTGATCCACTAAGAACATGGATACACTACCGATTTTCGAAAGCAGAATTGTCTGATTAAGATGGAGAGGAATTTTCCCCAACGGAGTCGCCAGAAATATTTCGGCATTATTTTTAGATTATGTGTTTTAAAAAAAAAGGGGGGTCGCCTAACAGAAATTGTCGGCAAAATTTAAATTTTAAATTTAATTTAAATATATATATAATTTAGAAAGTAGTATTTGATTTTGAAAATAATTTTAAATTTGAAAATTTTAAGATATGAAATCAAACCGATCTCACATCCCAAATAGTTTATATAAACGAGCACCA
Source organism: Papilionanthe hookeriana x Papilionanthe teres (assembly GCA_022702705.1). Lineage (NCBI taxonomy): Eukaryota > Viridiplantae > Streptophyta > Magnoliopsida > Asparagales > Orchidaceae > Papilionanthe > Papilionanthe hookeriana x Papilionanthe teres. Next base: position 83,162,284 of record CM040432.1, on the reverse strand, counting down.
CATCACAAACCGTGTATCTACCCCGAAGAATAGGCATCATCGCTCGATGATAAGGCTCGATTAAATAAACTAAAAGATTTCGTGACATCCGTTTGGTCTCGCGAACCAATTTTATAAGCCGACAAATTCCCCGCTTAACATGAAAGCATTAAACAGTGGTTTATATTACTCTGGGTTCTTAAAATTCCCTATAAGGGCAAGCCCCTATAGTTAATTACATCTTAAGTGACAGGAATTACCTAAGAAAACTCTCGATAATAATCAGTAATTCTGCTCTCAAGAATTTCAAAGTTTAAGTTTTCGAAGGATTGAATTTTGGAATTTCAATAGGGAATGGATCAAATTTGGAACATTTTGTTTTGGGAATTCAAAGGAAGAAAGGTAGGAGAAATCACAGACTCGAAGCGAACTTCGGTAATTTCCCAACTATCCTATTGTTTGGCTTGGATTTAGGAAAGTCTTAATGTTTGTTTAATGTTTTGATCTTGCCAATTTTAATTAATTTGGACTTATATTTGTATGATAAGATCATACAAATAGCCTGGAAGATGTGAGGGTTTATATCGTATCAAACGACTACCTCGTAGTCCTAAGACCAGGTTAGGGCTTAATAACATGATCATGCCTAACGAAGAGTTGAGGATTTATGTTGCACTAGGCAAACTACCTCGAAATCCTATGGATTTGGTTATTTAACTCTAAGAAAGTTTTGCTGAAGTAGACTCAGGTTTTACTGATGACGATGGCCGTGCTGCCCATCATGCTCCGAGCTCCTTGTTGTCGCAGAGGTTTAGTCATAGAAGTCATAAATCAGGAGATGAGAAAAGTGTTTTGGTTTAGAGAAATTCTTAATTTCCAAGTGTTTTTATGTTTTATTTAAAACAAATCTTAAAGTTGATTATAACAACACCGGTTAAGATCCCACGGTTCCATCCTTTAGGCATCGTTATTTTTATCGGATTCATTTAGTCCAGATGAATTTGCTAAACTCAACCGAATGAGTTCCACACTTTCATTTAGACCGTGGGAAATTCCGTTAGCAACACGTAGGTTACATCATCCGAGGTATTCCCGATCATCCAACAAGACGTTTTAATTTAGTTGTAATTGTAGTTTTGTGTTCGTTTGTGATTAAATTTTGAGTTGTTTTATATTTTGAAATGTTGTGGCGGTGAATTTTATCTTGCAATGACTTTTAATTTTGTTTTGGTTTCAGTTTTAGGGACTATCCTAAAGGTGTGGATTTTCATGCAACAGTTGTTTATCATGCAAGAAAAGTAAAGTGCATTTGCAATAAAGTAAATTGCAAGAAAAGTAAATTGCAATTAAATAAAAGCTTACCTGGAGGGTCTTCCCATCATCCCAAGCTGCAGTTAAGCACAAGTTAGAATATTTAAGCAAGTTCCTAGGTAAAGCTAAGGGAAGGGTTATGGTTTTCTACCAAATTCCTAATCATATAGCTAGTCATTTCCTATGACGTCTAGGTTCTTGTGTTTTGGTTTGAGGACGATTTTCTTCATCAAAGAACAATTAAGTTCAATTGTTCTTATAAATATCCTATCATATTGAGGAAGTGCTTAAGAAGAATCTTAAACAACTTTTCAATATTGCTAGAATTGTTTTAAGTCCAAATGAATTTAATTATACAAATGAATTAATCGTCAGAGAATTCAAGTTTTGTTATCTTACTCAGTGAACTAGGACATTTGAATATCCTATAAGTGAAGTAACATTTCATTTGATGTTCTGTTTAGGAGTTATTATAACCAAAGCTTTCGAGGGCAAATTGGTGTTCAAATGGTTTGTGATTTAATTTAATTTCAGTTATCGGGTTTAAATTTGGAATAGTGTTCAAGTTGCTTTATTTTTGAATTTCTTTATGTCTTAGGTGATGTTATTTTTAATTCAATTTAACTTTAATTTAATTTAATCTGGTTTAGTTTTAATTTTAATTTAATTTAACTTGATTTTAATTTTAACTTGATTCTATCATTTAATTTAATTTAATTCAATTTAGTTTGATTTGATATGAATTAATTTAATTTAATTTAATTTGATTTAATTTAATTTAATTTAATTTAATTTAATTTAATTTAATTTAATTTATTTTAATTCAATTTAATTTAATTCAATTTAATTTAATTTAATTTAATTCAATTTAATTTAATTTAATTCAATTCAATTTAATTTAATTTAATTTAATTTAATTCAATTTAATTTAATTTAATTCAATTTAATTTAATTTAATTCAATTTAATTTAATTTGTTTAATTTAATTTAATTTAAATTTTAATTTAATTTTAATTTTAATTTTAATTCAATTGGAATTTTAAAAGAGTTTAATAATTTAACTTTAATTTAATTTAATGATTAAGTCTTTTAACATTTTAAATCTTAAATTTGAATTATCATTTTAATTAGGAATTAAATATTATTGAGATGATTAATTTAGGGATTCTTAAATTAAAGAACAAATCTCTTCCTATTAATATCCCTATTTTAATAATTCCAATTTTATTATTCTTCCAAATTTAATCAATTATTTTATTAAAGTTTGTTTTAATTATTTTCAAATTGTTTAATGGGTTTCTACTCTCTAATTATTTAAATTTCAATCATCCAAATCAGATTAAGATCAAATATTTTACTCTTTAATTTTATTAAACCTAAAGTTTTAATTAAGGGTTAAAATTTTAATTACCATTTTGCCCTTCAAGCTTAATAATTCCATAACTCACTAAATTGAGCTTAAATGAACTTGAAATTTTTATCTGACTTCACTCATATGCCAATAAAGACATGAGAGGAGAAAATGTGATTTTTCTGTATTTAATTTATTTATGTACTTATTTTTGGTGGAAAATAGAGATTTTCAAGGAAAATTTAATAATATGACCAAGGGAAAGTTTCTGTCCTTAAGAAAATTATGGGACATTCCTAATGATTAGAGGACCACTTGGACCAATTTTGGTGATTTTTGGAATTATATTCTTTTTATTATAATTATTTTAAGTTTTGGAGTATTAATTAATTTAAAAATAAAATAAAGGTTGAAAAATGAATTTTATATTTTTCAAAAATCTCTCTGATATCAAGGAAATCAGAGAATCAATTTTTACAATTTTTTAATTTTTCTTTGATTTATTAGAATTATTTTAGTGGAAATGCTAAAAAATACATTTTTTTTTAATTTTAAAATTACCTTAGGGCTTTAAAATTTAATATCTCATCATATAGGCTTAAGAAAAATATGGGGTTTGTTCTTAAGTGATTAAAATTCAAAATGTAACATTTTGGTGAATTTTATTATTTTTGTGATTTTTATTATTTTTTATTTATTAAAATATTAAAATAATGCAAAAAATCAACATTTTTAGAAAATTTAAATTTTATTTTTCTTAAATTCCCCTGATATCAGAGAGGATCCAAAACCAATTTGGTGAATTTTTGAAAAGTATTTTGAAAGTTATGAATTTTTAAAGTTTAAATTGGCTAAATGGCTTAATCAACCCATTTAGTAGGGCTAACCAAGTCCAATTGACTTCAAATTTTTATGGTGGGTTCCTCTAATCCTAAAGGTTAGTGGAGAATTAATTTCAAGCCAATTTGATGTATGATTAGCTCTAATTAATTAAGGACCTATTTTGGGTGTTTAGGCCAATTAGGGTTATTTCAAGTGAATTAAATCAAAACCTATTTTTCCAAGGGTCCTCTGGTCATAAGGAACATCACCAAATTTTCCTAGAATTTATTTCACAACATGCTAATTATTGGATTTAAAATACTCAAAACAACAATATGAATTTGAAAAATCAATAACTTCTCATAGGGATGGCCTATGACTTTGGAAAATTCAGGGAATGTTCCCAAATTCAGAGGCTTCAAAAGCCCTATGGTCTCATGCTATGGTGAATTTCCTATATGCATGGAGAATTAAAACAATGCGAGAGGGTAAATAAATCATTAAAAATAAAATACTTGATGAAATTAAATGATTTCTTTTCCACATTATTCTCCTCTGTTCACTAAGCAAGAGGGTATTTTTATTTTATTTTTCTGATTTTTCTACACAAAGTTATGCATTTTTGAAGTTTAGGGAATTAAATAAATAGGAAAATACCCTAATTTTCTACTTATCCACGCGGCGCCACGCCATCCTCGGCAGCTCCGAAACGCCGCGTGTCGCGCTACCATTCGACGCCGCCATCCAACTCAGCACTCTGGGGGCCCGTTGTATCGTTCCATCTCCTCATCCGGCGTGATCCTGGCCGTCCGCCCGCGTGTGTATGGAATGAACGACATCCGTTCATCGTCCCCAAGCGTCTTCACCCGAGAGCCGTCCACACTAAAACCCTAAGAATTCACTCATTTCTCAACGGATTTTCGTGTTCTTGTGCTCTATGGATTCTTCTTGAAGAGACGAATACATCTATACGGTGATCATGCATTGAAATTAAAGCATTTGAAATGGAGAATCTCCAGAAGCTCGGGAAGAAGAATTAGCTCATACCTTTGCTCATAGAAGTGTGGCTTCAATCTGAGGGTTGTGTCACCTTCAATTGGATCCCAACAAGCTCCAGATGAAGTCTCCTGGTCTGGTGAATCACCTAGGTATGATTTCGACTAAGCCCGATCACAAAGCTTGGAGTCCGGAACGGATGGGTGGCACGGAGAGGGGGCTTTTGCCGGTGGACTCCTTCCCTGGTCCGGTGAAGGTGTAGGACCAATCAATTTGAGGATTGATCCACTGTGGAGAAGTGTCCCGGTTTTGGGTGGAATTTTGGCTGAGAAATTGGGCTACGTTGGTGGGGATTAGGGAAATTGTCACTTTGGGGATCAACTACTCTAAGTATGGAGAGTGTTCGGAACAATTTTGGCGGGGTTTCGGTAAGATCCGGTTCGAGCACCTCTCATGGCCGAGAGGGGGTGGTGTTTAAATAGGAGAGGGTGGAGGGCCTCCAAGGGGGAGTTAGGGCTTGGGATCAGCTGCTCTTGGCAAGAGAAGAACAGCTACAATGTCCACTGGGGATGGGGCAGCTCAGTAGGTGAGAATTCCAAGTTTGGGCTCACATGTGAGCTCTCGGCCTGGTGGTTTCCGGCGGCTGTGGTGGCTGGCCGGCCAGGGTCAGGTCACCCTCAAGGTCAGGGAGGTCAGGGTTGGGGCTTAGTGCAATCAATTGGCATTTGCCATGTGTAAAGGGTTTGATTTAGATGGAATGGGGGAGTAGCTAATTTTGGGTCCAAATGGGTCCAAGTCATGGATTAGGTTTGGTTCACCCTCCAAGGCCTGATTTTTGGGCTGAGGGAATCAGGTAAGTCAGCTAGCTTAGTGGGGAGAAGTCACCATCTAAGTACATTTATGTTTAATCAAGGTTTAGAAGAGTCATGAAAAAGCATAATCACCCTTAAGGGAATCATTAAAGGACTCCTTCCCTTTGCCAAAAATGACATGGTGATGTGTAAAGTGGCTGCCATGGCTTACATATGGCTTGTGCATGGCTTCATGGCTCCATTTGGCTTGGGGCAAAGCTTAGTCAATTTCATGGAAGTAGATTTAGGAATCTTGGCATTTTTTGTGGAAATTTGGATGAAGCTTGATTTCGAATGGTTTAATGATGATTTTGAAACTTAGGGGTGATATCAATTAAAGGTATGATGAAAAGAATGTGGGCTTTAGGGCCAATTTTGGGCTTTTGTATTTGGTGGAAATGGGCTTTTAGAATGGTTTAGGAAAGTGGGCCTTTAGGTTTGAAAACAAATTGGTGGATGGAAATTTTGTGAAGGATTGGGACAAAAAAATGTTGGGTTTAGCTCATGGATGTTTCATGAGTGATTTGAAGCAAATTGGGAGTGATTTGGGTTTGAATTGGGTTGAATTTGGGCTTCTTTGGTGAATGGGCCAATATAGGTCAAATTGGGCTAACTTGAGCCAATGTTGGTCTAGGGTTGAAATTGATGTAAAATAAATGTTGGTAAATGTTTATGGGAGTGTTTCAAAGAAGTTTTGGCTTTGGTTGAGTTTTGATTTTGGGGTTTGGGCTTATTTGGGTTAGGTTTGGGCTTAGGTCAAAATTGGGCCTTTTAGCTTTGAGTTGAATTTGAGTGGGGCTTGGGTCTAAATTTTGGGTAAATTATGTTAGTGTTTTGTTTTTGGGGATGTTAAGGAAGGTTTTAGAAAAGGTTTGGGGTTAATTGGAGTTGAATTGGGTTAGTTTGGATTAGGTTTGGGTCATGGGTCCAAATTGGGCTTTAAGGTCAAAAGTGAAATTGGATTCAAATGTCAATTAAATTGGACTTGGATTTGGTATAGATTGGTGTTGGGAATGTTGAATTGAAGTTTAAAATTTAATTGGACCAGAATTTGGGTCAATTGGGTAGGTTTGGCTTGACATTGGGTTCACTTTGGGTTAAAATGGATCAAATTGGGGGTTTTGATAAAAGTGGTTTAAATTGACAAAATTGGCCCATGGTGTAGTTGAAAAAAATAAAATTGGGAATATTTGGGATTTTCTGGAATTTTTTGGGAATTTTCTGAATTTTTGGATTTTTGGGTCAAGAGGGGTATTTTGGGTATTTGGAGGGTATTGGGAGGTATTTTTGGAATTTTTGGTATTTTTGGCTATGAGTGATCAATTTGAGTAATGTGGAAATGTTTGGGATTGGTTTTGAGGAATTTTGGGTGATTTGGGATTTTTGAAAAATTTGGGTGATTTCAAGGGTTTTGGGTAGAGTTAGGCGGGTGTAGGATCCCGGGGGTCAAAAATTGAAAATTTGGAAAATTGAAGATTGGGTGAATATAAGTGGAATGAAATCATTTTGGTTGAGCCATGAAGCCATATCAAGCCCACATGAGCCATGAAGGGACTCATTTGAGGCATCCACTATGTTGTTCTTAACCCTCTTAGCCAAGGGCTTAGGGGTTAAGGACCATCCATGTGAATCACCTACATGAGTCGGGAGGTCGAGTTGGGTATGGGTGTGGTTTTAGGAGGTGTGTGAAAGTGTAGTGTATAGGTGTAGTGTGTGTGTAAGTCACCCCTTCACTGCAGCCAGGCCACCTGGGGTAGTCCTAAGGCCAAAGAGTCCTATAGGAACTCATCCTTTAAACTTCCACATTTGATTTCAACCCTATAGGTGATTAGGGGTCTATAGTCAAGTTTGTGGAGTTTGCAGGGAGTTGAGAAGTGGTTTTAAATTCTAGGTGGTGGGTCCCAATTCTAATCCTCTAAGATAGTCAAAGGAAAAGCCTAAGGCTAGATCCTAAGTACTAAAAGGAAGAAGAGATGACCTCATCAAAAATGAGGTCAACACACATAAACTTCCATTTTTCTTAATTTTCAAAATTTGGTGTTTATGAGCTCATCCCATGATGTAATTGTGATCTAAAACAAGCTTATTCTCTATTAGCTAGGGTTTAAGGTGCCCTCCACCAAAGCATACATCCTATTCTTCATTTTTAGATGGCATGACATATATACCTCTCCTTCATGATGGTGTCATGATTAATCTTAACCTTGGTTAAAGGTTATGATTAATGGGTTGCTTAAGGTGTTATTTATGTCATGATGAGTCTAATGGGTCATGGGTGACTCTCCATAAATTGAATTTAATATTGAAAATCAATTAAAGATTTTGGATGTCCTGGGTGTTGTCATAATTTCAAATTCAATTTAGGGTTATTTAATCATAATTCCATTTTTAGTTAATTATGTAATTAATTAAAATTATAGAAAATTAAAACATAACCAATAAATTAATCAAAATGATTTTGAAGGTTAATCATTTGATTAGATTTATTAATTTGGTTCAAAATTGAGTATTTTGACTAAATTGGACTAAAATTCATCATAGTTGACTAGGATTGACTATGGTTGACCATGGTTGATCGTTCTAGGTCTAAGGTTGACCCAAGTGATTTATTTAATCTTGTCATGGTTAATTTAATCATGAAGTCATTAATTTTGGTAATGGAACTTAGGTTTAACTAAGATTGATCAAAAGATCATGTTTGATTATTTTAATGTCTTTAATTGATCAAATTAATGAGGTTTAACCACTTAGTGTCTAGGTTGACTTGGTGGTCAATGGGGTTGGCATTGGGTTAATGTAGTGGTCATTAGGACATGCATTAACCATTTTGACCTAATTTTACCATTTGTGTCAAAGGATGACCAGTTTGGTCAATGGGGTGGTCATTGGGTCATGGATTGCCTATTTTGTCTTAGTTTGACCATTTGGGTCAAAGGTTGACCAGTTTGGTCAATGGAGTGGTCATTGGGTCAAGGATTGACCATCTTGACCTCATTTGACCATTTGGGTCAAAGGTTGACCAGTTTGGTCAATGGAGTGGTCATTGGGTCAAGGATTGACCATCTTCACCTAATTTGACCATTTGGGTCAAAGGTTGACCAATTTGGTCAATGGTGTGGTCATTGGGCCATGGATTGACCATTTTGACCTAACTTGACTATTTGGGTCAAGGGTTGACCAGTTTGGTCAATGGGAAGGTCATTGGGTCATGGATTGACCATTTTGACCTAATTTGACCATTTAGGTCAAGGGTTGATCAAATCAATGTTTGGCATTGATGATTTGATCATTTTAGGATGTCATTAGGATTTGGGTTAAAAAGGCTTTATTAGGTTTTTACCCTAAACATTAGGGTTTAGTGACCATTAGTGAGATTTAGGAAGTCAATATTGGTAGACTTCTTGTCTCAAGTAAATTTATAAATGATCCTCACAAAAGTTAGGTCAACAATACTATAGAGGGATGCTTCAGTTTTAAGGATTGGCTCAAAAAGAAATACAAATAAGGATATATAACAATCCCGAAAGAATATTTAAAAGAACCTGAAAAAGGTTTCATAAATATGATTTCAGCTGAGCCACTCCACCCTATAGATCCGTATACTGACAGAGATAGATGAAGCATGGTCTGAACCAAGTCTTTCAAGAGGATACTGGATCAGATATAGGTTGTCTCAGAGCAGGCTGCTGCATGGAGCCTGCAACCTCCCAAGCCAAATATGGAGATTACATCGGAGAAACTACCGCAGTAGAAAATCAAGAAGAAGGATGTCTTGGACGAGATGAAGATCGATAGCACGAAGATTAGAATAGGGGCTGCCCCTGTTAAATTGGTTGTCTCAGATTTGGGGGAGAAATCCCTTGAACCGTTAAATCTGTATAATTTCCTCTTCGCCCCTCTGGGGCCTTATAATTATAAGAGTGATGATTTTGGCTACGTTCTTTCTGTCTCTAGTGATGATGTAACTAATCACAACCTATCTAACCCCAATTTTGATTCCCAAAATGATCCTCAAATCATGCTAGTTTCTAATGGAAACGTTGATGAAAATAAAGAACATATCGAAAACACTTGTTACGACAGTACGGGAAGCGAGGTGCCAGTCCTCGAGTGTAAAGGAACTCTGCTTGCAATTAACTTGGGCTTCTCAAATATGGAAACAACACCAAAAGAGTCATCTCCAACATTACGAGAACCTCTGGGTCCAGAAGAGAAAGAAACAATGGAAGTGAATCTCAGAAGTGGAAAGGTGCTACCTCCAAGGACAGTTCCAGTAAAAAAAGGAAAATAGATAATTAATCAAGAACTACCTCCAACAACGGAAGTAGTACAGATTCGAAATGAAATCAAAAGGTCATCTAAGGAAGTTACTGATGCGACTTTTTTATATGCAAGGATTTATAAACAATAGATATATAATAATTTTTATAAAGTCACAATGATCCAACGCAAGTATACGTATCGTACAAGTAATACAGAGCTCTAATGAAGTCTTGTTTATCGATCCCACAGGGAAGCGAGGTAAGTGGTTCTTAGTCAAATTCTAGTCTACTACTAACAGTCTTAGTTTGGAATGGTGATATAAGTGGTGTTTCTAACAAATACTCCTAAATGCAGATAATTATATGTAAGATAATAACTACTCCTAAATGCAAATATTACTTCTTAAGATAACCCTTTTTGGAGGAATTGGTTTGGTGAATTTTAAGATAATAAAAACTACTATTCTCATGTAACGAATTGGATAATGTATAAAAATGAAATGCATTAAATATTGTATGTGCTAAATAGGAGCAATCCTATTCTTTACCCTCTGCCGAGTACCCCCTCCTCAGAGTGCTATAAAGAACATTGGCAAATCTTAGGCTTAGTCCCTAAATCCAAGGTTAGGCTGAGAGGATACTGGCTCTCAATTCAGAGCTCCCACTGCACATCACCTGAAGGCTAACCCTAGCTTTAGTTACTAAACTTTAGGACCAAATTAAGGATCTCAGCCTGTCACCTTGAAACCTCCAATTCGACACCCATGAAACCATATTTCTCTATTTATTTGCACTTAATCCCCATGAACTACGCAATTCATTCATGAACACTGAATGTGGTTCCACTTTGTTGAGAATTACACCGCCCTTTCGGGTCAATGCAATTACAAAGAATTTTAACACTACAACGAGCTCTTTTTATAATGTAAATGAAGTGCAAGTAGAAACCATCACATTTATAATTAAAACTTTTTTTTAGCAAGCATCCCAATATCCTAAACATGAGTCCTACTCATTGCAAAAGAAAAGTAGAATGAAAACAATGACATAATCTTCTCATGCCACTATTTCCATAGAAGAAAAAAGAGTAAGAGAAATACATCGCAAAAAAAAAAGAAAATAAAACGGAAAAATTCATTTCAAAGTAAATCCACAAAATAAGTGTTTACAAAATCATAAGATAATGAAGAACACAATACTTAGCTTTTTTCCCTTGAAAGAAAGATAAAAATCTCTCCTATAAAATCTCCCGCCGATCCATGCAATGCTAGAATATTCTCTTACAAATTCTCTCAAAATCTCCTCACCAATCTCTCCAAAAAAGCAGAAATCTACATTTTTACTCCTATTCTAAGATCTCTAAGCATTCTCCAAGTTTTCCCTAACATCTACACTACTTTTTGGCTTCAAATTTGGTTTAAAATAGTGTAGGGACAAATTTTCTAAGAGGTGCATGAAGAAACATTCAAAAAAGCGTCCAGGTTCAATGTATATGGCCAATAACCACTCCGGGCGCTGCCGGCGCCGTGTTTGCACCCAAAAATCGTGCCCTCGGGTTTCTGGTGCCGGTTTGGGCGCCCCTAGTGCCCATTCTGCGCAGCTTCACCATTTTGCTCTGTTTGGCTCCGTTTTAGCTCATATTTGCCCCGTTTCAGTTGCGTTGCATTCCTAACAGATACCTGTACAAAATAAGAATAAAAAATAACCTTTCCTTAAAGTGTAATCACACTCAAAAATATGAAAGAAGTGTAAAAGAGATTAAACATAGAAAGACTTATTGAAATGTGTAAGGCCAAAATTTGCTTTCTTGTTCATTTTTGCTCCAAATTGCACAATTTTTGCTTCTTTTTGCTCTAATCACCATTTCTTGTACCTAAATAAAAAAAAAATACAAAATACCTTCCTTTTAAAGTGTAATATCATAAAAAAATGAGTAAAATCATATAGCAAAAAACCGTATATATTTTTGGTGCATCAAAATCCCCCAAACTTAACTGTTATTTGTCCTCAAGTAACATTATAACTTTAAAAACCAAATATATTGACTTGTGGTTGTGGGATTTAATAAAGTTTCCTATAATTTTATCTCAGAAATGTTATAGTATAACATAGGAGAAATTCTAGCAAATCAACCTAGGACTAGAGTGTAAGAATATTTAATAATCAACTTAGGAATCCTGATTTTTTTATTTACTTCAAAAGTTAATGACAATTGTCAAACTAAAGATTCATAGAAAGTATAAAATGGAATTTAAGCACCTTATCTATACCAATTTAACCAATACCTTTTGAAATAAGAATAAGCTTAGGATTATTTTTAAGTCTTTTCATTTAAAAAGATTCAAGTGAAACCAATTTTTGATTAGGCTTCTTCTCAAGCTTCTCCTCACTTATTTTCTCTTTTTTTCCTTTTCTTTCGGGATCATTTTCAATCCCTTTTTTTCACCTTTTTTTTCTTTCTTTTGGGATCATTTTTAATCCCTTTTTTTCACTGTTTTTATGTGAGGATTACTATATCTGGATAGGCCGTTAATAATTTTGAATTTCACTATTCTCTCTCTAAAATCCAATACTTAAAACTTTCCATCAATTTTTATAAGTGTAAGTATTAGTTCGAAAATTTTTTTTAATAAAGGTTCAATTCTCATTAAGTATAAATCTAAGAATTTTAACTTTTCAAATATTCAACTACTTTCTACCATAAATAACAAAATCATTTTCTCAATGTTTCCTAGAAAATATCTTAACTCTAGAACTGTTTCTTCACTAAGGATTTCAACTAGATTATTTTTCTAACATTCCTAAAATTGAAATTATAGTAACCTAAATGTAACACCACATACCACAAGTCATTTTAAAAATGATATCAAATTAAATATAGGCTACTGAGGACAAATAAAGTTACATTTTAAAATTTTTTCTTCCCCCCAAACTTAAATTTTAAAATATTTTACAATTAATTCCATAAAATGTCGCAAGAAGAAAAAGTAAAAGTTGAATCTACTCACTACTACAACATTTTATTAAATTCATATACATGCATAATTAGGATAGAATCACTGTAGGAGAAAGTAAAGCTAGCCTAAAACACGTTGCAATAATATTAAACTTAAAGGATTTTCACTTAAAATTTTTTTTTTCTTCCTACCCCAAACTTGAGTTTTAACATGTATAGTATTTAGTACAGAAAATATAAGCAGGAAGAAAACAGTTCAGAAATTCTCTCTACCACACATGTGTATCAAAAACATTTACAAGTATTCATTAGGACAGAACAATATGCAGCAAATACCCTTGAAATGACCCAAAATTTGCAAAATTACCTAAATTACCCAAGATTCCTCAAAATTAGTCCTAAAAACTTCCCACCACTCAAATTGACTATCTTTGGCTAAAAATACCAAAATTTCCAAAAATACCCCTAACCCCTCCCCCCAAATTTCCAAAATACCCTTCTACCCCAAAAATCCAAAATTCTAAAAATTCACAGAAAATTCCAGAAAATCCCAAAAATTATCAATTTCATTTTGTTCAACTACACCATGGGCCAATTTTGCCAATTTACCCCACGTTTACCAAAACCCCCAATTTAACCCATTTTTTAACCCAAGTGAACCCAATGTCAAACCAAACCACCCCAATTGACCTCAATTTTGGTCCAATTCAATTCTAAACTTCAATTCAATATCCCCAATATCAATTTAGACTAAATATAAGTCCAATTTGATTGACAGTTGGGCCCAATTCCAATTTGGGGCTTAAGGCCCAATTTTGACCCATGACCCAAACCTAGCCCAATTCAACTCCAATTGGCCCCAAATATCTTCTAAAGCCTTCCTAACACCCCCATAAACAAAACAATAACTTGATTTGCCCAAAATTTGAATCTAAACTCCACCCAAACCTAATCCAAAACCAAAATCCCTTAAATTGACCTAAGCCCAAACCTAACACAAATGGGCCCAAATCCCAAAATTAGAGCCCAACCAAAGTTGAAAACTCTTTGTAACACTCCCATAAACATTTTTCAACATTAATTTTACACCAAGTTCAACCTTAGCCCAAGTTAGCCCAATTTGGCTTACCTTGGCCCCTTTACCAAAAAAGCCCAAATTCAACCCAATTCTACTCCAAATCACACTAAATTGATTCCAAACCATTCATGAAACATCCCTAAACTAAACCCAACTTTTAATTGGCATGGTTTTTCACAAAATTCTTCATCCAAAAGTTGATTTTGAAATATAAAGACCCGCCCATTTAAGCCTTTTAAAAAGCCCACTTCCACCAAACCCAAAAGCCCAAAGATTCATCCAAGGCCCACATGACAATTCCTTCTCATCATCCACTAGATAAGATCATTCCCTAAAGTTTGAAACCTATGATTTAATCATTCTAAATTAGGCTTTATCCAAATTCCCATCAAAATGCCAAAATCCCTAAAATCCATTGCCATGAAATTGACCAAGCCATTTCCCAAGCCAAATATGAGCCAAGGAGCCATGCACAAGCCACATGGGAGCCATGAAAGCCTTGGACTCCTCACCAATCCATTAATGGTGAGAGAGGGGAACCCTTTCTTAACCAATGATTAAGCCTTTTTTACCCTTTTCATGATTCCCCCTAACCCAAAATTAATCTAAATGATCTTGATGGAGACTTCTCCACTCCAATTCAGCTGAGCCATTGATTCCCTTCCGCCCAAAGAAGGCCTTGGTTTGTGCACCAAGCCCATTTCTATGGGTTGACCAAACCAAGTTGAAAAGGGCCTCTTCCCCCATTCCATTTAAATCAAAACCCTTTACACATGGCAACAGTCAATTGAGCTCACAAACCTCAAGCCTTGACCTTCCTGACCATGAGGGTGACCTGACCCTGTCGGCCAGCCGAATGGGTCGCCGGAAAACGCCAAAGCCAAAAAATTCAAAATTCACCTGCTGAGCTGTCCCAACCCCAATGGCCACTGGAGCCCTTCTTCTCCTCCCATGAGCAGCTGATCCCAGGCTTCAAACCCCCCTGGGAAGCTCTCTGGCCATTCCTATTTAAACTCCACCCCCTCTCGGCCAAAGAAGGTGTTGAACCAATCCTTACCAAAACTCTGCCAAAATCACTCCAGTTCCCTCTCTAGACATAGAGAACTTGATCCCCACTGAAATCCAGCCCTAAAGCCCTCTCTGTGAGTCCAATTTTGGAGTTGAAATTCAAGCCCAAAACCAAGGCACTTCACCACAGTGAGCCAATCTTCAAATTGATTGACTCTACACCTTCACTCGACCACGAGGAGAAGTCCCCTAGCAAAAGCCCCCTCACCGAGGCCGGCCATTGCTTCCAGCCTCAAGCTTTGTGATCGGCCTTGGTCACTTTTGTACCTAGGCATTTCCCGGAGCAAGAGACTTCATGCGGAGCTTGCTTGGACTCGATCGAAGGTGACACTGACCCTCGGATCGAAGCTTCACTTCTGCGAGCAAAGGTATGAACTCACTCTTCCTCCCGAGCTCCTGGAGATTCTCCATTTAGTTTGAGTTGATTTAAATGCACCTTAACTGTATAGATGAGTTCATCTCTTCAAGACGAATCGATAGAGTATAAGAATGTAAAAATCCATGGAGAATCGAGTGAGATCTTAAGGTTTTAGTGTGGACGGTCACGGGTGCACACCAGTCGGAGACAACGACCAGGAGCCATTGGATCGCGCATGTATCAAGCGGACGGTAGAGATCAAGCCGGACAGCACAATGGTACGTGAATGGCGGGCCCCCGTATCATTGAATCAGATGGCAGAGCCAAATGATGGAGCGATGCATGGGCTTTCGATCCGGACGAGTTTGACGCTGCGCCGAGTCGGATAAGTAGAAAATTAGGATTTCTTAGATTTATTTAAATACCAAAACTTCAAAAATTCATATCTTTGCATAGAAAAATCAAAAAAATAAATAAAAATACCCTCTTGCTTAATGAACAGAGGAAAATAACGTGGAAAAGAAATCAAGTTAATTGCATGAGTATTTTATTTTTAATAATTTATTTACTATTTCCAATGTTTTGATTCTCCATTTGTATAGACAATTCACCATGGCATGAGACCATAGGGCTTTTGAAGCCTCTAATCTTGGGAACATTCCCTGAATTTTTCAAGGTCAGAGGCCATCTATGTGAAAATTTATTGATTTTTCAAGTTCATGTCACTGTTTTAGGTATTCTAATTCCAATATTTAGCATGTTGTAAAATAAATTCTAGGAAAATTTGGTGGTGTTTCTTAGGACCAAGGGACCCTATGAAAAATATATTTTGAGTTAATTCATTCATAATAACCTTAATTGGCCTAAACTCCCAAAACTGAATTTGAATTAATTAGGGTTAACCACACACCAAATTGACTTGAAAATAATTCTCGATTGTTCTTTAGGGTCAGAGAAACCTTACATAAAATTTTGAAATCAATTGGACTTGATTAACCCCACCAAATGGATTGATTAAGCCTCATAAGCAAAATGGAATTTTAAAAATTCATAACTCCAAAAATACTTTTCAAAAATTCACAAAAATGGTTTTAGAGCTTCTATGATATCAGGGGAGTTTAGGAAAATTAAAATTGGAATTTTCTAAAAAAGTTGATTTTTCACAATATTTTAATATTTTAATTATTAAAAAATAATAAAAAACACAAAAATATTAAAAATCAGAAAAATGTCACATTTTGATTCCTAATCACTTAGGAACAAACTAAATATTTTTCCTAAGTCTCTAGGATAAGATATTGAATTTTAAAAGCTTAATGTATTTTCTTAATATTAAAAAATGAATTTTCAACCTTTTTCACTAAAATAATTCTAATAAATCAAAGAAAAATTAGAAAATTATAAAATTTATTTCTATAGACTCCTTGAGGTCAGAGAAATTTAGGAAAAATATAAAATCTATTTTTCAATGTTTACTTTATTTTAAAATTAATTAATAGTCTAAAACTCAAAATAATTATAATATATAAAATATAATTCAAAAAATCACCAAAATTGGTCCAAGTGGTCCTTTTTTCATTAGGAACATCCCATAATTTTCTTAAGGACAAAAACTTTACCTTGGTCATGTCGTTGAATTTCCATTAAAAATCCCTATTTTTCATTAGAAATAATTATATAAATAAATTAAAGTCGGAAAAATCACATTTTCTCCTCTAATGTCTTAATTGATATGTGAGTGAGGTGACATAAAAATTTCAAATTCATTCGAGCTCAATTTAGTGAGTTATGAAATAAATAATCCTAAAAGGGCATAAAGGTAATTAAAGAATTTTAACCCTTAATTAAAACATTAGGTTTAATCAAAATGGAGGGTAAAATATTTGATTTTAATTTTCTCTTGGTTGATTGAAACTTAGGGAAATTAAAAGGGTAGAAACCCATTAAGCACTTTGAAAATATCAAAATGAAACTCTAATTAATTAAATAATTTAAATTTTGGAAAGAATATATTTAAAATTTGGATTATTAAAATAGGGATATTATTAAGAGGATATTTATTCTTTAATTTAAAAATCCCTAAATAAGTCACTTCAATAATATTTAGTTCTTAATTAAAAATTAAAATAATAATTCAAACTAAAAAAATTAAAAATTAAAAGAAGATAACGCATAAGTGAATTAAAGCTTAAAATGTTAAATGGTCCAATAATTAAAATCAAATTTAAAATCTTGGAGTTAAATTAATTTAAATTAAATTAAGTCAAGTCAAAGTTTAAATTAAATTAAATTAACACCTTAACAATTAAATTAAATTAAATTAAAAATATTGAAACTAAATTAAATTAAAATTAAAATTAAATTAAAATTAAAATTAAATTAAAATTAAATTAAAATTAAATTAAAATTAAAATTAAATTAAATTAAATTAAATTAAATTAAATTAAAATTAAATTAAAATTAAATTAAATTAAATTAAATTAAATTAAATTAAGTTAAATTAAATTAAAATCACTTAACAACAAACCTAAATGAAAACATTAAGAGTTAAATTAAAACATATGAAAGATTTCAACACCTTTTTCAATATAAGTAAATCTAAAACATGAAAAGTTAATATGAAATGTAATATCACTTAAAGTGTAAAGATTTAAATTAAATCTAAAATAACTCGAACCCTATTCCAAACATAATAATCATTAATTAATTTTTATAATTAAATCAAATCAAATTAAATCATTAAAATATTTATTACTTTGCCCTTAAAAGGCTTTTATTGTTATAACTCTTAAATGAAGCATCAACTGAAGTGTCATTTCACACATAAGATATTCAAATGTCCTAAGTTCACTGGGCAAGAAACAAAACAAAATTAAAATCCTTTGATGATTAATTCACCAATACAATAAAATTCGTTTGAACTTAAAATAATCCCAGAAGTATTGAAAAGATGTTTAAGATTCGTCCTAAGCACTTCCTCAATATGACGGGATGTTTTAGAAGAACAATTGAATTTAATTGTTCTTTGATGAAGAAAATCATCCTTAAACCAAACCAATAACCTAGACGTCATAGGAAATGACTAGCAATAGGATTAGGATTCTGGTAGACAACCAAAACCCTTTCCCTTAGCTTTACCTAGGTATTTCTTGCAAAAATATTTTTAAATGCCTTAAAATGTTTTTTAGGTGTAGCTTGGGTTGACGGGAAGACCCTTCAGGTACGCTTTTATTTTATTGCAATTTACTTTATTGCAATTTACTTACATGCACTGTACTTTACTTTTTCTTGCATGTTAAAAAAAACTATTGCATGAAAATAAAAACCTTTATGATAGTCCCCAAAACTGAAACCAAAACTAAATTAAAAGTTATCACAAGATAAAATTCACCGCCACAACATTCCAAAATATAAAACAACTCAAAATTTAACCACAAACAGAACAACAAAACTACAATTGCAACTAAATTAAAACGTCTCGTTGAATGATCGGGAATACCTCGGATGATGTAACCGCGTGTTGCTTAACGAGATTTCCCGCGGTCTAAATGAAAGTGTGGAACTCATTCAGTTGAGTTTAGCAAATTCATCTGGACTAAGTGAATTCGATGAAAATAACGGTGTCGGGATGACGGAACCGTGGGATCTTAATCGGTTATGTTTAAACAACTTTAAGATTTGTTTTAATTAAAATATTAAAAATATTTGGACTTTAAGATTTCTCTAAACCAAGACCCTTTTCTCATCCTCTAATTTTCACTTTCCAAAAACAAACCTCTGGAACAACAAGGAGCTTGGAGCATAGTGGACAGCACGACCATCTTCGTCAGCAAAACTTGTGCCTACTTCAACAAAACATTTCTTAGAATTAAATAACAAAGACATAGGATTTTGTGGTAGTTTGACTAGTGCAACATAAATCCTTAGCTTTTCGTTAGGCATTTGCATAATCATTTTATGCAAATTAAGTCCTAACCGGTCTTAGGACTCCGAGATAATCGTTTGGTACGACATAAACCCTCACATCTTTGAGGCTATTTGTATGATTATGTCATACAAATTTAAGTCCTAATTAATTAAAATTGGCAAGATTGAAACATTAAGTAAATTTCCAAATCTAAGCCAAACAATAGGATAGTTTGAGAAGTTGCCAAGATTCTTCTTGGATCCTCAGCTTCTCCTACTTCTCTTCCTGTGGACTCTTGAAATAAACTTGTTCAAAATTTGAGCTAATCCCTTTTGAAATTTCCAAAATTCAATCCTTTGAAAATCTTAAACTTTGAAATTCTTGAGAGCAAAACCACTGATCATTATCGAGAGTTTTCTTAAATGATTCCCGTCATTTAAGATGTAATTAACTATAGGGGCTTGCCCTTATAGGGAACTTTAAGAACCCAGGTAATATAAACCATGCTTAATTTTTTTATATTAAGCAGGAGAACCTGTCGGCATATAAAGTTGGTTCGCAGACCAAACAGATGTCACAAATTTTCTAGTTTATTTAATCGAGCCCCATGATCAAGCAGTGTGTCTATGCCTCGGGATAGATATACGATTTGTGATGCAGTGCTTGTTTATATAAACTATTCGGGATGTGAGATAGGTTTGATTTCATATCTTAAAATTTTCAAACTTAAAGTTATTTTCAAAATCAAATACTACTTTCTAAATTATATATATATATATATATATATATATATATATTTAAATTAAATTAAAATTTAAAATTCGCCGACAACTTCTTTAGGCGACCCACTTTTTTTAAAATTAAACTTACAACCTAAAAATATGCCGACAGCTTCTGGCGACTCAGCTGGGGACTAGTTCCCCTCTCCATTTTGATTAGATGGTTTTGCTTTCATAAATTGATAGTGAGTCCATATCCCTAGTGGACCAAAACTATCATTCTTCGATTGGCATACTACGTTCATTTCTATCTTGAACGGGTATAGCCAACTTCTCTTGGATTTAGGAGCTACTAGTTAGACACCCCTAAACGGAGAGGTTCCGAGATCCTTTTACCTCTTTTCTGAGGTGGGGTGGACCCCCAATAAGTGTTAGTTTAGGAGCGGTCCTTCGAGTCGAGAAGTCTTACATAAGACTTTCTCTTCCTTTCCAATTCTAAATCGGGCCCTTTACCTTTTCTATAACCTTTTTCCTTTAATCGTTTTGTTTCTAACAAACGAACCCGTTAATAAACAACCTTTTAATAAACAACCTCTTTTAAAAATCACAAATACACTAAGATAAACGAAAATGTGTTCGGACTCTTTCTTTTTCGTCCTAAATTTTAAGACGAAAGAAAGTGTAATTCGGGACTGACATTCAGAATCTGCCCTGTAGAAAATGACTGCCCCAAAGTTAATCTTCTCCTTCACCAATGGAATGAACTTCGCCGTTTACAAGGATGAGCTTCCTGACAATGGAATCATCCGTTTTGGACAAGGATTCGACAATATAGATATCAAGATTGCTGACGTCACTCTCTTCGCACTAATAGATAAAGTGCCAGAAACTGAAAAGCCTGTCATTGAGTTCAACCTGAAATCGACTCAAGCATTCCCTCCCCTGCAAAGGGTTCTAGCTGAAAGGAGTACTACTGTTCGCAGGAGGACTGTTGTCTATACCCCCACCGGTCTAGTCATCTCTGCACCTACCCCGACTTCTGCCAAACTGAAGGGGAAGGAAATCCAAGTCTGTGATGAGCCTGTCACCGTGGAGGGTACAAATTTTGCTAAAATACCATCTATTTTTGAGATTGGGTCCAGTTCAAGAGTTGCAACCCTAACTCGAACGCAAAGGAGAAATAGGAGCAGAAAGATCGCCAAGATCCAGAAAGCCAAAGCTGCTGAAGTTGCTTTTCTAGAAGAAATTCCTAAGGAAAGAGAAGAACTGCTGTTGACCTCATTTTTGATGAGGACTTTTGCTTCTCTCTTTAGTACTTAGGATTTCCTTTGACTAATCTTAGAGGACTAGAAGTGGAACCCACCCTTTAGAAATTCAAACACCTCTTGACTCTTTGCAAATCCCACAAGCTTGATTATAGACCCCTAATCACCCAGAGGGTTGAAATCAAATGTGGACGTTTAAAGGATGAGTTCCCTATAGGACATTTTGGCCTTAGAAATACCCGGTGGCTCGGTCCGGTGAGGATCGACTTGCACATACACTACACTCTCACACACATTCCAATTCCTAAAACCACACTCTCACCCAACTTCGACTTCCGACTCATGTAGGTAATTCATATGGATGGTCCTTAACCCCTAAGCCCCTGGCTAAGAGGATTAGGAACAACATAGTGAATGCCTCAAATGAGTCCTCTCATGGCTTATATGGGCTTAATATGGCTTCATGACTCAACCAAAGTGATTCCATTCTACTCAAATCTTATCAATCTTTATTTTTCTAAAATTTCAATTTTTGACCCCCGGGGCCCCAGACCCACTAAACCTACCAAATGCCCTTGGAACTACCCAAAATTTGCAAAATCACCTAAATTACCCAAAATTCCTCAAAATCAATCCTAAACATTTCCCACCATTCAAATTGATTATCTTTGGCCAAAAATACAAAAATTTCCAAAATTTCCAAAAATACCCCTAAACCCCCCAAAATTACCAAAATACCCTTTTACACCAAAAATCCAAAAATTCAGAAAATTCCCAGAAAATTCCAAAAAATCCCAACCCAATTTCATTTTATTCAACTATACCATGGGCCAATTTTGCCAATTTACTCGACTTTTACCAAAACCCCCAATTTGACCCATTTTTAACCCAAGTGAACCCAATGTCAAACCAAACCACCCCAATTGACCTCAATTCTGGTCCAATTAAATTCTAAACTTCAATTCAACATTCAGAATATCAATTTAGACCAAATCAAAGTTCAATTTGATTGACATTTGGGCCTAATTTCAATTTGAAGCCTAAGGCCGAATTTTGGCTCATGACCTAAACTTAGCTCAAACCCATCCAATTCAACTCCAATTGGCCCCAAATCTTTTCTAAAGTCTTCCTAACATCCCCATAAACAAAAAAACTAACTTGGTTTACCCAAAATTTGAACTTAAACTCCACACAAACCTAACCCAAAACTTAAATCTCTTAAATTGACCTAAGCCCAAGCCTAACCCAAATGGGCCCAAATCCCAAAATCAAAGCCCAACCAAAGTTGAAAACTCTTTGTGACACTCCCATGAACATTTCTCAACATTAATTTTACATCAAATCCAACTTTAGCCCAACCTTAGCCTAAGTTAGCCCAATTTGGCCCACCTTGGCTCCTTTACCAAAAAAACCCAAATTCAACCCAATTAAATTCAAAATCACTTTAAACTTGTTCCAAACCACTCATGACACATGCCTAAACCAATTGCAACATTTACTTGGCACAATCCTTTACAAAATTTTCATACCAAATTTATTTTAAATCCAAAATCCCACTTCCTTAAACCACTTTAAAAGCCCATCCCAAGACAATTTCAAAAGCCCAAAATTGACTCTAAAGCCCATATGACATTTTCATTTGTCATCCATTTAATCAAAATCATTCCATAAGTTCCAATTCCATTATAAAAAAAATCTAAATCAAGCCTCATGCCAAAATACCCCTAAATTTCAAAAATCCCAAAATCCCTTTCTCATCCAAGTGAGCAAAGCCATTCCTAAGCCATGAGCAAGCCTTGGAGCCATGCACAAGCCACATGAGAGCCATGAGAATCTTAGGATTGTCAACACCCCATAAGTGGAAAAAGGACGAAGGCCTTTAAGCACTCCTTAAGAGCCATTAACCATTCCCATGTCTCCCTTAACTCATGCTTAAGCCTAATTGTACGTGGATTGTGACTTGACCACACTAATCAAGCTGATCCAAATGACTTTCTCTTCAGCCCAAACCAGCCTTGGGGAGCTGCACCTAGCTTAATCCATGCATTGGAAAAAATTAAGCCAAAATGAATTCTCCCCCATTCCATTTAAATCAAATCCTTTACACATGTCTAAAGCCAATTGAACTCACCAAACCCCAGCCCTGACCTCACTGGTCAGGATGGTGACCAATGCTTGGCCGGCCAGCCGCCTGGGTCACCGGAAAACACCATGGCCGAGAGCTCCATGTGAGCCAAAATTTTCAATTCTTCCTTGCTGAGTTGTCCCAGTCCAATTGAACACCATGGTTGTTCTTCTCTTGCATAGAGTAGCTGATCCCAAGCATCAAACCCCCCTGGGAAGCCCTCCAGCCATGTCTATTTAAACCCACCACCTCTCGGCCAAATGAAGAGTTGAACCAAAACCTTACCAAAACTCTGCCAAAATCATTCTAGATCCCTCTCCAGACATAGAGAACTTGATCCCCCACTGAAATCCAGCCCTAAAACCCTCTCTGTGAGCTCAATTTCTGAGTTAAAAATCCACCCAAAAAACAGTACACTTCACCACAGTGAGCCAATCTCCAAATTGATTGATCCTACACTTTCACCAGACCAAGAGGAGAAGTTCCCCAGCAAAGCTTACTCACCGGAGTCGGCCATTGCTTCCGACCTCCAAGCTTTGTGATCGGCCTTGGTCACTTTCTTACTTAGACAATTCCCCGAGCCGGAGACTTCATCCGGAGCTTGCTCGGACTCAATCGAAGGTGACACAACTCTCAGATCGAAGCTTCACTTCTCTGAGCAAAGGTATAAACTCATTCTTCCTCCCGAGCTTCCAAAAATTCTCCATTTTTTGGGTTAATTTCATAGCCTATAAACCATATGGATGTGTTCATATCTTCAAGACAAATCCATAGAGCATAAGAACACGAAAATCCATTGAGAATCGAGTGAGATCTTAGGGTTTTAGTGTGGACAGTCTTGGGTGCATACCAGTCGTAGACGATGACCAGGAGTCATTGGATCGTGCGTGTATCGAGCAGACGGTCGAGATTAAGTCAGACGGCGCAATGGTACGTGAACCACGGGCCCCTAGAGAGCTAAGTCAGATGGCGACTCCGAATCACAGCGCGATGCATGGGCTTTCGGAGCTGCCGAGGTTGACGTGGCGCTGCGTGGATAAGTAGGAAATTAGGGTATTTTTGAATTATTTAAATGCCGTGATCTTCAAAAATTCATATCTTTGCATAGAAAAATCACAAAAAAAATACTTTCTTACTCAGTGAACAAAGGAGAATAATGTGAGAAAGAAATTAAGTTAATTGGATCATATTTTATTTTTTAATTTATTTACTGTTTTCAATATTTTGATTCTTCATTTGCATAAATAATTCACCATGGCATAAGACCATAGGGCTTTTGAAGCCTCTAACCATGGGAACATTCCCTAAATTTTTCAAAGTCAGAGGCCATCTCTGTGAAAAGTTATTGAATTTTCAAGTTCATGTCACTGTTTTAGGTATTTTAATTTCAATAATTAGCATGTTGTAAAATAAATTCTAGGAAAATTTGGTGATATTCCGTAGGACCAGAGGACCCTATGAAAAATATATTTTGAGTTAATTCATTCATAATAACCTTAATTGGCCTAAACTCCTAAAATTGAATTTGATTTAATTAGGATTATCCACACATCAAATTGACTTGAAAACAATTCTCCATTACTCTTTAGGGTCAGAGGAACCTTATATAAAATTTTGAAATCAATTGGACTTGATTAACCCCACCAAATGGATTGATTAAGCCTCATAAGCAAAATGGAACTTTAAAAATTCATAACTCCAAAAATACTTTTCAAAAATTCACAAAAATGATTTTGGAGCTTCTCTGATATCAGGGGAGTTTAGGAAAATTAAAATTGTAATTTTCTAAAAAAGTTAATTTTTCACAATATTTTAATATTTTAATAATTAAAAATAATAAAAATCATGAAAATATTAAAAATCATAAAAATGTCATATTTTGACTCCTAATCACTTAGGAACAAACCAAATATTTTTCCTAAGTCCCTAGGATAAGATATTGAATTTTAAAGGCTTAATGTAATTTTTAATATTAAAAAAATAAGTTTTTTAACCTTTTTCACTAAAATAATTCTAATAAATCAAAGAAAAAATCAGAAAATTATAAAATTTTTTTCTCTAAACTCCTTGAGGTCAGAGAGATTTAAGAAAAATATAAAATCCATTTTTTAACTTTAATTTTATTTTATAATTAATTAATACTCTAAAACTCAAAATAATTATAATAAATAAAATATAATTCAAAAAATCACAAAAATTGGTCCAATTGGTCCTCTAGATATTATGAATATCCCATAATTTTCTTAAGGACAAAAACATTTCCTTGGTCATGTTGTTGAATTTTTTTGGAAACCCCTATTTTCTACTAAAAATAATTATATAAATAAATTAAATTAAGAAAAATCACATTTTATCCTCTAATGTCTTAATTGACATGTGAGTGAGGTGACATAAAAATTTCAAATTCATTTGAACTCAATTTAGTGAGTTATGAAATAAATAAGCTTGAAAGGGCATAAAGGTAATTAAAAATTTTAACCCTTAATTAAAACTTTAGGTGTAATCAAAATGGAGGGTAAAATATTTGATTTTAACTTTCTTTTGGATGATTGAAACTTAGGAAAATTAAGGGGTAGAAACACATTAAACATTTTGAAAATATCAAAATGAAACTTTAATTAATTAAATGATTTAAATTTTGGAAAGAATATATTTAAATTTGGATTATTAAAATAGGGATATTATTAAGAGGATATTTATTCTTTAATTTACAAATCCCTAAATAAATCACTTTAACAATATTTAGTTCTTAATTAAAAATTAAAGTAATAATCCAAATTAACAATTAAAACTAAAATTAAAACTATAATTAAATTAAATTAAATTAAAATTAAATTAAAATTAAAGTTAAACTAAAATTAACAATTAAAATTAAAATTAAAATAAAACTAAAATTAAAATTAAATAAAATAAAATTAAATTAAAATTAAACTAAAATAAATTAAATTAAAATTAAATTAAATTAAATTAAATTAAATTTAAATTAAATTAAATTTAAATTAAATTAATTTAAAATTAAGATAAATGAAATTAAATTAAAATTAAATTAAATTAAAGTTAAAATTAAATTAAATATAAATTAAATTAAAATTAAATTAAAAATAAAATAAAATAAAATAAAATAAAATTAAAATTAAATTAAATTAAAATCAAATCGAATTAAATTAAATTAAAATCATATAACGACAAACCTAAATGAAATCATTAAGAGTTAAATCAAAACATATCAATAATTTCAACACCTCTTTCTATCTAAGTAAATTTAAAACATGAACATCCACATGAAATACCAAGATAATTGAAAATATAAAGATCTAAATCTAAAATAATTTGAACACTATTCCAAACTTAAAATTATTAATTAAAACCTCATAATTAAATTAAAACACTTTCATCATTAACTCAAACTTTAAATTAAGAATGATTAAAATTCTCGATAAACCAACTTGCCCTTAAAGGTTTTAATTATTATAACTCTTAAATAGAGTATTAAGTGAGATGTCACTTCATTCATCAGGTAATCAAATACCTAAGTTCACTGAGTAAGAAACAAAGTTTAATTAAACTCCTGGATGATTAATTCACCTGTGCAACTAAATTTACTTGGACTCGAAACAATCCCAGAAATATTGAAAAGATGTTTAGGACTCGGCCTAAGCACTTCCTCAATATGACGGGATGTTTTAGAAGAACAACTGAATTTAATTGTTCTTTGATGAAGAAAATCATCCTTAAATCGAACCAGAGAACCCAGACGTCATAGGAAATGACTAGTTATAGGATTAGGAATTTGGTAGACAACCAAAACCCTTCCCTTAGCTTTACCTGAGTATACGTTGAAACATTTAAATGCCTTAACATGTGTTTTAAGTGCAGCTTGGGATGACGGGAAGACCCTCCGGGTACGCTTTTATTTTATTGCAATTTACTTTATTGCAATTTACTTACATACCTTTGTACTTTACTTTTCTTGCATGATAAATAAGGCTGTTGCATGAAAACCAAAACCTTTAGGATAGTCCACGAGCTGAAACCAAAACTAAATTAAAAGTCATTGCATGATAAAATTCATCGCCACAACATTTCAAAATATAAAACAACTCAAAATTTAATCACAAACATAACAACAAAACTACAACTACAACTAAATTAAAACGTCTCATTGAATGATCGGGAATACCTCAGATGATGTAACCCACGTGTTGCTAACGGGATTTCCCACTGTCTAAATGAAAGTGTGGAACTCATTCAGTTGAGTTTAGCAAATTCATCTGGACTAAGTGAATTCGATGAAAATAACGGTGTCGGGATGACGGAACCGTGGGATCTTAATCGGTTCTGTTTAAACAACTTTAAGATTTGTTTTAATTAAAAAATTAAAAACACTTGGATTTTAAGATTTTCTCTAAACCAAAAAACTTCTCTCATCTCCTGATTTATGACTTCTAAAACTAAATTTCTGCAACAACAAGGAGCTCGAAGCATAGTGGGCAGCACAGCCATCGTCATCAGCAAAACCTGAGTCTACTTCAGCAAAAATTTCCTTAGAATTAAATAACCAAGCCATAGGATTTCGAGGTAGTTTGCTTAGTGCAACATAAATCCTCAACCTTTTCCTTAAGCATTTGCATAATCATATTATGCAAATTAAGCCCTAACCGGTCTTAGGATTCCGAGGTAGTTGTTTGGTACAACATAAACCCTCATATCTTCAAGGCTATTTGTATGATCATGTCATACGAATATAAGTCCTAATTAATTAAAATTGGCAGGATGGAAACATTGAATAATTCTCTCAAAATGAAGCCAAACAATAGGATAGTTTGAGAAGTTGCCAAGATTCTTCTTAGATCCTCATCTTCTCCTACTTCTCTTCCTTTAGACTCCTGAAAATAACTGTTCCAAATTTGATCCATTCCCTATTGAAATCTCCAAAATTCAATCCTTTGAAAACCTTAAACTTTGAAATTCTTTATAGCAAAACCACTGATCATTATCGAGAGTTTTCTTAAATGATTCCCGTCATTTAAGATGTAATTAACTATAGGGGCTTGCCCTTATAGGGAACTTTAAGAACCCAGGTATTATAAACCCTACTTAATTTCTTTATATTAAGTAGGGGAACTTGTCGGCTTAAAAAATTGGTTCGCAGACCAAACGGATGTCATAAATCTTTTAGTTTATTTAATCGAGCCCCATCATCAAGCAGTGTGTCTATTCCTCGGGATAAATACATGGTTTGTGGTGCAGTGCTCGTTTATATAAACTATTTGGGATGTGAGGTCAGTTTGATTTCATATCTTAAAATTTTCGAACTTAAAATTATTTTCAAAATCAAATGCAACTTTACAAATTATATATATTTAAATTAAAATTAAAATCTAAAAATTCGCCGACAATTTCTGTAGGCGACTCCTTTTCAAAATACAACTTAACCTAAAAATATGACGACAACTGCCTGAGTATATACCTCTGTTGGAAGGAAGCAGGTTTCACCCTCTCTCTGCCGCATCAGATGAAGAGGATGTCTGTAGGATCGCCGTTGCATTACCCTGACCTACGTACTAAAGCAATTACAAAAGGAAAAAGGTTAAGACTACGCCATTCGCTCGACTGCAAGCTGTGATAGAAAGATTGGCAAAGAAAGAAAGATGCCCTGTGTCAGAAAACTTAAGAAGGATGGGATGGGTGCCAACTAAATCCCGCCTCGGACCACGAATAGAGCCTATTGCTGCTACAGAAAAACCAAAGAAGAAGATAAAAGCCAGTTCACCCATTGTTGTATTGGGTCTGCAAATTAGGGAGGATACCACCTTCTAACATATAGCCGACAGACCATCCGGTCCTAGGCTTCCGGCTGCAAGAAGGATGGTATGACGACCTACTACTGGCGAGCTAAGACCAAAACAATGTCCTGAGAAAAAAAATATCGTCAGGAGACTTGAATCAGAAGAAAGTGCCAGTGCAATAAAGGGGACTCCTGGAAAGGAAGTTCAACAACCGTCACGTGACAACTGCGAAACCGTGCGTAAAAGGCCACTAGAAGATGATAAGTTAAGGGCCGACATCCGACGGTTAGAAAAAGAAAGAGCAGAAAAACTAGAAGATGAAGTTGATTCATCAGAATTTATGAATGACGAGTATGATGCAATCAACATGGTTGAGACGCGAGCATCATCAGCTTTACAAGGTGCTCCAGCAGCTGTAGAAAGATATGAACCGGAAGTGATGAGAGCACGACTTCAAGAGAAGGATGATACAATTTCCCAGATGGCAAAGAGGATGGAAGAGATGGCTGCTGCTTTAGCCACTCTCCGAGTCGGGTTCGACCTCGAAAGAGACACCCCCAGAGATTATCCATATTGTAGATGGAGGAAAAGAGATCACTTCTGCCAACGGAGATGAACAACCAAAGAAAGATCCTGCACAAAGCATGATTCCCGAAAAGGACATTAAAAACATGGTAGAACAGCAGGTGCGAGAGGCCTTAGCACAATCTAAGAATGGAACATCTATTCAGACGGGATGACCATACCCCGAAGAATTTGATGCGGTCCAATACCTAAAAGGCTTCGTACCACCTCTGTTCAAGACTTTTGATGGTACCGGAAACCCTCGACAGTACGTTGCACATTTTCATGCTACTTGTTGCAATGCCGGTGGGAGTGATGCTTTACTCTTCCATCAGTTTGTCAGCAGTTTATCAGGGATTGCCTTCGACTGGTACGCAGAATTGCCGAACGGTTCAGTAAAGACCTTTTCAGAACAAGAGAATCTCTTCATTAAGCGGTTTGCCGGGGCTCAGCACCACATCACTATCGGTGATCTAGTGGTGGAGCAACAGAAACCGAACGAGACTTTAGTGGATTACATACTTCGATGGAGGAATTTAAGCATGAAGTGTGAACCACAGCTTTAAGAAAAACATGCAGTCAGCATCTTGCTAAAAAGCATCCTTGGCCTGATAGCACTTCTCCTTAAAGGATTTACAATCAAAACTTTCGAGAAGTTGCTTAGCAAGGCCGGGAGCTTGCAAGAAGAGGCAAAGCAGTTAAGTTTCGTGGACAAGAACGATAAGTAAAAAACTATAAAAGCATTTGAAAAGAAATCTAGAATAGTCACGACAGTAGAAAAGGGTAAGCAGCCGGTTCAGATACAGCCAGAGCAGCCATAACCTAGTTACTAACCACCGCAACAGACATACCAACAATCACCACAGATCGATTAGCAACCTCAGCAGGGCTATCAGCAACCTTGTTCAAGCTATTAGTCACCTCAGCATTATGAACAACCGCCTCGTCTACAGCGTACCCTGAAAGATTTGCTGAATAGGGAATATCCATTCAAAACTGAAGCAATAGCGAAGATGTTCTGCAGTTTAATGAAGACACTGGATTTTGATTGCCACAGCCCAAGAGGCCGGAAGAAGTCAACAAGAAAGATCATACAAACTATTGCCCTTACCATCGGATGCTCGGACACAAGATAGAGGATTGCATCACTTTCGAAGTTGGCTTGATGACAATCTCCAGAAAGGAAACATAACGATCTCAAAGGAATACATGAAGGAACCCCAAAAAGGAGGTTCAGTCAATGTTATCTCGACGGATCATATTGTTCCGATAGACCCTTACACGACCGATGATGGATGGAGTACCGTCTAGACAAAGTATTCAAAGAAAATTTTGGATCACATCTAGATCCCTTCGGTATGTGCTTCAATTCAGAGTTTGAAACCCTTCGAGCCGACACTATCACTTGCGATTAAAGAACAACCCCAGAAGGAGAAGAAGATCGTGGAAGAAAAGAAGATCGAGGCTTCGAAGGGTGGACTAGGGGCTGCTTATCCTAGGATGGTTGTTTTCGATTTGGGGGAGAAATCCCTCGAACTCCTGACTCTATATGATTATCTGCTCGCCCCAGCGGGATCTTATAATGATAAGGGTTATGGCGTTGGCTAGATTTTGACTGTTTCTAACGATTACGTAACTAGCGATAACCAGCTTAATCCGGATCTCGATTTCAATACAAATAACGATTCTCAAATCATACACAACCTCGATGACCACGATGAAGAAGATGTTCACAAAGGAGGCTACGAAAGCTCGACAAGCAACAAGTCCATTTGTGAATTTTGAGGAGCTCCGACAGCCAGTTGCTTCTTGTGGTCATCGAGTCCATTCGCTCGACAAGCTCCGACAGCCAGTTGCTTGAATTTTGTGGAGCTCCGACAGGAGCAACAAGTCCAATCGGAACAACAAGTCCTCTTAAATCACGATAGAATTAGAACTATCAGACACCGAAGCAACTTCGAAAAGAGCCAGTTGTTCCGATTCGAGAGGAGCACACGGTAAATTTAGAAGAGATAACGAGAGGTCAATCTAAGAAGTGAGAAAAGTTCTACCCCAGAGAATGGGTCCGGAGGATAAAGGAAAGCGGTGGTTACTCGGGAAGAGTCGACCCCAGCGGAGGAACTGCCGATTAGGGAAGAAGCGAGGAACATGGTAATAAAGTGGACTACAACGTGCTAGCCCATCTTAGGAAGCTACCAGCAAAACTAAGCATATACGATGCTTTGATCCTGTCAAAGGAGATGAGGGAAGCTCTGATCAAGGCTTTACTTGATCCAGAGATTTGTTTAGCTCAAATGGCCAGTGATTCCTTCATCGAGGTTTGCTCGTTAAGAGAACATCGAGGTGTTACCTTCACGGACAATGATCTATTACTGGGAACAGCTGATCACAACCGACTGTTATAGATTTCAGTTACTATTGGAAAGTTTACGCTCTCTAGAGTGTTGGTTAATCCGGGAGTATCAATCAACATAATGAATCTTTGGAAGCTAGCATATTTGAAAATTGATGCTCGCGAGCTTGAAGCAGACAAGATGTTATTAAGAGGCTTCAATCAAAAAGGAGAAAGAGCTCTTGGATCGATAACACGACTAATGAAGACCGATGATTTAGCAAAGATAATCGCAAAATTCCACATAATTTACTTTGAGACATCGTTCAACACCCTACTGGGTCGGCCATGGATCCATGAAAACCGGATGGTACCGTCGTCTCTGCACCAGTGCATAAAGTATTATGAAGTAGGGGAACAGTGCATCAAAGGTGATTTGCAACCATTCTCCGTGCATGAAATTGAAATTCATGAAGTTGCGGCCTACTACGCGCCTCCGAAGAAAATAATCTTTTCCAGAAATATCATACCAAATGAAGAAAATGAAATTTGAGACG
The DNA here is from genome assembly GCA_022702705.1 of Papilionanthe hookeriana x Papilionanthe teres. Lineage (NCBI taxonomy): Eukaryota > Viridiplantae > Streptophyta > Magnoliopsida > Asparagales > Orchidaceae > Papilionanthe > Papilionanthe hookeriana x Papilionanthe teres. The sequence continues at coordinate 83,129,994 of CM040432.1, read as the reverse complement.
ATGAAGAACCTAAAGTTCTAGTCCAACAGTTACTCACCACTCCCTTACGGCGAGATGGTGAAGATTTCTTCAGAACTCGGACCCAAGGTCAAGGCCGGGGACGAGGACGTGGAAGAAACGTTGGAACTGTTGGACGAGGAAACTGGTCATCGATGTTGATTGGGAGAACAATTCGAAGAAGAAGAAGAAATTGAGAAAGAAGCAGCGACAATAAGTCGAGAGAGAACCACAATTCGAGATTTCTCTTGAAGATGAAAAGAATGAAGAATATAAATCGATGTATGAGAAGATTAACCATTATGTACATACTTATGACCACGACCCCGATCCATTCTAATAAAATCGAGGGTATGGTGGTCAAGGAAGTGCATGGTGGTGGTGCTAAGCTGATCAAGTTTTACCGTGGAGCTTCTTCTTCCAATACTGAAAAAGATGTACAATTTGAAGATGTTACTTCATCGGAATTAATGGAACTACCTTTTGAGTGCTACTCTCCCTGTGTTCAAAATTTAATTCATCGCGGTGTCTTACCTCGACGATGGACAAAAGTCTGATCACAAGACTTTGAAAAATTATGGAATAATGCCGGTCGGCCTCCCAATTCAAAACATGGTCTCGGATTTGACACAGTAGGATCAGTTAATGATACGGGATTTTGCTTGGTTGTCACTTGCGAACCTAATAAAGACTACTTGGAAGCTTCAGAAGACCTCGAAGATCTACCAATCGGAGACGCTCCACCGAATTCGAAGAAGAAATCAAATCTACGATAGACGAGTTAACGGAAGTTAACTTAGGTACTAGCAAAGAGCCTAGGCCTACCTTTGTTAGCTCCTTACTCGATAAAGAAGACTCAGAAGACATAATCAAGCTATTAATGGAATTCGAGGATTTGTTTTGCTTGGAGTTATGATGAAATGCCGGGATTAGCTCCGAAGTCGCGAGTTCGCGAGTTAGGAGTGGATCCTGCTTCACGTTCCGGTTAGACAAGCTCCCGAGAAGAATGCGTCTAGAAATTAAGAAACAAGTAATAGCCGAAGTTAAGAAGCTAATAGACGCTAAATTTGTCTGTGAAGAACAATACCCAACTTGGTTAGCCAACGTGGTACCAGTCAGAAAGAAGAATGGTCAGATCAGAATTTGCGTAGACTTCAGAGATTTAAACAAAGCATGTCCAAAGGATGAATTTCCACTACCAATCCCAGAACTGATGATCGACATCGCTTCGACGCATGAAATCTTCTCATTTATGGATGGATCATCGGGATACAATCAGATAAAGATTACACCAGAAGACGAAAATCTCACGGCATTCAGAACGCTTATCGGAGTGTATTGCTACACAGTAATGCCATTTGAACTAAAGAACGCAGGAGCAACATACCAAAGAGCGATGATGAAGATTTTTGATGATCTCATTCACAACCAAGTCGAGTGCTACGTGGATGATGTGGTCATTAAAATTAAACTGAAGGAAGATCACCTGTATGATTTGAGAATTGTTTTCGAGCAACTAAGATAATTTAAATTTAAGATGAATCCCTTAAAATGCGCCTTCGGTGTCACCTCCGAGAAATTCTTAGGATTTATTGTCCGACATTGCGGGATTGAAATCGATCCGGAGAAGATTAAAGCTATTTTAGAAATGCCTCCTCCCAAAACTTTGAAACAACTATGATCCTTTCAAGGGAAGTTAGCATATCTTCGACGCTTTATCTCAAACTTGTCAGGTAGGTGTCAGCCCTTCTCAGCATTGATTAAAAAGGAAGCCAAATTCATTTGGAATGAGAAATGTTTGTGGGCTTTCAAGGACGTTAAGCAATATTTAATGACACCTCCTGTCTTAGCAGCTCCAGTCTCAGGTAGACCGTTGATACTTTATACCGGCGGCTTTAGACGATTCTCTCGGAGCCCTGCTAGCTCAGGTCAATGACGAGGGAAAAGAAAACGATCTCTACTACCTAAGCCGTCGTCTAATCCCGATTGAGAAGTAAAGTATCATCTGATTGAGAAGCATTGTTTGGCCCTGATCTTGTTGACCTCATTTTTGATGAGGTCTTCCCTTCTTCTTGTTAGTGCTTAGGATCTAGCCTTAGGCTTTTTCTTTTGACTATCTTAGAGGACTAGAATTGGGACCCGCCTTTTAGAAATTCAAACCACTTCTAAACTCCCTGCAAACTCCACAAACTTGACTATAGACCCCTAATCACTAGAGGGTTGAAATCGAAATGTGGAAGTTTAAAAGATGAGTTCATATAGGACTCTTTGGCCTTAGGACCTGCCACAGGTGGCACGAGTGCAGTGAGGGGCTGACTTACACTACACTTACACACTACATTTCCACACACTTCCTAAAACCACACCCATACCCAACTTAACCTCTGACTCGTGTGGGTGATTCACATGGATGGTCCTTAACCCACAAGCCCTTGGTAAGAGGTCAGGAACAACATAGTGAATGCCTCAAATGAGTCCTTTCATGGCTCATATGGGCTTGAAATGGCTTCATGGCTCAACCAAAATGACTTCTTTCCACTTACATCCACCCAATCTTCAATTTCCCAAATTTTCGATTTTGACCCAGAGACCTACACCTCTTAACCTACCCAAAACACTCGAAATTACCGAATTTTTGCAAAATTTCCAAATTACCCAAAATTTTCCAAAATCAATCCCAAACATCTCCACATCACTCAAATTGATCATCCATACCCAAAAATACCAAAGATTCCAAAAATACCCCCCGATACCCTCCGAATACCCAAAATACCCTTCTTGGCCTAGAAATCCAAAAATTCAGAAAATTCCCAGAAAATTCCAGAAAATCCTAAATATTCCCAATTTCATTTTGTCCAACTACACCATGGGCCAATTTTGTCAATTTACCCTACTTTTGTCAAAACCCCCAAATTGACCCATTTTAACCCAAAAGTAGACCCAATGTTAAACCAAACCTATCCAATTGACCCAAATTCTGGTCCAATTCAATTCTAAACTTCAATTCAACATCCCCAATACCAATTTAGACCAAATCCAAGTCAATTTGATTGACATTTGGATCCAATTTCACTTTGGGCCTTAAAGCCCGAATTTGGACCCATGACCGAAACTTAGCCCAAACTAACCCAATTCAACTCCAATTAACCCCAAATCTTTTCTAAACCTCCCTTAACATCCCCATAAACAAAACACTAACATGATTTGCCCAAGATTTTGACCCGAACCCCACTCAAATTCAACCCGAAATCAAAAAGCCCAATTTTGACCTAAACCCGAAACCTAGCCCGAATAGGCCGAAACCTCAAAATCAAAACCCAACCAAAGCCAAAACCTCTTTGAAACACTCCCATAAACATTTCTCAACATTTATTTTACATCAATTTCAACCCTAGCCCAACATTGGCCCAAGTTAGCCCAATTTGACCTACATTGGCCCATTTACGAATAAACCGAAATTGACCGATTCGAACCCAAACCACCTTAAATCTATTTCAAATTATTCATGAAACATCCCTAAACCAAAACCAACAACTATTTGGCCCAAACTTCTACAAAAATTCCCATCCATGAACACATCCTTAAACTTAAAAGCCCACTTCCCTTAAACCTTCTTAAAAACCCATCTTCATTAAATTTTAAAAGCCCTAATCATCCTAAAGCCCACATGACACTTCCACTCATCATCCATTTGATCAAAATCACCCCTAAGTTTCAAAATCATCAATTAAACCATTCCAAATCAAGCCACATGTCAAATTACCCCATAAATGTCAAAAATTTCTAAAACCCTTTTCATGAAACAAATCGACCTTTTCCCAGAGCGAATGAAGCCATGAGACGAGCCATTCTCGAAGCCACATGAAGCCATGAGGGCTTTGACTTGTCATTAGTCCATTTATGGCAAGAAGAGGAGGTTCTTTCTTAAACCTCCTTTAACCTTTTTTTACCTTAATCATGTCGCACACTAAACCATGTTTAGCCGCCTCATCATGGATGGAGACTTCACCACTCCTTCTAAGGCGAGCCTAAATGATTCCCTCGGCTCGAAATCGAGCTTGGAAGGGTGCACCAAGCCCAAAATGGTGGGTTGACCCAAACCGAAGCCAAAGTGAGCCTTCTCCCATTCCATTTAAATCAAACTCCTTTACACATGTCAAACCTCGATTGACTACACTAAACCCGAGCCACGACCTCACTGACTAAGATGGTGACCATTGCACAGCCGGCCGGCCACCGGGCCGCCGGAAAACACCATGGCCGAGAGCTCGCATGTGAGCCGACATTGAAATTCTCACTTGCTTGAGGCTGCCCCATGCACTAGTGGTCACCATGGTTGTTCTTCTCCTCACCGGAGCGAGCTGATCCATGCCTCGACTCCCTGCGAGAGGCCTTCGCCCCTCTCTGATTTAAACTCCACCCCTCTCGGCCATGAGGAGAGCTAAGCACAAACCTTGCCAAAACTGCTGCCAAAATTGTTCCGGACCCTTCTCCACTCTTAGAACACTTGATCCCAGGTGAGATCCCCTGCCATTTCTCCTCTGTAAGCTCGATTTCGAGTTGAAATTCCACCCGAAAACCGGGACACTTCTCCACGGTGAGCCAATTCTCGGAATTGATTGGCTCTACACCTTCACCGGACCGAGGGAAGGTGTCCACCAGACAAAGCCCCATCTCCGGGCCACCCCGGTTACTCCGGCCTCCGAAGCTTTGTGATCGGGCTTGGTCGAAATCATATCCGGACGATTCCCAGGACCGGGAGACTTCATGCGGAGCTTGCGGGACCCGATCGAAGGTGCAACAACTCTCGGATTGAAGCCGCCCTTCTACGAGCCAAGGTATGAGCTAACTCTCCATCCACGAGCTTACGGAGATTCTTCATTTCAAATGCCTTAGTTTCGATGCATGTTAGCGGTATAGATGTGTTCGTCTCTTGAGACGAATCCGTAGAAGTATAAGAACGTAAAAATCCATTGAGAATCGAGTGAGATCTTAGGGATTTAGTGTGGACGGCTCTCGGGTGAGAACACTTGGGGACGATGAACGGATGCGCGTCCATTCGATACACGCGCGGACGAACGGCTCGGATGGCGTCGGACCGGGAAACGGTGCGAGAACCGCGGGGCCGGGACGGATGACTCGGATGGCGGCGCCCGATCACGGCGCGACACGTACCCCTTCGGAGGCTACGATGTTTCGGCGGCGCCGCGTGGATAAGTAGATAAATAGGGTATTTAATGTATTTATTAAATATCGAAACTTTAAAAATCCATATCTTTGTGTAGAAAAATCACAAAAATAAAATAAAAATACCCTCTTGCTCGGTGAACAGAGGAGAATAATGTGGAAAAGAAATCATTTAATTTCATCGAAGTATTTTATTTTTTATAATTTATTTACTCTCTGCATACATTTAATTCTCCATGCATGTATACAATTCACCATGGCATGAGACCATGAGGGCTTTTGAAGCCTACTGAACTTGGGAACATTCACTGAATTTTCCAAGGTCGAGAAGCCATCTCTATGAAAAGTTATTTATTTTTCAAATGCATGTTGCTGTTTTGAGTATTTTAATTCCAAAAAATAGCATGTTGTGAAATAAATTCTAGGAAAATTTGGTGATGTTCCTTATGACCAGAGAACCACTAGGAAAAATAGGTTTTGACTTAGTTCATGTAAAACAACCCTAATTGGCTTAAACACCCAAAATAGGTCTTTAATTAATTAGAATTAACCAGGCATCAAATTGACTTGAAATCAATTCTCCACTGACCTTTAGGATCGGAGGAATCCATCATAAAAATTTGAGGTCGATTGGACTTGGTTAGCCCCACTAATTGGGTTGATTAAGCCGCTTAGCCATTTTAAATTTTAAAAATTCATAACTTTTAAAATACTTTTCAAAAATTCACCAAATTGGTTTTGGAGCCTCTCTGATATTAGGGAAACCTAGGAAAATTAAAATTTCAATTTTCTAAAAAAGTTGATTTTTAATAATATTTTAATATTTTAATAATTAAAAAATAATAAAAATCACAAAAATAATAAAATTCACCAAAATGTCATATTTTGAATTTTAATCACTTAGGAACAAACCCATATTTTTTCTAAGATCTATTTAGTGAGATATTAAATTTTAAAGCCCTAGGGTAATTTTAAAATTAAAAAAAAATGTATTTTCTAGCATTTTCACTAAAATAATTACAATAAATCATAGAAAAATCAGAAAATTGCAAAATTTGCTTCTCTGGTTTCCTTGATATCAGAGAGATTTTTGAAAAATATAAAATCCATTTTTCAACATTTATTTTATTTTTAAATTAATTAACACTCCAAAACTCAAAATAATTATAATAAAAATAATATAATTCAAAAAATCACCAAAATTGGTCCAAGTGCTTCTCTGGTCATTAGGAATGTCCCCTAATTTTCTTAAGGACAGAAACTTTCCCTTGGTCATATTATTAAATTTTCCTTGAAAATCTCTATTTTCCACCAAAAATAATTATATAAATAAATTAAATACAGAAAAATCACATTTTCTCCTCTCATGTCTTTATTGACATATGAGTGAAGTCACATAAAAATTTCAAGTTCATTTGGGTTCGATTTAGTGAGTTATGAAATTATTAAGCTTAAAGGGTAAAATGGTAATTAAACTTTCAACCCTTAATTAAAACTTTAGGTTTAATAAAAAATCAACAAGTAACACATTTAATCTTAATCTGATTTGGATGATTGAAATTTAAATAATTAAAGGGTAGAAACCCATTAAATAATTTTAAAATGATTAAACTTTAATTAAATAATAGATTAAATTTGGAGGAATAATAAATTGGAATTATTAAAATAAGGGATATTTATTAGGAAGAGATTTATTCTTTAATTTAAAAAGTCCCTAAATTAATTATCTCATTAATATTCAACTCTTAATTAAAATGATAACTCAAATTTGAAACATTAAAAGACTTAATTGAATTATTAAACTCTTTTAAAATTTCAATTAAAATTAAAAATTAAATTAAGTTAAATCAAATTAAATTAACAATTAAATTAAATTAAAAAATTAAATTAAATTAAATTAAATTAAATTAAATTAAATTAAATTAAATTAAATTAATTAAATAAAATTGAATTAAATCAAATTAAATTAAATTAAATAAATTAAATTAAATAATTGAATTAAATTAAATTAAATAATCAAATTAAAATTAAATCAAATCAAATTAATTAAACATCAAATCAAATTAAACCAAACTCAATCAAATTAAATTAAATTAAAACTCAATTAAAATTAAATTAAATTGAATTAAATATAACATCACCTAAAACGAAAGAAAATAAATTTAAAGCGACTTGAACATTATTCAAATTTAAACTCTTTAACTTAAACCAAATCATTTGAATACTAATCTACCCTTGAAAGCTTTAGTTATTATAACTCCTAAATAAAACATTAAATGAAGTGTCACTTCACTCATAGGATATTCGAATGTCTAGTTCATGCGACAAGTTAACAAAACTTGAAAACCTCGGACGATCGATTCATTTATATAATTAAATTCATTTGGACTTAAAACAATCCTAAAAATATTGAAAAGATGTTTAAGATCCTTCTTAAGCACTTCCTCGATATGATAGGACATTTATAAGAACAATTGAATCTGATTATTCTTTGATGAAGAAAATCGTCCTCAAACCAAACACAAAGAACCTAGACGTCATAGGAAATGACTAGCTATAGGATTAGGAATTTGGTAGAAAACCATAACCTTTCCCTTAGCCTTACCTAGGAACTTGCTTAAGTATGCTAATTGTGTTTTAAGTGCGGCTTGGGATGACGGGAAGACCCTCCAGGGTACGCATTTGTATTATTGCAATTTGCTTTCCTGCAATTTATTTTCCGGCAATTTACATTATTGCAATTTATTTAATTGCATTGTACTTTATTTTTCTTGCATGATAAAACAACGGTTGCATGAAAACCCACACCTTTAGGATAGACCTAAAGCCGAAACCAAATTAAGTTAAAAGTCATTGCAAGATAAAATTCACCGCCACAACATTTCAAAATATAAAACAACTCAAAATTTAATCACAAACGAGAACACAAAACTACAATTGCAACTAAATTAAAACGCCCTGTTGGATGATCGGGAATACCTCGGATGATGTAACCTACGTGTTGCTAACGGGATTTCCCGCGGTCTAAATGAAAGTGTGGAACTCATTCGGTTGAGTTTAGCAAATTCATACTGGACTAAGCTGAATCCGATAAAAATAATGATGCGGAAGGATGGAGCCGTGGGATCTTAACCGGTGTATTTATAATCAACTTTAAGATTTGTTTTAATCAAAATAATAAAAAAAAAACACTTGGAAATTAAGACTTCTCTAAACCAAAACACTTCTCTCATCTTCTGATTTATGATTTCTAAAACTAAACCTCTGCAACAACAAGGAACTTGGAGCATGGTGGGCAGCACGGCCATCGTCGTCAGCAAAACTTGAACCTACTTCGACAAAACTTTTCTAGAATTAAATAACCAAGCCATAGGACTTTGAGGTAGCTTGCTTAGTGCAACATAAATCCTCGACTCTTCGTTAGGCATTTGCATTACAAATTAAGCCCTAGCCGGTCTTAGGATTCCGAGGTAGTCGTCCGATACGACAATAAACCCTCACATCTTCTAGAGTTATTTGTTTGATTTTATCATACAAATATAAGTCCTAATTAATTAAAATTGGCGAAGATTGAAATACTAAATAAACATTAGGACTTTCCTAAATTCAAGCCAAACAATAGGATAGTCGGGAAATTACCGAAGTTCACTTCGAATCGGTAATTTCTCCTACCTCTCTTCCTTTGGATTCATAAAACAAAATGTTCCAAAATTTGATCCATTCCTCTATTGAAATTCCAAAATTCAATCTTTGAAAACCTTAAACTTTGAAATTCTTGAGAGCAGAATTATTGGTTATTATCGAGAGTTTTCTTAGGTGATTCCCGTCACTTAAGATGTAATTAACTATAGGGGCTTGCCCTTATAGGGAATTTAAAGAACCCAGGTAATATAAACCCTGTTTAATACTTTCATATTAAGCAGGGGAATTTGTCGGCTTATAAAATTGGTTCGCGAGACCAAACGGATGTCACAAAACTTCTAGTTTATTTGATCGAAGCCCCACCATCAAGCGGTGTGTCCATCCTTAGGGATAGATACACGATTTGTGGTGCGGTGCTCGTTTATATAAACTTATTTGGGATGTGAGATCGGTTTAATCTCATATCTTAAAACTTTCGAATTTAAAAATTATTTTCAAAGCCAAATACTTACTTTCTAAATTATATATATATTTAAATCAAATTTAAAATTTAAATTCGCCGACAACTTACGTTAGGCGACCTCCCCTTTAAAATACAATACAACCTAAAAATAGTGCTAGACATATTTACGGCGACTCACGTGGGGATAATTCCTCTCTCCATTATAATCGAATAATTCGCTTTCAAAAATCGGTAGTGTATCCATGTCCCTAATGGATCAAACTACCCTTCTTTCCGTTGGAATACTATGTTCATTTCTATCTTGAACAAGTATAGCCAACATTCTCTCGGATTTAGGAGCCACTTGTTTAGACACCCTAAACGAGAGAGGTTCGAGATCCTTTACCTCATTTACGAGGTGGGGTGGACCCGATAGGTGTTAGTTTAGGAGTGATCCTTCGAGTCGGGAAGTCTTGCTTAAGACTTTCTTTTCCTTTTCGAATCGGATTCCTTACCTTCTCTACACCTTTGAACATTCCGTTCTAAATAAACAAACCCTCTAATAAGTGATTCTTTTAACAAATGATTCTTTTTTATAAATACATGAACAAAGAATGAGTTCGGACTCTTTTCGATTCCTTTCTTTTCGTCTGAAGAAAAGAAGCATAACTTGGGACCGACAACCGAGTCTACCTTGCGGAAATGGAAGCCCGAAAGCTGATTTTCTCCTTCACCAACGGATCTGGACTTCGTATGTCTATAAGGATGAGCTGCCGACAATGGAGTCATCCGATTTGGACGAGGATTCGAAAACACGAACGTCAAGGTCACCGACGTCTCCCTCTTTGCAGCGACAAACAAGGTATACGAAGGCGAGGAACCCATTGCTTGAGTTCGACCTTAGGTCGACCCAAGAGTTTCCTCCCTGCGAAGGGTCCCGACTAGGAGAATCTGCTTGTCCGCGGGAGGAGTGATTCTCACTACCCCCATTTGGTCTAGTTGTTTACGCACCTACCCCGACTTACGCAAATCGAAGAGGAAAGGAATCCGAGCTATGATAAACACTGTTACGCGTGGAGGGTACGGATCTTCTGTAAGACCATCTGTCTTCGAAATCGAGTCCGGTTCGAAGATTCCGTCGCCGACGAAGACCCAAAGAAGAAATAGAATTAGAAGGATCGCCGGGGAAGCCGGAGGCTGCTGAGATTGCCTTCTGGAGGAAATTCCGGAGTTGCCGGAATATACACCGCTACCGGAATATACGCCACTGCGCGACTACATACCACTTTTGGGAGGAAGCGGGTTCCATCCCCTCTCAGCCGCGAGAGGATGAGGAGAATGTTCGAAAGATTCTTTGCCACATTACCACGACCCGCATACTACAACGATAGCCGCAAGAAAAGAACTAGAACTACGCCGTTTGCTCGACTGCAAACTTTGGTAGAAAAGCCTAGCAAGAAGGAAAAGCGCCCGTGTCGGAAATTCTACGAAGGATAGGGCGGGTGCCGGTCGAATCCCGTCTTGGGCCCCGAGTAGAATCCGTCGTCATGATAGAAAAGCCTAGCAAGAGAATGAAGGCTAGCCGCTCGTCGTAGTATCGGGATTACAGATTAGGGAGGATACCACCTTCCGGCATTTGACCGACGGACCATGCGGTCCTAGACCTTCTGCTGCTAGAAGGATGGTGTGGCGTCTCACTACGGGGCAGTTGAGATTGAAACAGCAGCCCGAGAGAGAAAGTCTCGCCAGGAGGCTTGAATCCGAAGAAAGCGCTATTGCGATGAAGGGGACTCGTGAAAAAAGGACCCGGCAACCATCGCATGACAACCACGAAGATACACGAAAGCTCCGCTAGAAGATGCCATGGAAAAGTTGAGAACCGACATCCGAGCGGTTGGCAAAAGAAAGAGAAGAAAAGTTCGGAGATGAGATCGACTCATCGGAATTCATGGACAACGAATATGCGAGAAATCAACATGGTTGAGACACGAGCTTCATCGGCTTCTCGAGGTGCTCCTGCGGCAGCGAGAAGAGAGGAGCCGGGCGATGAAGAGACGGCTTCGGGAAAAGGACGACACGATCGCTCGAATGGTGAAGAGGATGGAAGAGATGGCCGTAGCTCCGGCCACTCTCCGAAGTCGAGTACGACCACATAGAGAGACACCCCCGAAGTCATTCACATCGTAGACGGAGGAAAGGAGATTACATCCGTCGATGGGGATGACCGAGTGAAAAAGGATACAACACGAAGTATGATCCACGAAAAGGATATCAAGAACTTGGTAGAGCGACGGAGTGCGAGAAGCCTTAGCACAATCGAAGAACGGGACATCCATTCGGACGGGTAGACCTTACCGGAAGAATTCGACGTCGTCCAATACCCGAAAGGCTTCGTACCACCTCTGTTTAAGACCTTCGAGAAGAAATCCGGGATCGTTGCAGCAGTTGACAAAGGCAAACAACCGATGCAAATACCACCAGAACGGCCGCAGCAACCACAACAAAATTACTAGCAACCCCGGTCCAGTATCGGTCGTCTCCGCAAGTATGAACAACCGTCTCGTCTGCAACGTACATCGAGGGAGCTTCGAGCGAGAGAATATCCGTTCAAGAATGAAGCGAGTACCAAAGATGTTTCGTAGCCTAATGAAAACTCCGGATTCCCGTGCGCGAGCTCAAAAGACCGAGAGGAAGTCAACAAGAAAGGTGATCCCGACTTTTGCCCCTACCATCGGATGCTTGGGCACAAGATAGAAGAGCTGCATTACCTTCAAAAGTTGGCTCGATGACAACCTTCGGAAAGGAAATATAACAATCCCGAAGGAGTACATGAAGGAACCCCGAAAGGAGGTTCCGTCAATGTTATCTCAACCGATCCCGTCATTCCAATAAGATCACTATGCAACCGACGATGGATGGACTACCGCTCGGACGAGGTCTTCGAAGAAGATTTTAGATAACATCCGAACCGCTTCGGTGCGAGCTTCAATTCGAGTTCGAGACCTGTTAAGCGGTACTATCACTTGCGATAGAAGAACCACCTCGACGGGAGACAATCGAAGAGAAGAAGAAAATTGACGAAGAAGAGGGGACCGAGATTCCTAAGGCTAGACTAGGGGCTGCTTATCCCAGGATAGTTGTTTCGATTCGGGGGAGAAATCCCTCGAACCTCTGATTTTGTATGATTATCTGCTCACTTTGGTGGGATCATATAATGATAAGGGTGATGGCGTTGGCTACATTTTGACTGTTTCTAACGATTACGTAACTAGCGACAATCCAAATCATCAATTAAACCATTCCAAATCAAGCCACATGTCAAATTACCCCATAAATGTCAAAAATTTCTAAAACCCTTTTCATGAAACAAATCAACCTTTTCCCAGAGCCAAATGAAGCCATGAACAAGCCATTCTCGAAGCCACATGAAGCCATGAGGGCTTTGACTTGTCATTAGTCCATTTATGGCAAGAAGAGGGGTTCTTTCTTAAACCTCCTTTAACCTTTTTTACCTTAATCATGTCGCACACTAAACCATGTTTAGCCACCTCATCATGGATGGAGACTTCACCACTCCTTCTAAGGCGACCTAAATGATTCCCTCGGCTCAAAATCGGAGCTTGGAAGGGTGCACCAAGCCCAAAATGGTGGGTTGACCCAAACCAAGCCAAAGTGAGCCTTCTCCCATTCCATTTAAATCAAACTCCTTTACACATGTCAAACCTCGATTGCTACACTAAACCCCAGCCACGACCCACTGACTAAGATGGTGACCATTGCACTGGCGGCCGGCCACCAGGGCCGCGGAAAACACCATGGCCGAGAGCTCGCATGTGAGCCGACATTGAAATTTTCACTTGTTGAGTTGCCCCATGCCTAGTGGTCACCATGGCTGTTCTTCTCCTCACGGAGCAGCTAATCCCATGCCTCGACTCCCTGCGAGAGGCCTTCCACCCTCTCTGATTTAAACTCCACCCCTCTCGGCCATGAGGAGAGCTAAGCACAAACCTTGCCAAAGCTACGCCAAAATTGTTCCGGACCCTTCTCCACTCTTAGAACACTTGATCCCAGAGTGAGATCCCCTGCCATTTCTCCTCTATAAGCTCGATTTCAGAGTTGAAATTCCACCCAAAACCAGGACACTTCTCCACGGTGAGCCAATTCTCAAATTGATTGGCTCTACACCTTCACCGGACCGAGGGAAGGTGTCCACCAGCAAAAGCCCCATCTCCGGGCCACCCGGTTACTCCGGCCTCCAAGCTTTGTGATTGGGCTTGGTCGAAATCATATCCGAGACAATTCCCAGAGACCGGGAGACTTCATGCTGGAGCTTGCTGGGACCCGATCGAAGGTGCAACAACTCTCGGATTGAAGCCACCCTTCTGCGAGCCAAGGTATGAGCTAACTCTCCATCCCGAGCTTACGGAGATTCTTCATTTCAAATGCCTTAGTTTCGATGCATGTTAGCCGTATAGATGTGTTCGTCTCTTCGAAGACGAATCCATAGAGTATAAGAACGTAAAAATCCATTGAGAATCGAGTGAGATCTTAGGGATTTAGTGTGGACGGCTCTCGGGTGAGAACACTTGGGGACGATGAACGGATGCCGTCCATTCGATACACGCGCGGATGAACGGCTCAGATGGCGTCGGACCGAGGAAACGGTGCGAGAACCGCGGGGCCGGGACGGATGACTCGGATGGCGGCGCCCGATCACGGCGCGACACGTACCCCTTCGGAGCTGCCGATGTTTCGGCGGCGCCGCGTGGATAAGTAGATAAATAGGGTATTTAATGTATTTATTAAATATCGAAACTTTAAAAATCCATATCTTTGTGTAGAAAAATCACAAAAATAAAATAAAAATACCCTCTTGCTCGGTGAACGAGAGGAGAATAATGTGGAAAAGAAATCATTTAATTTCATCAAGTATTTTATTTTTTATAATTTATTTACTCTCTGCATACATTTAATTCTCCATGCATGTATACAATTCACCATGGCATGAGACCATAGGGCTTTTGAAGCCTCCGAACTTGGGAACATTCCTGAATTTTCCAAGGTCGAGAGGCATCTCTGTGAAAAGTTATTTATTTTTCAAATGCATGTTGTTGTTTTGAGTATTTTAATTCCAAAAAATAGCATGTTGTGAAATAAATTCTAGGAAAATTTGGTGATGTTCCTTATGACCGAGAGAACCACTAGGAAAAATAGGTTTTGACTTAGTTCATGTAAAACAACCACTAATTGGCTTAAACACCCAAAATAGGTCTTTAATTAATTAGAATTAACCAGGCATCAAATTGACTTGAAATCAATTCTCCACTGACCTTTAGGATCAGAGGAATCCATCATAAAAATTTGAGGTCAATTGGACTTGGTTAGCCCCACTAATTGGGTTGATTAAGCCACTTAGCCATTTTAAACTTTAAAAATTCATAACTTTTAAAATACTTTTCAAAAATTCACCAAATTGGTTTTGGAGCCTCTATGATATTAGGGAAACCTAGGAAAATTAAAATTTCAATTTTCTAAAAAAGTTGATTTTTAATAATATTTTAATATTTTAATAATTAAAAAATAATAAAAATCACAAAAATAATAAAATTCACCAAAATGTCATATTTTGAATTTTAATCACTTAGGAACAAACCCCATATTTTTTCTAAGTCTATTTAGTGAGATATTAAATTTTAAAGCCCTAGGGTAATTTTAAAATTAAAAAAAAATGTATTTTCTAGCATTTTCACTAAAATAATTACAATAAATCATAGAAAAATCAGAAAATTGCAAAATTTGCTTCTCTGGTTTTCTTGATATCGAGAGAGATTTTTGAAAAATATAAAATCCATTTTTCAACATTTATTTTATTTTTAAATTAATTAACACTCCAAAACTCAAAATAATTATAATAAAAATAATATAATTCAAAAAATCACCAAAATTGGTCCAAGTGCTTCTCTGGTCATTAGGAATGTCTCCTAATTTTCTTAAGGACAGAAACTTTCCCTTGGTCATATTATTAAATTTTCCTTGAAAATCTCTATTTTCCACCAAAAATAATTATATAAATAAATTAAATACAGAAAAATCACATTTTCTCTTCTCATGTCTTTATTGACATATGAGTGAAGTCACATAAAAATTTCAAGTTCATTTGGGTTCAATTTAGTGAGTTATGAAATTATTAAGCTTAAAGGGTAAAATGGTAATTAAACTTTCAACCCTTAATTAAAACTTTAGGTTTAATAAAAAATCAACAAGTAACACATTTAATCTTAATCTGATTTGGATGATTGAAATTTAAATAATTAAAGGGTAGAAACCCATTAAATAATTTTAAAATGATTAAACTTTAATTAAATAATAGATTAAATTTGGAGGAATAATAAATTGGAATTATTAAAATAAGGGATATTTATTAGGAAGAGATTTATTCTTTAATTTAAAAAGTCCCTAAATTAATTATCTCATTAATATTCAACTTTTAATTAAAATGATAACTCAAATTTGAAACATTAAAAGACTTAATTGAATTATTAAACTCTTTTAAAATTTCGATTAAAATTAAAAATTAAATTAAGTTAAATCAAATTAAATTAACAATTAAATTAAATTAAAAATTAAATTAAATTAAATTAAATTAAATTAAATTAAATTAATTAAATAAAATTGAATTAAATCAAATTAAATTAAATTAAATAAATTAAATTAAATAATTGAATTAAATTAAATTAAATAATCAAATTAAAATTAAATCAAATCAAATTAATTAAACATCAAATCAAATTAAACCAAACTCAATCAAATTAAATTAAATTAAAACTCAATTAAAATTAAATTAAATTGAATTAAATATAACATCACCTAAAAACGAAAGAAAATAAATTTAAAGCGACTTGAACAACTATTCCAAATTTAAACTCTTTAACTTAAACGAAATCATTTGAATACTAATCTACCCTTGAAAACTTTAGTTATTATAACTCCTAAATAAAACATTAAATGAAGTATCACTTCACTCATAGGATATTCGAATGTCCTAGTTCAGCGAAGCAAGTTAACAAAACTTGAAAACCTCGGACGATCGATTCATTTATATAATTAAATTCATTTGGACTTAAAACAATCCTAAAAATATTGAAAAGATGTTTAAGATCCTTCTTAAGCACTTCCTCGATATGATAGGACATTTATAAGAACAATTGAATCGATTATTCTTCGATGAAGAAAATCGTCCTCAAACAAAACCTAAAGAACTTCAGACGTCATAGGAAATGACTAGACGTATAGGATTAGGAATTTGGTAGAAAACCATAACCTTTCCCTTAGCCTTACCTAGGAACTTGCTTAAGTATGCTAATTGTGTTTTAAGTGCAGCTTGGGATGACGGGAAGACCCTCACGGTACGCATTTGTATTATTGCAATTTTCTTTCCTGTAATTTATTTTCCAGCGATTTACATTATTGCAATTTATTTAAGCTGCATTGTACTTTATTTTTCTTGCATGATAAAACAACGGTTGCATGAAAACCCACACCTTTAGGATAGACCCTAAAACCGAAACCAAATTAAGTTAAAAGTCATTGCGAGATAAAATTCACCGCCACGACATTTCAAAATATAAAACAACTCGAAATTTAATCGCAAACAGAACACAAAACTACGATTGCTAACTAAATTAAAACGCCTGTTGGATGATCGGGAATACCTCGGATGATGTAACCTACGTGTTGCTAACGGGATTTCCCACGGTCTAAATGAAAGTGTGGAACTCATTCGGTTGAGTTTAGCAAATTCATACGGGCTAAGTGAATCCGATAAAAATAATGATGCCGGAAGGATGGAACCGTGGGATCTTAACCGGTGTCGTTATAATCGACTTTAAGATTTGTTTTAATCGAAATAAAAAAAAAACACTTGGAAATTAAGACTTCTCTAAACCAAAACACTTCTCTCATCCCCGATTTATGATTTCTAAAACTAAACCTCTGCAACAACAAGGAACTTGGAGCATGGTGGGCGACACGGCCATCGTCGTCGGCAAAACTTGAACCTACTTCGGCAAAACTTTTCTAGAATTAAATAACCAAGCCATAGGACTTTGAGGTAGCTTGCTTAGTGCAACATAAATCCTCGACTCTTCGTTAGGCATTTGCATTACAAATTAAGCCCTAGCAGGTCTTAGGATTCCGAGGTAGTCGTCCGATACGACAATAAACCCTCGCATCTTCTAAGTTTATTTGTTTGATTTTATCATACAAATATAAGTCACTAATTAATTAAAATTAGCGAGATTGAAATACTAAATAAACATTAGGACTTTCCTAAATTCGAAGCGAAACAATAGGATAGTCGGAAATTACCGAAGTTCACTTCGAATCGGTAATTTCTCCTACCTCTCTTCCTTTGGATTCATAAAACAAAATGTTCCAAAATTTGATCCATTCCCTATTGAAATTCCAAAATTCGATCTTTGAAAACCTTAAACTTTGAAATTCTTGAGAGCAGAATTATTGGTTATTATCGAGAGTTTTCTTAGGTGATTCCCGTCACTTAAGATGTAATTAACTATAGGGGCTTGCCCTTATAGGGAATTTAAAGAACCCAGGTAATATAAACCTGTTTAATACTTTCA
Organism: Papilionanthe hookeriana x Papilionanthe teres; assembly: GCA_022702705.1. Lineage (NCBI taxonomy): Eukaryota > Viridiplantae > Streptophyta > Magnoliopsida > Asparagales > Orchidaceae > Papilionanthe > Papilionanthe hookeriana x Papilionanthe teres. The sequence goes on along the minus strand of CM040432.1, from coordinate 83,112,087 downwards.
TATTAAGCAGGGGAATTTGTCGGCTTATAAAATTGGTTCGCAGACCAAACGGATGTCACAAAACTTCTAGTTTATTTGATCAAGCCCCACCATCAAGCAGTGTGTCCATCCTTAGGGATAGATACACGATTTGTGGTGCGGTGCTCGTTTATATAAACTATTTGGGATGTGAGATCGGTTTAATCTCATATCTTAAAACTTTCAAATTTAAAAATTATTTTCAAAGCCAAATACTACTTTCTAAATTATATATATATTTAAATCAAATTTAAAATTTAAATTCGCCGACAACTTCTGTCAGGCGACCTCCCCTTTTAAAATACAATACAACCTAAAAATAGTGCCGACAGATCTTCGCTGCTCAAAAACTCAGGCATTACATTCTTTCTCATAAGATCAACCCTATTTAGAGAGTTAATCCGTTGCAATACTTGATGACCCGATCGACCCTTTCTGGCAGACTTGCCAGGTGGTCGATGATACTGTTGCAATTCGACATAACTTTTGTTCCTCTTCGTGCCGTAAAGGGACAAGTCCTAGCAGACTTCCTCGCAGCACACCCTTTGCCGGCAGAATCGCCTCTCAATGACGACTTGCCAGATGAGCAGATACTGAGCCTAGAAGACCCCGATGATCGACGTTGGGAACTATACTTCGACGGTGCATCCTCAGCACAAAAGAACAAAGAATTGCAAACATTGCCCGGTTCGGCAGGAATCAGACTAATCTTTATAACACCGGAGCGGGGGATGTTAAGATACTCCTACCACTTAACAAAACCGTGTACAAACAACGAAGCGGAATACGAAGCCCTCATAACAGGACTGGAATTAACCATTCAGATGGGAATAACGGACATCAACATCTACGGAGATTCTCAGTTGATCATTCAACAGGTCTCCGGACGATGCAGAATTTTAAAGCCAAGACTCGAGCGAGTACTTTCGGTATGCTATGAAATTGTTGGAACAAATTCCAAACGTAACAATCTACAAGATTCCCATAAAAGAAAATGCTTATCGTCGATGCGTTGCTTCGCCTCGCAAAGGAATTTGCTTGCAGGATGAGTCAGTTGAAGTGTCAGTTCAAGGACGACAGGTCCTATCATAGCTCGACATGGATACAATACATAAATTAGAAAGAAAAGCAGAAGAAACAATTGCGGCAGTGACAGAAAATACAGAAGATTGGTGACAGCCACTAATAGACTACTTGCAAATAGGAAAATTACCAAATGATAAGTCATTAGTGCATCAAATAAAGAAAAGAACTTTGTCTTACCCATTAATAAACAACACGTTATACAGAAGGTTTTTCGATCAGATGTGGCTAAGATGCCTGAGTAGATCCGAGGCTCGTGAAATCATTCAAGAAGTACATTCAGGACTTTGTGGCGCTCATCAGTCGGGTTCGAAAATGAAAATGAAGATTAAAAGATTAGGGTACTACTGGCCCTTAATGATGACCTACTGTATGAAAGTTGCCAAAAGCTGTCACCAGTGCTAAGTGCACGGAGTGGTTCTACACCAACCTCCAAATGTGCTACATCCGACAATCACATCGTGGCCATTTGAGTGTTGGGGCACATACATAGTGGGTCCGATAAAACTACCTTCTTCAAGAGGACATCACTTCATTCTTGCAGCTACAGACTACTTTTCTAAATGGGCAGAAGCTATACCACTCAGAGAAGTGAAGGCACATCACGAGCTACAGTTTTTCAAGAACCAAGTCGTTTACCATTTTGTTGTACCACGTAGGATCATTTCAATTAATGGTTCTGCATTTAAAAGTACAAAGATCAACAATTTTGTCAGAAGACACGGGATCGATTGGCGATACTCAACGATCTACTACCCAAGAGCAAATGGCTTGGCCGAGGCTTTTAATAAAACTCTCGTTCAAATTTTAAAGAAAACTTTGGACGATAACAAGAGAAATTGGCACGAGAAGTTGTTAGAAGCCTTATAGGCGTACATGATGACTTTTAGGACTCCTACTCAGTCTACGCCTTACGCTTTAGTGTACAGGTCCGAGGCCATCTTGCCCCTGGAAGTTCAGCTTCCATCACTCCGAATTGCAGTTGCAGAAAATATCAATACAGAAGAAAATGCCAGACTACGACTGGAAGAATTGGAAAGCTTGGAAGGGAAAAGACTTTCCGTGCAGCAGAATTTGGATTTGTATCAAGCCAAGATGATCTAGGCCCATGATAAACTGGTCCGCCCAAGAACTTTCAAAGTCGGTGACTTAGTTCTTGTTCTCAAAAGACCTCTTCTTTCACATCGCAAGATAGGCGGTAAATTTGAACTAACATGGGAAGGGCCTTTCATGGTCGAGACAGTCTACTAGGGAGGTTCCTACCAGCTTGTAAATTGCCGTGGAGAACGACCCATGCTTCCAATCAATGGACGGTATTTAAAAAAGTATTACACAACCTAAGGTTTCGAAGGGTGGCCTCTAAAGTAGAATCTTATCCCTAGAAACACGGGTGAAGTAATCACTTTGTGACTGGGTCCGAACCCAAAACAAAATAAAATGAATGATAAAAAAAATCTCGTCAACGAAAATGTTAAAAGGAAAACATGGGAAATCGTAATAATAAAATGTCAATCCTTCCTTTTAAATCCATTCATTACTGATATTTTCTCATCTCTTCCTACTTTCTTTAAATTTAAAAGAAGTGAATAAGAATTTTTAAGTGTTTTTCTTATTATTCTTGTTCTTAGTACAGCCCCTGATCCTTTCCTTATTTTTTCGCAGGGAAATGTTGAATGGGCGGTTGGTTCTAAACGTTAGAAATGGCGTGAGTCTAGCACTTGATGAAAAGAGGTTGAGGGATGGAGCAGTGATAGAGATTGACTCTGACGTCACATCGATCGGCTTACAATACAAAGAAAATGATTGGATCCCAGTTGATCGAGAAGAACTTCACAGACAGAAAGTGATGAAAATGGGTGGCCCGAGCCACCAATCCAGTAGCAAGAAAAGAAAAGCAAACGCCGCTCATGCAACCGGAGAAGATAAGAAAGTTAAGTCCTTGGTTGGCACAGCAGAGGGTAGGCTTGTCAGCGCCGCGCCCGCAGTAATTCAAGGGGTAAGGAGAGCTACTCTCACTGCTACCCAGCGAAGAAATAAGAATCGTCGCATTCACAAAATGTTAACCAAGTTAGTAGAAGATCAACATAAACAGACAGTGGATACCGTTAGTGCAAATGCTCCAAGGAGACCTGTTCGTCAGGAACCAGAAAGAAGAAAGTCAACTCCAAGAAAGTTGGAACCGATAAAAGAAGTACCAAGAAAAGCAGAAATAGAGTCAGTACCTCGATGCTGAGCAGATGTACCGGATCCGAAGAGTCTTGTTGTGAAAGCAACCCCTACAGAGACTATCCCCGAGGAGCCGAGACATGTCGAAGAACGTGCTGGGGTTGAGCCATACATCCCGCAGTATGTTACTAGACACTAAGGACTTCAGATAATCCCGAAATATGAGCTGGAGAAGATGCAACTAGTTGAGAAGAAAACCTTTGAATACTTTGAAAGAATCGGAGACAAGAGGGTCAACATCTTGGAAGGCCTCGAGCTGCATACTGATCTATTCTCAGATTACGAGCAACAACAAATAGTAGATCGCATCCTCAAATTACGGAAAATGGGCTGAGTCAGTCGCACCGAGAGAAAAGACCTATTCGGAACCCCAAAGATGAATTCCGGGAAAAGGAAGAGTTACAATCTAATGCGGATGTTGCTACAATTTTGCCATAAACAGAAAAGGAAATCCACCAGGGATACTCCGTCGCAGTGAGGTGGATCCGATGTCAGGAATCATTAAGAGAATGGTGAAAAGGATGATAACATGGAGAGGATTGCTTGCAGATTGCATACCCAACAGCTGCATTATTAACATCTACAAGAAAGGCGACTACATACCTCCACATATAGACCCTCATGTCTTTGTTAGACCCTTCTGCACAGTGTCATTCGTCAACCAGTGCAACATCATGTTCGGATCTAACCTCCGGATTGCAGGCCCCGGTGAGCTTCCAGGACCGGTGGAGATACCACTACCGATAGGTTCCGTCCTAGTGTTAAAAGGAATCGAAGCAGACGTTGCGAAGCATTGCATTCCAGGAGTGCCTGTGGAGCGGATCTCAGTTACTTTTAGAAGAATGGACGACAGAAAAATGCCTTACCACTTTCAGCCAGATCCAGAATTGGAGTGTCTCCGGCCCTATGAGCTATGAGTTACATGAGAAATAGCACACCTCCAATACACATCCATGCGACATTCCTGCCAAGGGTGGCTTGGAAGGTGATGTTATTGCCCATGTTTCTTACTATTCAGACACAGATTTTTGACAGACGCTTTTGTATGGATCAACAAGAATCTTACACAATCCATTTTGGATTTACATGGATTGTATGAGACATTAAATTTATGAGGAAAATGTTATCATGATTAGATAAAGTTGTATGATATATTTTCAGCAAGTTGGAATGAAAATGACTACGTCATATTTTGCCTTCACCTCTTTTTGTGCAAATTGATTGGGAAACACCATTAGAGTTAAAGGAACTTTGAACAAAGAACAGAAAAGAAAAGAAAATATATGAGAACTTTTCCTAAAAATCTGAATATTAAAATGAACTTTAAATTCACATGAACACTAAATAAACAATAAAAAAATAAAATGGGATCGTTAAAGGACAAACAAAAAGAATTTAAACTCCGAATTGAATTTCGATCTCAAACCTCTGATTCGAACCTTTCAGTTCTTTCCTCCATTGAAATCTATTGGAAACTCTTTTGAAATTTGAATATTCTCTTCGACTTGTCGTTAAGTCAAAGTTTTTCTAGCTTGGTACGCTTACGACTTCCTTTCTGTTTTCTTGCCTCTGTGTTTTAGAGGATCGACTAGTTCTGTTGACACGGAGCCACGAACTTTGTTCGATTTAGTTCTGATGGAATAAGACTGGGTCCCTCTTCATATAGATAAATTTCTGAAACTGGTACCAAATTCCAGTTCTCTTCCTTCGAGATCGGTGCCAAATTCCGACTCTATTTCGAATTGATACTAAATTTCAATTCTAAATTTCAGAGACTGGTACCAAATTCCAGTTCTCTTCCTTCGAGGTCGGTACTAAATTCCGACTCTCTTTGAATTGATACCAAATTTCAATTCTAAATTCCCGAGACTGGTACCAAATTCCAGTTCTCTTCCTTCGAGGTCGGTACTAAATTCCGACTCTTTTTCAAATTGATACCAAATTTCAATTCTAAATTTTCGAGACTAGTACCAAATTTCAGTTCTCTTCATTTCGAGGTCGGTACCAAATTCCGACTCTCTTTCGAATTGATACTAAATTTCAATTCTAAATTTCTGAGACTAGTACCAAATTTCAGTTCTCTTCCTTCGAGGTCGGTACCAAATTCTGACTCACTTTCGAACAGATAGCAAATTTCAATTCTAAATTTCCGAGACTGGTACCAAATTCCAGTTCTCTTCCTTTCTAGGTTGGTACCAAATTCTGACTCTCTTTAAAATTGATACCAAATTTGAATTCTAAATTCCCGATACTGGTACCAAATTCCAGTTCTCTTCCTTCGAGGTCGGTACCAAATTTCGACTCTCTTTCTAATTGATACCAAATTTCAATTCTAAATTCCCGAGACTGGTACCAAATTCCAGTTCTCTTCCTTCGAGGTCGGTACCAAATTCTGACTCTCTTTTGAATTGATACCAAATTTCAATTCTAAATTCCTGAGACTAGTACCAAATTCTAGTTCTCTTCCTTCGAGGTCGGTACCAAATTCCGACTCTCTTTCGAATTGATACCAAATTTCAATTCTAAATTCCCGAGACTGGTACCAAATTCCAGTTCTCTTCCTTCGAGGTTGGTACCAAATTCCGACTCTCATTCGAATTGATACCTAAATTTCGATTCACATCTTTTGAGACTGGTACCTAAATTTCAGCTCTCATTTAAGAGGTCGGTACCTAAATTTCGACTCTCTTTCTGAGATCGATACCTAAATTTTGATTCTCTTTCAAGGTTGATACTTAAATATCAAATCTCTCTCTCTCAAGATCAGTACCTAAATTCTGATTCTCATCCTTTTTCCGTCAATACTTAAACTCTGATTCTGACACTGAGGCTGGTGCCTAAATTCCAGTTCTCTTCGCAATCCCGAGGTTAAAACCCAGGTTTCAATTCTCATTTCAAATCGAAATTTCAAATTCAAAATTTCCTTAAATTGATTTTAAATTAAACTTCAATCGAAATTGAAACTCAGAACAAATCAAAATCTAAACTCACATATTGAAACTTGAAATTTAAAGGTAAAATGAAATCTAAATCGAATTCCCTAGATCTTGTGATTTGGAGTTCACCTCCTTTTCCATTCCCCAGCGACAGTTTAAGAATCTCCAGTCTTGGAAATATACCTGATACTCCCCAGCGAAAATTCCTCTACTTTGTCCTAAGTTTGTCACTTGGACATCTGTGTTGGTTTTTTTGATCTCTTCGGTCAATGCAAATATGCGCGGTGTGCTTGGTTAGCACACCACACCTATTGGGGGTCCATTTGTTGACCTCAATTTTTGTGAGGTTTTTTGCTTCTCTCTTTAGTACTTAGGATCTAGCCTTATGCTTTTTCTTTGACTAATCTTAGAGGACTAGAAATGGAACCCACCACTTAGAAATTCAAACACTTTTTGACTCCCTACAAACCCCCACAAGCTTGATTGTAGACCCCTAATCACCTAGAGGGTTGAAATCAAATGTGGAGGTTTAAAGGATGAGTTCCCTATAGAACTTTTTGGCCTTAGGAATACCCTGGATGGCCTGGTCTGGTGAGGGTTGACTTGCACATACACTACACTCTCACACACATTCCAAGTCCTAAAACCACACTCTCACCCAACTTGACTTCCTGACTCATGTAAGTAATTCATATGGATGATCCTTAACCCCTAAGCCCCTGGCTAAGAGGGTTAGGAACAACATAGTGAATTCCTCAAATGGGTCCTCTCATGGCTCATATGGGCTTAATATGGCTTCATGGCTTCATGGCTCAACCAAAATGATTCCATTTCACTCACACTTGATCAATCTTCTTTTTTTCAAATTTTAATTTTTAACCCCCGGACCCACCAAACCTACCAAATACCCTTGAAATGACCCAAAATTTGCAAAATTACCTAAATTAGCCAAGATTCCTCAAAATTAGTCCTAAAATCTTCCCACCACACAAATTGACTATCTTTGGCCAAAATACCAAAATTTCCAAAAATACCCCCTAAACCCCCCCCCCCCCAAATTACAAAAATACCCTTTTACCCCAAAAATCCAAAAACTTCTAAAAATTCCCAGAAAATTCCAGAAAATCTCAAATATTCTCAATTTCATTTTGTTCAACTACACCATGGGCCAATTTTGCCAATTTACCCCACTTTTACCAAAACCCCCAATTTAACCCATTTTTTAACCCAAGTGAACCCAATGTCAAACCAAACCACCTAAACTGACCTCAATTTTGGTCCAATTCAATTCTAAACTTCAATTAAATATCTCCAATATCAATTTAGACCAAATCCAAGTCCAATTTGATTGACATTTGGGCCCAATTCCAATTTGGGGCTTAAGGCCCAATTTTGACCCATGACCCAAACTAGCCCAATTCAACTCCAATTGGCCTCAAATCTTTTCTAAAGCCTTCCTAACACCCCCATAAACAAAACACTAACTTTATTTGCCCAAAATTTAAACCTAAACTCCACCCAAACCTAATCCAAAACCAAAATCCCTTAAATTGACCTAAGCTCAAACCTAACCCAAATGGGCCCAAATCCCAAAATTAGAGCCCAACCAAAGTTGAAAACTCTTTGTAACACTCCCATAAAAATTTTTCAATATTAATTTTACACCAAATTCAACCTTAGCCCAACCTTAGCCCAAATTAGCCCAATTTGGTCCACCTTGGCCCCTTTACCAAAAAGCCCAAATTCAACCCAATTCTACGCCAAATCACACCAAATTGATTCCAAACCATTCATGAAACATCCCTAAACTAAACCCAACATTTATTTGGCATGGTATTTCACAAAATTCTTCATCCAAAAGTCCATTTTGAAATATAAAGGCCCACCCATTTAAGCCTTTTAAAAAGCCCACTTCCACCAAACCCAAAAGCCCAAAGATTCATCCAAACCCACTTGACAATTCCTTCTCATCATCCACTTGATAAGATCATTCCCTAAAGTTTGAAACCTATGATTAAATCATTCCAAATTAGGCTTTATCCAAATTCCCATCAAAATGCCAAAATTCCTAAAATCCATTCCCCTGAATTTGACCAAGCCATTTCCCAAGCCAAATGTGAGCCAAGGAGCCATGCACAAGCCACATGGGAGCCATGAAAGCCTTCTACTCCTCACCAATCCATTAATGGTGAGAGAGGGGAACCCTTTCTTAACCAATGATTAAACCTTTTTTACCCTTTCCATGATTCCCCCTTACCTAAAATTAATCTAAATGATCTTGATGGAGACTTCTCCACTCCAATTCAGTTGAACCATATGATTCCCTTCAGCCCAAATCAGGCCTTGGTGGGTGCACCAAGCCCATTTCTATGGGTTGACCAAACCAAGTTTAAAAGAGCCTCTTCCCCCATTCCATTTAAATTAAAACCCATTACACATGGCAACAGTCAATTGAGCTCACAAACCTCAAGCCTTGACCTTCCTGACCATGAGGGTGACCTGACCCTGCCGGCCAGCCGCCTGGGTCGCCGGAAAACGCCATGCCCGAGAGCTCCATGTGAGCCAAAAAATTCAAAACTCACCTGCTGAGTTGTCCCAACCCCAATGGCCACTGGAGCTCTTCTTCTCCTCCCCTGAGTAGCTGATCCCAGCCTTCAAACGACCCTTGGAAGCCCTCTAGCCATTCGTAATTAAACTCCACCCCCTCTCGGCCAAAGAAGGTGTTGAACCAAACCTTACCAAAACTCTACCAAAATCACTCCAGATCCCTCTCCAGACATAGAGAGCTTGATCCCCACTAAAATCCAACCCTAAAGCCCTCTCTGTGAGTCCAATTTTGGAGTTAAAATTCAAGCCCAAAACCAGGACACTTCACCACGGTGAGCCAATCTTCAAATTGATTGACTCTACACCTTCACCAGACTAAGAGGAGAAGTTCCCTAGCAAAAGCCCCCTCACCAAACCAGCCATTGCTTCCAGCCTCCAAGCTTTGTGATCAGCCTTGGTCATATTTATACCTAGGCATTTTCCCAGAGCAAGAGACTTCATCTGGAGCTTGCTTGGACTCAATCGAAGGTGATACAACCCTCAGATCGAAGCTTCACTTCTTTGAGCAAAGGTATGAACTCACTCTTCCTCCCGAGCACCTGGAGATTCTCCATTTTGTTTGAGCTGATTTCAATGCACCTTAACCATATAAATGTGTGTGTCTCTTCAAGATGAATCAATAAAGTATAAGAACGTAAAAATCAATGGAGAATCGAGTAAGATCTTAAGGTTTTAGTGTGGACGGTCACGGGTGCACACCAGTCGGAGACGACGACCAAGAGCCGTTGGATCGCACGTTTATCGAGCAGACGGTCGAGATCAAGCCTGACAATGCAATGGTACATGAATGGCGAGCCCCGTAGCGCTGACTCAGATGGTAGCGCCAAATCACGGAGCGACGCATGGGGTTTCGATCCGGACGAGGATGACGTAGCGCCGAGTTGGATAAGTAGAAAATTAGGATTTTTTGGATTTATTTAAATACCAGAACTTCAAAAATTCATATCTTTGCATATAAAAATCACAAAAATAAAATAAAAATACTCTCTTACTCAGTGAACAGAGGAGAGTAATGTGGAAAAGAAATCAAGTTAATTGGATGAGTATTTTATTTTTAATAATTTATTTACTCTTTCCAATGTTTTAATTCTCCATTTGCATAGACAATTCACCATGGCATGAGACCATAGGGCTTTTGAAGCCCCTGATCTTGGGAACATTCCCTGAATTTTTCAGGGTCAGAGGCCATCTTTGTAAAAAGTTATTAATTTTTCAAGTTCATGTCACTATTTTAGGTATTGTAATTCCAAGAATTATCATGTTGTAAAATAAATTCTAGGAAAATTTGGTGGTGTTTCTTAGGACCATGGGACCCTATGAAAAATATATTTTTTGTTAATTCATTCATAATAACTTTAGTTGGCCTAAACTCCCAAAACTGAATTTCAATTAATTAAGGATAACCACACACCAAATTGACTTGAAAACAATTCTCCATTGTTCTTTAGGGTCAGAGGAACCTTATATAAAATTTTGAAATCATTTGGACTTGATTAACCCGACCAAATGGATCGATTAAGCCTCACAAGCAAAATGGAAATTTAAAAATTCATAACTCCAAAAATACTTTTCAAAAATTCACAAAAATGGTTTTGGAGCTTCTCTGATTTTAGGGGAGTTCAAGAAAATTAAATTTAGAATTTTCTTAAAAAGTTGATTTTTCACAATATTTTAATATTTTAATAATTTAAAATAATAAAAATCACAAAAAATATTAAAAATCATAAAAATGTCACATTTTGATTCCTAATCACTTAGGAACAAACCAAATATTTTTCCTAAGTCTCTAGGATAAGATATTGAATTTTAAAGGCTTAATGTATTTTTTTAATATTAAAAAATGAATTTTCAAACTTTTTCACTAAAATAATTCTAATAAATCAAAGAAAAATCAGAAAATTATAAAATTTATTTCTCTGGATTCCTTGAGGTCAGAGAAATTTAAGAAAAATATAAAATCTATTTTTCAATTTTTACTTTATTTTAAAATTAATTAATACTCTAAAACTCAAAATAAATATAATAAATAAAATATAATTAAAAAAATTACTAAAATTGGTCCAAGTGTCCTCTAGTCATTAGGAACATCTCATAATTTTCTTAAGGACAGAAACTTTACCTTGGTCATGTCATTGAATTTTCATTAAAAATGTCTATTTTTCATTCAAAATAATTATATAAATAAAATAAAGTCAGAAAAATCACATTTTCTCCTCTAATGTCTTAATTGACATGTGAGTGAGGTGACATAAAAATTTCAAATTCATTCAAGCTCAATTTAGTGAGTTATGAAATAAATAAGCCTGAAAGGGCATAAATGTAATTAAAGAGTTTTAACCCTTAATTAAAACTTTAGGTTTAATCAAAATGGAGGGTAAAGTATTTGATTTTAATTTTCACTTGGATGATTGAAACTTAGAGAAATTAAAAGGGTAGAAACCCATTAAGAACTTTGAAAATATCAAAATGAAACTCTAATTAATTAAATAATTTAAATTTTGGAAAGAATATATTTGAAATTTGGATTATTAAAATAGGGATATTATTAAGGGGATATTTATTCTTTAATTTAAAAATCACTAAATAAGTCACTTCAATAATATTTAGTTCTTAATTAAAAATTAAAATAATAATTCAAACTAAATAAATTAAAAATTAAAAGAAGATAACCCTTAAATGAATTAAAGCTTAAAATGTTAAACGGTCCAATAATTAAAATCAAATTTAAAATCTTGGAGTTAAATTAAATTAAATTAAATTAAGTCAAGTCAAAGTTTAAATTAAATTAAATTAACACCTTAACAATTAAATTAAATTAAATTTAAAATATTGAAACTAAAATTAAATTAAATTAAAAATTAAATTAAAATTAAAATTAAATTAAATTAAATTAAATTAAGTTAAATTAAATTAAAAATAAATTAAAAATAAATTAAAATTAAATTAAATTAAATTAAAGAAAATAAAATAAAATAAAATAAAATTAAAATCACTTAACAACAAACCTAAATGAAAACATTAAGAGTTAAATCAAAACATATGAAAGATTTCAACACCTTTTTCAGTATAAGTAAATCTAAAACATAAAAAGTTAATCTGAAATATAATATCACTTAAAGTGTAAAGATTTAAATTAAATCTAAAATAACTAAAACCCTATTCCATACTTAATAATCATTAATTAATTTTTATAATTAAATCAAATCAAATTAAATCATTAAAATATTTATTACTTTACCCTTAAAAGGCTTTTATTGTTATATCTCTTAAATGAAGCATCAAGTGAAGTGTCACTTCACACATAAGATATTCAAATGTCCTAAGTTCACTGGGCAAGAAACAAAACAAAATTAAAATCCTTTGATGATTAATTCACCAATACAATAAAATTCATTTGAACTCAAAATAATCCAAGAAGTATTGAAAAGATATTTAAGATTCGTCCTAAGCACTTCCTCAATATGACGGGATGTTTTAGAAGAACAATTGAACTTAATTGTTCTTTGATGAAGTAAATCATCCTTAAACTAAGCCAACAACCTAGACGTTATAGGAAATGACTAGCAATAGGATTAGGATTCTGGTGGACAACCAAAACCCTTTCCTTTAGCTTTACCTAGGTATTTCTTACAAAAATATGTTTAAATGGCTTAACATGTGTTTTAAGTGTAGCTTGGGATGACGGGAAAGACCCTCCAGGTACGCTTTTATTTTATTGCAATTTACTTTATTGCAATTTACTTACATGCACTGTACTTTACTTTTACTTGCATGTTAAACAAAACTGTTGCTTTAAAACCAAAACCTTTAGGATAGTCCCCAAAACTAAAACCAAAACTAAATTAAAAGTTATCACAAGATAAAATTCACCGCCACAACATTCCAAAATATAAAACAACTCAAAATTTAACCACAAACAGAATAAGAAAACTACAATTGCAACTAAATTAAAACGTCTCGTTGAATGATCGGGAATACCTAGGATGATGTAACCCACGTGTTGCTAACGGGATTTCCCACGGTCTAAATGAAAGTGTGGAACTCATTCAGTTGAGTTTAGCAAATTCATTTGGACTAAGTGAATTCAATGAAAATAACGGTGCCGGAATGACGGAACCGTGGGATCTTAATCGGTTCTGTTTAAACAACTTTAAGATTTGTTTTAATTAAAATATTAAAAATATTTGGACTTTAAGATTTCTCTAAACCAAGACACTTTTCTCATCCCCTGATTTTCACTTTCCAAAACCAAACCTCTGCAACAACAAGGAGCTTGGAGCATAGTGGGCAGCACGACCATCTTCGTCAGCAAAACTTATGTCTACTTCAACAAAACATTTCTTAGAATTAAATAACAAAGCCATAAAATTTCGTGGTAGTTTTCCTAGTGCAACATAAATCCTCAACTTTTCGTTAGGCATTTGCATAATCCTTTTATGCAAATTAAGTCCTAACCGGTCTTAGGACTCCGAGGTAGTTGTTTGGTACGACATAAACCCTCACATCTTCGAGGCTATTTATATGATTATGTCATACAAATATAAGTCCTAATTAATTAAAATTGGTAAGATTGAAACATTAAGTAAATTCCCAAATCTAAGCCAAACAATATGATAGTTTGAGAAGTTGCCAAGATTCTTCTTGGATCCTCAGCTTCTCCTACTTCTCTTCCTTTGGACTCTTGAAATAAACTTGTTCAAAATTTGAGCTAATCCCTTTTGAAATTTCCAAAATTCAATCCTTTGAAAATCTTAAACTTTGAAATTATTGAGAGCAAAATCACTGATCATTATTGAGAGTTTTCTTAAATGATTCCCGTCATTTAAGATGTAATTAACTATAGGGGCTTGCCCTTATAGAGAACTTTAAGAACCCAGGTAATATAAACCCTGCTTAATTTCTTTATATTAAGCAGGGGAACCTGTCGGCTTATAAAGTTGGTTCACAGACCAAATGGATGTCACAAATCTTCTAGTTTATTTAATCGAGGCTCATCATCAAGCAGTGTGTCTATTCCTCGGGATAGATATACTATTTGTGATGCGGTGCTCGTTTATATAAACTATTCGAGATGTCAGATAGGTTTGATTTCATATCTTAAAATTTTCAAACTTAAAGTTATTTTCAAAATCAAATAATACTTTCTAATATATATATATATATATATATATTTAAATTAAATTAAAATTTAAAATTCACCGACAATTTCTGTAGGAGACCCACTTTTTTTAAAATCACGGAGCGACACGTGCGCTTTCGATCCAGACGAGGATGACGTGGTGCCGAGTCGGATAAGTAGAAAATTAGGATTTTTGGATTTATTTAAATACCAGAACTTTAAAAATTCATATCTTTGCATAGAAAAATCACAAAAATAAAATAAAAATACCATCTTGCTCAGTGAACAGAGGAGAATAATGTAGAAAAGAAATCAAGTTAATTGGATGAGTATTTTATTTTTAATAATTTATTTACTGTTTCCAATATTTTGATTCTCGATTTGCATAGACAATTCACCATGGCATGAGACCATAGGGCTTTTGAAGCCTCTGATTTTGGGAACATTCCCTGAAATTTTCAAGGTCAGAGGCCATCTTTGTGAAAATTTATTAATTTTTCAAGTTCATGTCACTATTTTAGGTATTCTAATTCCAATAATTAGCATGTTGTAAAATAAATTCTAGGAAAATTTGGTAGTGTTTCTTAGGACCAGGGGACCCTATGAAAAATATATTTTGAGTTAATTCATTCATAATAATCTTAATTGGCCTAAACTCCCAAAACTGAATTTGAATTAATTAGGGTTAACCACACACCAAATTGACTTGAAAATAATTCTCCATTGTTCTTTATGGTCAGAGGAACCTTAAATAAAATTTTGAAATTAATTGGACTTGATTAACCCCACCAAATGGATTGATTAAGCCTCATAAGATGAAACTTTCAAAATTCATAACTCCAAAATTAATTTTAAAAAATTAACAAAAATGATTTTGGAGATTCACTGATATCAGGGGAGTTCAGGAAAATTAAAATTGGAATTTTCTAAAAAAGTTGATTTTTCACAATATTTTAATATTTTAATAATTAAAAAATAATAAAAATCACAAAATATTAAAAATCATAAAAATTTCACATTTTGATTCCTAATCACTTAGGAACAAACCAAATATTTTTCCTAAGTCTCTAGGATAAGATATTGAATTTTAAAGGCTTAATGTATTTTTTTAATATTAAAAAATGAATTTTCAACCTTTTTCACTAAAATAATTCTAATAAATCAAAGAAAAATCAGAAAATTATAAAATTTATTTCTTTGGACTCCTTGAGGTCGGAGAAATTTATGAAGAATATAAAATCTATTTTTGAACTTTTACTTTATTTTAAAATTAATTAATACTCTAAAATTCAAAATAATTCAATAAATAAAATATAATTCAAAAAATCACCAAAATTTGTCCAAGTGGTCCTCTGGTCATTAGAAACATCCCATAATTTTCTTAAGGATAGAAACTTTACCTTGGTCATGTCGTTGAATTTCCATTAAAAATCCTTATTTTTCATTACAAATAATTATATAAATAAATTAAAGTTAGAAAAATCACATTTTCTCTCTAATGTCTTAATTGACATGTGAGTGAGGTGACATAAAAATTTCAAATTTATTCGAGCTCAATTTAATGAGTTATGAAATAAATAAGACTAAAAGGGCATAAAGGTAATTATAGAATTTTAACCCTTAATTAAAACTTTAGGTTTAATCAAAATGGAGGGTAAAATATTTGATTTTAATTTTCTCTTGGATGATTGTAACTTAGGGAAATTAAAAGGGTAGAAACCCATTAAACACTTTGAAAATATCAAAATGAAACTCTAATTAATTAAATAATTTAAATTTTGGAAAGAATATATTTAAATTTTGGATTATTAAAATAGGGATATTGTTAAGAGGATATTTATTCTTTAATTTAAAAATCCCTAAATAAGTCACTTCAATAATATTTAGTTCTTAATTAAAAATTAAAATAATAATTTAAACTAAATAAATTAAAAATTAAAAGAAGATAACCCTTAATTGAATTAAAGCTTAAAATGTTAAATTGTCCAATAATTAAAATCAAACTTAAAATCTTGGAGTTAAATTAAATTAAATTAAGTCAAGTGAAAGTTTAAATTAAATTAAATTAAATTAACACCTTAACAATCAAATTAAATTAAATTTAAAATATTGAAACTAAAATTAAGTTAAATTAAAAATTAAATTAAAATTAAAATTAAATTAAAATTAAAAATAAAATAAAATAAAATAAAATAAAATAAAATAAAATAAAATAAAATAAAATAAAATAAAATAAAATAAAATAAATTAAAATTAAATTAAAATTAAATTAAAATTAAAATTAATTAAATAAAATTAGATTAAACTAAATTAAATTAAAATCACTTAACAACAAACGTAAATGAAAACATTAAGAGTTAAATCAAAACAAATGAAAGATTTCAACACCTTTTTCAATATAAGTAAATCTATAACATAAAAAGTTAATATGAAATATAATATCACTTAAAGTCTAAAGATTTAAATTAAATCTAAAATAACTCGAACCCTATCCCAAACTTAATAATCATTAAATAATTTTTATAACTAAATCAAATCAAATTAAATCATTAAAATATTTATTACTTTCCCCTTAAAAGGCTTTTATTGTTATAACTCTTAAATGAAGCATCAAGTGAAGTGTCACTTCACACATAAGATATTTAAATGTCCTAAGTTCACTGTGCAAGAAACAAAACAAAATTAAAATCCTTTGATGATTAATTCACCAATACAATAAAATTCATTTGAACTCAAAATAATCAAAGAAGTATTGAAAAGATGTTTAAGATTAGCCCTAAGCACTTCCTCAATATGACGGGATGTTTTAGAAGAACAATTGAATTTAATTGTTCTTTGGTGAAGAAAATCATCCTTAAACCAAACCAACAATCTAGACGTCATAGGCAATGACTAGCAGTAGGATTAGGATTCTGGTAGACAACCAAAACCCTTTCCCTTAGTTTTACCTAGGTATTTCTTGCAAAAATATGTTTAAATGCCTTAACATGTGTTTTAAGTGTAGCTTGGTATGACAGGAAGTCCCTCCAGGTACGCTTTTATTTTATTGCAATTTACTTACATGCACTGTACTTTACTTTTTCTTGCATGTTAAACAAAACTGTTGCATGAAAACCAAAACCTTTAGGATAGTCCCCAAAACTGAAACCAAAACTAAATTAAAAGTTATCACAAGATAAAATTCACCGCCACAACATTCCAAAATATAAAACAACTCAAAATTTAACCACAAAATAGAACAACAAAACTACAATTGCAACTAAATTAAAACGTCTCGTTGAATGATCGAGAATACCTCGGATGATGTAATCCACGTGTTGATAATGGGATTTCCCACGATCTAAAAGAAAGTGTGGAACTCATTCAGTTGAGTTTAGCAAATTCATTTGGACTAAGTGAATTTGATGAGAATAACGGTGCCGGGATGACAGAACCGTGGGATCTTAATCGGTTCTGTTTAAACAACTTTAAGATTTGTTTTAATTAAAATATTAAAAATATTTGGACTTTAAGATTTCTCTAAACCAAGACACTTTTCTCATGCTCTAATTTTCACTTTCCAAAACCAAACCTCTGCAACAACAAGGAGCTTGGAGCATAGTAGGCAGCACGACCATCTTCGTCAGCAAAACTTGTGTCTACTTCAACAAAACATTTCTTAGAATTAAATAACAAAGCCATAGGATTTCGTGGTAGTTTGCCTAGTGCAACATAAATCCTCAACTTTTCGTTAGGCATTTGCATAATCATTTTATTCAAATTAAGTCCTAAACGGTCTTAGGACTCCGAGGTAGTCGTTTGGTATGACATAAACCCTCACATCTTCGAGGCTATTTGTATGATTATGTCATACAAATATAAGTCCTAATTAATAAAAATTGGCAAGATTGAAACATTAAGTAAATTCCCAAATCTAAGCCAAACAATAGGATAGTTTGGGAAGTTGCCAAGATTCTTCTTGGATCTTCAGCTCCTCCTACTTCTCTTCCTTTGGACTCTTGAAATAAAGTTGTTCAAAATTTGAGCTAATCCCTTTTGAAATTTCTAAAATTCAATCCTTTAAAAATCTTAAACTTTGAAATTCTTGAGAGCAAAACCACTGATCATTATCGAGACTTTTCTTAAATGATTCCCATCATTTAAGATGTAATTAACTATAGGGGCTTGCCCTTATAGGGAACTTTAAGAACCCAGGTAATATAAACCCTGCTTAATTTCTTTATATTAAGCAGGGGAACCTGTCGGCTTATAAAGTTGGTTCGCAAACCAAACGGATGTCACAAATCTTCTAGTTTATTTAATCAAGCCCCATCATCAGCAGTGTCTCTATTCCTCGGGATAGATATACAATTTATGATGCGGTGCTCGTTTATATAAACTATTCGGGATGTGAGATAGGTTTGATTTCATATCTTAAAATTTTCAAACTTAAAGTTACTTTCAAAATCAAATACTACTTTCTAAATTATATATATATATATATATATTTAAATTAAAATAAAATTTAAAATTCACCGACAACTTCTATAGGCGACCCACTTTTTTTAAAATTAAACTTACAACCTAAAAATATGCCAACATGTCACTGGATAAAATCTCTTGGGGGTTGCTGTTAATTGCATTCATAATCTGCCCTAGCTGGTTTTCTATATTCCTTATAGTGTCCCCTTAACTTTCTAGCTCACATGCCAATTGAATCACATCCTTTTCTAATAGTAATTCCTTTTCCTCATCTTGTGGGTTAGAGTGAAATCTATAAGGAAAAGAAATTTCATCGCTAAAATTGTCTTGATTATTCCAATCACATATCTGATTAAATTGATTATCTTCCCAAAATTAGTTTTCTCCTCCAAAATTTGTATTCTAGTTAAAGTTTGAATAATCATCCCAACCTGGATTGTATTAATCAGAATAAGGATTGTGCATCTCAGGGCCAATTTCAAAATAGTTAGGCTCAATCAATTGTCCAAATGAATTTGTCTTAATAGCTGGGGGACCTTTAACTCTTTATGTATTGATCTAACTTCCTCTCAATATCAGCAACCTGAGAACTTAACAAAGTAAGCATATCATCTTGAAAATTAATTACTCTCTCGTGGTTTACTCTTTCAAAGCTACTAGAATTATAATCCAAATATGAATATTCATTATATTGTCGATCTGTCATTTCTGCTTTAAATTCATGGAGTCTTTTCTGATTCATCATCCTCCTAAAAGTTCTCTCTAAATCCGAGTCGTAAGATTCAAGTTCCGCAACTCCTGAACTATACATACAAATTTAAAGACTTAACTAATAGGATAGATATCAAAAATATTTTTGGTATTTTGGATTTTTTTCTTGAAAATAAACACACAATAATTAAACACACTATATAGTACTATAAATTCCAAATCTAAGTCTTATAGGTTTAACTAAAATTATCCTAAAGTTCTTACTGAAGCTTCCCTGGCAACAACGTCAAAAACTTGATGTGACTTTTTTATATGCAAGAATTTATGAACAATAGATATATAATAATTTTTATAAAGTCACAATGATCCAACGCAAGTATATGTATCATATCAAGTAATACAGGGCTCTAATGGAGTCCCGTTTATCGATCCCACAGGGAAACAAGGTAAGTGGTCCTTAGTCAAATTCTAGTATACTACTAACAGCCTTAGTTTCGAATAGTGATATAAGTGGCGTTTCTAACAACTACTCCTAAATGCAGATAATTATATGTAATGATAATAACTGCTCCTAAATACAAATAATAATTCTAAAGATAACCTTTTTGAAGGAATTAGTTTGGTGAATTTTGAGATAATAAAAACTACTATTCTCATGTAACGAATTGGATAATGTATACGAATGAGATGCATTAAATATTGTACGTGCCAAATAGGAGCAATCATATTCTTTACCCTCTTCTGAGTACCCCCTCTTCAGAATGGTATAAAGAAAATTGGAAAATCATAGGCTTAGTCCCTAAATCTAAGGTTAGGTTGGGAGGATACTGGCTCTCACTTCAGAGCTCCCACTACCCTTCAACTGAAGGCTAATCCTAGCTTTAGTTACCAAACTTTAGGACTAAATTGAGAATCTTAGATTTTCACCCTGAAACCTCCAATTTGATGCCCATGAAACGATATTTCCCTATTTATTTGCACTCAATCCCCATGAACTACAAAATTCATCCACGGACATTGAATGTGGTTCCAATTACAACGAATTTTAACACTACAACGAGCTCTTTTTGTAGTGTAAATGAAGTGCAAGCAGAAACCATGACATTTATAATTAAAACTTCTTTTAGCAAGCATCCCAATATCCTAAACATGAGTCATACTCATTGTAAAATAAAATTAGAATGGAAATAATGACATAATCTTTTCATGCCACTATTTCCATAGAAGAAGAAAGAGTAAGAGAAAGAAATCGCAACACACGAAGAAAACACAACAGAAAAACTCATTTCAAAGAAAATCCACAGAATAAGTGTTTACAAAATTATAAGATAATGAAGAACAAAATACTTAGCTTTTTCCCTTTGAAAGAAAGATAAAAATGTCTTCCATAAAGTCTCCCGCTGATCCATGCATTGCTAGAACATTCCCTTACAAATTCTCTCAAAATCCCCTCACCAATCTCTCAAAAAAGGTAGAAATCTACATTTCTACTCCTATTCTAAGATCTCTAAGCATTCTCCAAGTTTTCCTTAACATATACACTACTTTTTTGGCTTCAAATTTGGTTTAAAATAGTGTAGGGATGAATTTCCCAAGAGGTGCATGACGAAACCTTACAAAAATCATACAGGTTCAATGTATATGGCCAATAACAGCTCCTGGGGCCGCCGGCGCTGTGTTTGGGCAATTTCAGCTCCAAGAAATCGTGCCCTTAGGTTTTTGGCGCTGCCGGCGCCGGTTTGGGCGCCCCCGTCGCCCATTCTGTGCATCTCCACTATTTTGCTCCGTTTGGCTCAATTTTAGCTCTGATTCGTCTCGTTTCAGTTGTGTTGCATTCCTAACAGATAGCCCTACAAAATAAGCATAAAACAACCCTTCTTTAAAGTATAATCGCAACAAAAATATGCAAGAAGTGTAAAAGAGATTAAATAAAGAAAGACTTATCGAAATCTGTCAGGCCAAAATTTGCTTTCTTGCTCATTTTTGCTTCTTTTTACTCCAATCACCATTTCTTGTACCTAAAACTAAAAGAACATACAAAATACCTTCCTTTTACAGTGTAATATCACCAAAAATGAGTAAAATCATATAGCAAAACGTGTATATATTTTTGGTGCATCAGTTACCAGCCGAACTAAGCATTTAAGATGCTCTGATCTTGTCAAAGGAGATGAGAAAAAATCTCTATCTGATCCAGACATTTGCTTAGCACAGTTGGTTAGCACATCCTTGGATGGAGTCTATACTTTGAAGGGATAGCCTGACGTGACCTTCACCGATGAATACTTGCTACTCAGTACTGATGACCACAATCATCTGCTCTGTATTTCCTTCATTCTCGGCATATTAGTACTTTCTAGAGTGTTATTAGGTCCTAGAGCATCGCTTAACATAATGAGTGTACGAACATTAGCTTACTTTAATATTGACACACGAAAGCTTACTACGGATAATATGATGTTAAGAGGATTCAATCAGAAAGGAGAAAGAGCTCTTAGATCTGTAACACTACAAATGAAAGTTAGAGATCTAGTAAGAACCGTAAAATTTCATGTCATCGATGCAAATACTTCATTCAACACCCTGCTTGGTCGACCAGGGCTTCGTGAGTACAATATGATCCTGCCGTCGCTTTATCAATGCATCAAGTACTACAAAGATGGACAAGAACATTGCATTAAGGGAGACTTACAACCATTCTTAATACATGAACTGGGCATCCGTGAAGACGCCGCCTACTATGCTGATCTGAAGAAAAAAGTTTTTTCAAGAGAAAGTGTGCTAAATGAGACTGAACATTCAGAAAGATTACGAGAATGAGACTGTTCACCTCCACTTAAAAGATCTCCCACCATTCCTTTGTAATGAGTTGGTGGAGGTTCTTTTAGCCCACACATTAGAGGTTGAGGCTAGGGACGCGGTCGAGGAAGAACTCAACAGATTTTTAAACAAACAAAGCTGGCGATCAGCATCGACGTAGAAGGAAGCTTTAGTGAGGATGAATTCAGAAAAAAAAGAATGATGATAAGTCAGAAGAAACCTCAATTTGAGCTCTCTTTGAAAGACACGGAAAAGAATGAGTATGAATCAATGTATGATCGGATTAACCATTATGTTCAAGCCATGAACCTAACTCTGATCGACCCTCAAATGATTGAGAGTATGGAGGTCAGTGGTTTTAAACCGATCAAGTTTTATCACGCTTCTCCTTCTACTTCTGAAACTTGTGTAATTCTCGAAGAAAATGATTCTAATGAATTAATAGAATTACCTTTTAGTTACTTTTCGCCATGTGTACAAAAATTAATTTAATAAATATATGTGCCAAAACAAATGCAAAAAGATAAATTGCAATCATTAGAAAAAAATGGAATATAAAAGGAAAGACTATATACTCAAAAGAAGGTCTCGGGTTTGGAATGATTAGAACGGTCGATGACTCGGGATTTTGCATGGTTGTTACTAGCCAATCAAATGAAAATTGTCTCAACGTTCAAGATGAATATGAAAATCAGCTGATAGATGAAGCTCCTCCAAACTTCGAAGAAGAGATCAAATCAACAGTCGATAAATTAAAGGAAATCAACCTCGGGATTGAGGAGCAGCCCAGACCAACTTTTATAAGTTCACTACTCAGTGAAGCGGAATCTACGGATTTGATCAAGTTATTGTCAGAATTCAGAGATTGTTTTATCTGGAGTTACGAGAAAATACCAGAATTATCTTCAGAGGTTGCAGTTCACTGACTCAGAGTAGATTAAAGTATAACACCAGTAAAGCAAGCTACCAGAAGAATGCACCTCGAGATGAAGAAGTTGATGGACGCTAACTTTTTATGGGAGGAGCAATACCCCACATGGTTAGTCAATTTTGTACCAGTGAAAAAGAAGAATGGATATATTTGAGTATGTGTCGATGTTGACCTCGTTTTTGGTGAGGTCTTTTTCTTTCCTCTTAGTGCATAGGATCTAGCCATATGACTTCTCCTTGACTATCCTAGAAGACTAGAGATGGAACCCAAAATTTGGAAATTCAAACCAGATCTTGATTCTCTTTGCAATCCTACATGGATGGTCATCAACCTCCAAGTCACTTAGAAGGTTAAGACCAATGTGCAAGGAAACAAAGATGAATTCCTATAGGATGTTCAAGCCTTAGGACTACCTTGAGTTGCCTGGTCTTGGTGAGGTCTGGCTGGCACATACACTGTACTCCTATACTCATCCTAAACCCTATACCATGCCTACCCAATCTTGACTCCTGGTTCATTAGAGCACTCATGTGACTAAGTCCAAACCCCTAGCCCTTGGCTAAGAGGGTTAGGAACAACATATGAGATGTTCAAAATGAACACCTGCTTAGTCCATGGCTCACTCTAAGCTTCTTCACTCCCTCTACCATAATTAAATTTCATTTTGCCAAAATTCCTGGTTTTGACATTGGGTCCTCAAGCCTACCTAAAATTACCCAAATTGCCCATACAACTACAAAACTCTCCAAAGTTTCCCAAAAATTACCCAAAATTTCCAAAAATCCTAAAAATCATTTTAAAACAATTCCCACCTCTTAAATCTACCAAAATACCCCAATACCCCCTAATTAACCTCCAAATACCCAAAATACCCCTTTTGGCCCAAAAATCCAAAAATTTCCAAAAAACTTCAAAAAATCCCAAATATTCTCAATTTCATTTTGTTCAACTACACCATAACCTATTTTTGCCAAGTTGACCAAATTTTATCAAAATCCCCAATTTGACCCATTTTTAACCTAAATGGACCCAATGTCAAACCAAACCAATCCATTTGACCTCAATTTTGCCCAATTTCTATTCTAAACTTTAATTTAACATCCTTAATACCAATATAAACCAAATCTAAGTCCAAATTGATTCACATTTGAGTTCAATTCCATTTGAAATCCAACCTCCAAATTTGCCTCATTAACCCAAAACCCCTAATTAACCTAATGTCAACTTTTTTTTTTCTTTCCAATTTTCAATCCTAAACCTTTCATGACATTCCAATGAAATCCATGCAACATTCAATTATCGCAATTTGAGCCTAAGCTTAGCCTAACTCCATTTGAAATCCAAGATTACCCCATTTTGACCCAAATTGAATTCATGCCCTAAAGCTACCAAATTGATTGGCCTAATCCAAAAATTTCTTCCCATTTGATGTTGGGAATTCTTCAATACATTCCCCTAGACCATTTGAAACTTTCAGTTGGGCCTAAACCCCACCTTAACCCAACCTGGACCCAAGTTGATCCAACCTTGCCCAAATTAACCAAAATCCTAAAATCCACCAAATTGACCTATCAATTAAAGTCAAAACCTCTCCATGTCTCCATGAAAGTTCTTCTTGGAAATCATTTCTACAATATTGGTCAAGACACTTAGACCTAAATCATACCCAAACCCAAGTTAGCCCAACCTAAACCCAAGTGAGCCAAATTGAACCTATGGCCTAACCTAACCAAGTTGCACCAAATGTGGCTAAAACAACTCTTCCACAACCACCTTGAACCCTAGGAACCACCCTAGATCCACCTAGCCCAAGTTAAGTGAGCCATGGACCAAGGGTCCCCCATTTTAAGTGATTTCTTCCCTTAAGTGGTTAAATCCTCTTTTTCCTTACCCCAAAACATCCCCACAACTGCTAATCACCATTAAACTTCTCCCTGACTCACTTGACCTCAGGGGCCAGCTCCCTTGTCCTTGCCGGCTGGCCTAGTCACAGCAAAACTGAGTTCCACCACCAAGTAAAACTCACCCAAACTTACCCAATTGGCCACCTCAGCCAAATTAAACCTTGGAGCTCCTCTGTCCTCCACCTAAGCAGTTGAATCCACCCATCAATTGAGCTCTGGCTCAGCCCAATGGCCCTGGCCATATAACCCACACCTCTCGAACATGAGAGGGGTGTTGAAAAAATTTTCTCACAAAACCTTCCCAATTCACACCCAAAGTTTCTCCCAGCCTAGAAAAGAGGAACCCCACTGTTTTCCTGCCTTGAACCCCAATGGCTGAGCTTAATTTCTCAGTCCAAAATCAGGCCAGAAACAGGACACTCACCAAATCTCCACAGAAACCGAATTAACTTCTCCCACACCTTCACCAGAGGTAGAGAAGAAGTTTCTCAGTGAAGACCCCTCACCAGTCCAGCCATTTCTTCTATCGGTCGGAGCTCAAGATCGGACTTGGACAAAGTCAAACCTAGGCATTTCACCAGCGCTTGAGCCTCAATACGTAGCCTCCTGGGGCTCCAAAAAATGTGCCAATCACCTCTGATCGAAGCTTCACATCTAGAGCAAAGGTATTGAGCTCTTCTTCTTCCCAAGCTTTCATGGATTCTCCATTTTATTCCGCTTGTTTTCAATGCATATTAGCCATATGGATAGACTCCCCTAGGATAGACGAGCGTGTAGGAAGAAATCACACTCGATTTGGTGGCGTATCGAGTGAGATCTTAGGGCCAGAAGGTGGACGGCTCTCGGCTTACACCAGTCAGGACGAAGAACGGATACCATCAGATCGCGTGTGTATTGGATGGATGGCCAAGATCAATTCAGATGGAGGGATGGAACGTGAACAGCGAGAGGTGTAGCTGCCGAGTCAGATGGCGGTGACGAATCAAACCGTGCAGCGTGTGCTTTCGATCCGTCGCAGGATCCAGTCAGCGCTGATTGGTTTAAGTAGGGAAATCCTCTTTTCTGAATTATATAAATACCCTGAACTTCAAAAATGCACATCTTTGTGTAGAAAAATCACAAAATTAAAATAAAAATACCCTCTTGCTCAGTGAACAGAGGAGAATAATGTGGAAAAGAAATCAGGTCATTTGGTTAAAAATTTAATTTTTAATATTTTTTATACATATTTGAGTATTTTGATTCTCCACTCACACACACAATTCACCAGGGCATGAGACCATATGGCTTTTGTAGCCTCTGATCTCGGGAACATTCATTGAATTTTCCAAGGCCAGAGACTATGTCCTTGGTAAGTTATCTATTTTCCAAATTTTTATCCTTGTTTTGGTATTTTAATTCCAGTAATTAGTATAATGTTTGGAAAATTCTAAGAAAATTAGGGTAGGTTCCCTATGACCAGAGGAACTCAAGGAAATTATCTCATGAATTAAAACATTGTAAATAACCCTAATAGTTCACTTGACCTAAAACTAACTTTGAATTAATTAAGGCAAATTAAAATTTAAAATGATCTGAAACTAACTCTCCACTGTCATGTAGGATAGTAAGAACCCCAATAAAAAGTTTGAAGTGAATTAAAAATGTTTTGACCCATTAAATGGATTTTCTAAATGATATAGCCAAAATTGAACTTAAAAAATCCATAAAACTTGAAATATATTTTCAAAATTCACCAAATTGATTTTGGAGACTCTCTAATGTCAGACGAGTCTAAGAAAATTAAAATTATATTTTTATAGAAACTTCATTTTTAACCCATCTTTTAATAATTTAATTATTAAAAAATTATAAAAATCATAAAAATATTAAAATTCATAAAAATGTCATATTTGGTCCCAAAATCACTTAGGAACCAACCAAAAATTTTTCCCAAGTCTCTAACTAAAATTATTGAATTTTAAACGCTTAAGGCAACTTTTAATATTAAAAATGGATTTTCCAACCCTCTCACTAAAATAATTCTAAAAATTCAAAGAAAAATAAAAAAATATAAAATTCGCTTCTCTGAGCCCCCTGGGATTAGAGGGATTTAAGAAAAAAATAAAACCCATTTTTCCACTCTAACCTTATTTTATAATTAATTAATACTCTAAAACTTAAAATAATTATAATAAATAAAATATAATTAAAAAATCACCAAAATTGGCCCAAGTGATCCTCTGGTCAATAGGAATCTCCCATAATTTTCCCAAGGACAGAAACTTCCTTTTGATCATTTTATTAAATTTTCATTAAATCCTTATTTTTCCTTAAAATTATTATATAAATTAAATTAAAAATTGAAAAATCACATTTTCTCCTCTAATGTCATAATTGACACGTGAGTAAGGTGACATAAAAATTTTAAGTTCATTTGAGCTTAATTTGATGAATTATGAGATGAATAAGCTTAAGAGGGCATTAGGGTAATTAAAAGGTTTTAACCATTAATTAATCTTCAGGCTTAACCAAAGGGAAGCGTAAAATTTTTTATCCTAAATTTTTTTGGATGATTGAAACATAGAAAATTTAAGTGGTAGAAACTCATTAAACCACCTTAAACATTAAAGAAGAAACATTAATTAAATCATATGAAATTTGGAAGATTTATTAAAATTTGGATGATTGAGATTAAGGGATGTAACACATGAGAATTCTAATTCTTTAAATTGAACCCTTAATCAATAAATTGATCAAACATCACCTAACTTTTATTAAATGAAATTGTAACAAACAATGTTTGAAAAAAAAAGAAGGAATAATCTTGAAATTTTATAATTAAATTGAAAACTTACAAATACTTAAGTTAAGGAAAAATGATTTAAAGATCAAATTAAGATATCTTAAAGTATTAAAACTAATTTGAAATCACCCATAACTAAGACTGAAACAAAATTGGAATATTAAGGTCAATTTAAAACAACTCATAATCAAGGCATTAAAATTAAACCGATTTAAAACTAATTCAAAAACATCATAATTAAGTTACAACAAGCTCAAGTTATTAAAACTTAACTGAACCAGAAGATACTTTTTCAACTTAAATGACCTAAAACATATGGAATTAAATCACCTTGAAATCATCAATCCAACTTTAACTAAGAACGGTCAAATCTTTAATGAACTGATTTGCCCGTAAAGGCTTTCATTATCATAATTCTTAAATGAAGCATTCAATGAAAATGTCACCTTGCTCATAAGGACAATCAAACATCCTAATTCACTGAGTAAGAGTCAAATTTCAAACTAAGTATGGGTAATTAATTCATCACCACAAGGAAACTAACTGAACTCAAAATAATCCTTAAAAATGTTTAGAAAGATGTTCAAAATTCAATTTCAAGCACTTCCCTAACTTGATGGGATGTTTTAAAAGAATAGTGAGACTTCATTTTCTTTGATGAAGAAAATCATCCATAAAACACAAGAACCTAGACGTCATAGGAATTGACTAGCAATAGGATTAGGATTTTGGTAGACAACCATAACCTTCCCTTAGCTTTACCTAGGTATTTCTTCCAAACATATAAATGCTTTAATATGTGTTTTAAGTGCAGGTGAAAATGATGGGAATGCCCACCAGCTATGCATTTAAGTTTATTGCAATTTACATTTAGCAATTTATTAAATGTCTCACTTTCTTGTACTTATAAATGCATGAAAATGATTGAACCCATAAAGTTTAAACAACTCAAAATTTAATCACCAACAAAAATAAAACTGCAATAACAACTATAATTAAAACATCTCGTTGGATGATCGGGAATCCCTTGGATGATGTAACCCACGTGTTACTAATAAGATTTCCCACAGTCTAAATGAAAGTGTGGAACTCATTCAGTTGAGTTTAGAAAATTCATTTGGACTAAGTGAATCCGATGAAAATAACGGTGCCGGGATGACGGAACCATGGGATCTTAATCGGTTCTGCTTAATCAACTTTAAGATTTGTTTTAATTAAAATACTAAGCCATCTTAATTTTCAACTCTTCTAAACCAAATCACTTCTCTCATCTCCTGATTGCCACTTTCTAAAACCAAACCTTTGCAACAACAAGGAGCTTGGAGCACGGTGGGCAGCATGGCTATCTTCAACAGCAAAACTTAGGTATTCACCAACTTAATCATTTTTTAGAATTAAATAACCAAGCCATATGATTTCGAGGTAGTTTGCTCAATGCAACATAAATCCTTAACTTTTCGTTAGGCATTTCAATAATCATATTATGCAAATTAAGTCCTAAATGATCTTAGGACTCCAAGGTAGTCCTTTGGTACGACATAAATACTCTCATCTTTGAGGCTATTTGTGTGATTATATCATACAAGCATAAGTCCAAATTAACTAAAATTAGCAGGATTACAACATTAAATAAACTCTTAAATTGAAGCCAAATCATAGGATAGTTTGGGAAGTTGCCAAGATTCCTCTTGGATCCGTGACATCCCCCACCTTTCTTCCATTGGATTCCCAAAATAAAATGTTCCAAATTTGATCCAATCCCTTTTGAAATTTCCAAAATGCAATTGTTTGAAAACCCTAAACTTTGAAATTCTTGAGAGTAGAACCACTGATTATTATCGAGAGTTTTTTTAAATGATTCCAGTCATTTAAGATGTAATTAACTATAGGGGCTTGCCCTTATAGGGAACTTTAAGAACTCAGGTATTATAAACCCTGTTTAATGCCTTTATATTAAACAGGGGAACTTGTCAGCTTATAAAATTGGTTTGCAGACTAAACAGATGTCACAAATCTTCTAGTTTATTTAATTGAGCCCCATCATCAAGTAGTGTGTCTATTCTTTGGGATAAATACATGGTTTGTGATGCGGTGCTCATTTACATAAACTATTCGGGATGTGAGATTAGTTTGATTTCATATCTTAAAATTTTTAAACTTAAAATTATTTTCAAAATCAAATGCTACTTTCTAAGTTATATATATATATATATATATATATATATATATATATATATATTTAAATTCAATTTAAAATCTTAAAAAACTTCGTCGACAACTTTTGTAAGCGACCCCTTTTAAAAAAAAATATACAAGACTCAACCTATAAATATGTCGACAGTCGACTTCAGGGTTTTAAACAAGTTATGTCCAAAGGATAAGTTTCTATTGCCGATACCAGAGCTAATGGTGGACATTGCATTGACACATGAGATCTTCTCATTCATGGATGGATCTTCAGGTTACAACCAAATCAAGATGGCTCTAGAAGATGCAACACTCATAACTTTCAGAACTTTGATCAGGATTTACTGCTACACCGTGATGTCGTTTCGACTGAGGAACACTAGAGCTACAAATCAAAGAGCAATGACAAAAATTTTTCAAGGACCTCATCCATAATAAAGTGGAATGCTACGTGGATGACTTTGCCATCAAGAGCAAAGTGAGGAATGACCACCTATATAATTTAAGGATCGTATTTGAGCGATTACGACAATACAATCTCAAGTTGAATCCCTTAAAGTGCACCTTCGACAATACCTCTAGGACATTTCTTGGATTCATTGTCTGTCATCGGGGAATCAAAATCGACTCAGATAAGATTAAAGCTATCTTGGAAATGCCTCCCCATAAAGCCTTAAAGCAACTACAATCTTTTCAATGTAAGTTGGCATAATTAAAAAGTTTATATCTAATCTCTCAGGAAGGTGTCTCCCCTTTTGAAATTTACTTTGAAAGGATGTCAAATTTGTTTGGGGAAAGTCGTATTAATGGGCTTTCAAAGATATTAAATGATATCTAACAACACCTCCTGTTTTAGCAGCCCCTATCCCAGTTAGACCATTGATTATATATACCGCGACTTTAGCCAAGCCCCTCAGAGCCTTACTCACCCAATTCAATGATGAGGGTAAGGAAAGCACACTCTACTACTTAAGTTGAAGTCGGAAGTAAAGTATCCTCCTATTTAGAAACATTGTTTGGCTTTGGTATTCACCGCTCAGAAGCTTAGACATTACATGTTATCTCATAAGGTTAGCTTGATTTTGAAAGTTATTCCACTACAATATTTGATAACCCGACCAACACTTTTTGGATGCTTAGTAAGGTGGTCAATGATTTTATTGCAATTCAATATAACTTTTGTGTCTCTTCACGCTATTAAAGGGCAGATTCTTGCAAACTTTCTTGCAGCGCACCCACTGCCAGATGGATCCCCTCTTAATGATGAACTACCAGTTGTACAACCACTGCAAGTAGAATAACTAAGTACCAAATTACGGGAAGTGTACTTCGATGGAGCCTCGTTAGCTAGAAGAGATAAAGGATTGCAAACAATGATACTAGGTAAAGTAGAAATTGGTCTGATCTTTATGACACCAAATCAGGGATTGCTAAATTCTCCTACCACTTGGTAGAGCCTTGCACTGATAATGAAACAGAATATGATGCTCTAATCACAGGATTGGAATTGGCAATATTAATGGAAATAACAGATATTGCCATTTATGGCGACCCACAACTCTTCATCCAGTAAGTGGAAGGACAGTATAAGATTCTAAAGCCAAGATTAGAAGAATACCAATAGTATACGATGAAATTGCTAGAGTAGATTCCCAGTGTGATGTTCTATAGGATTCCTCGAGCTGACAATGCCCACGCGGACACTTTAGCTAAGATTGCTAAAGAATTAGTTTGTCCTGTCGAAGATTCTATAAACATTACAGTGCAAGAACGTCAAATTTTGTTACAGATCCATCTCGACTGTTTGCATAAGTTCGAAAAAGGAGAGATAGCAACTACTTTGGCAGATGATGTAGAAGATTGGCGTCAGCTGAATACTTGCAAACAGGAAAATTGCTAAAACACAAGTCAGCACCACATCAGATTCATAAGAGGGCTCTGTCATATGCATTAATTGACAACTTATTGTACAAAAGTTCTTTTGATATATCATCAAAGAAGTACATGCCAGATTGTGTGGAGCTCACTGATACACTTAAAATATATATTGTTTTTATGCACATTTTTATACCTATTTTTGGTGATGTTGCACTTTAATGGAAGGTATTTTATTTTTTTCTTGCAGTTATGATGAAAATAAGTGATTATGATGAAAAGAGCAAAATTAGATCAAATTTGGAGCAAAAAAATTAGAAAATAAAAGTTGGACTTTGACGGCTAAACGCTGCCTGGTTAGTGCTTAGCCGCCACAGTTAAAAAATGAATTTTCTTCATTTTTGGTGCCAATTTCAAGGGGTGTTCGAAGAACCTTTTGGTGGTGACTTCCTTAACTTCCCATGGGTGGCAAATTTAAATGAAGGGATGCATCTTTTGGTGGATACATTGAATCGGGACATGATTTGAAGAGACGCCAAGGCACCTTTTT
Source organism: Papilionanthe hookeriana x Papilionanthe teres (assembly GCA_022702705.1). NCBI lineage: Eukaryota > Viridiplantae > Streptophyta > Magnoliopsida > Asparagales > Orchidaceae > Papilionanthe > Papilionanthe hookeriana x Papilionanthe teres. The sequence goes on along the minus strand of CM040432.1, from coordinate 83,079,874 downwards.
GATTATTATTAAAATTAAGTCATGAGAGTCTTTACTGTGAGTTCTTTTAGGCAGTCTAGTTTTGAATAGTCTTGTTTAATTTTCAAAGTCATCTTCTAGTTTCAAAGAGTTTTTACTTTCAGTCTTTTATTATTTATAGTTTATTTAGTTTAGTTTTAGAGGAGAAAGGGTTGGTGTGAAAATTTCTTTCCACCAATTTTTCCTTCATCCATTTATAAAGTTTTTTTTTTTTGAAGTTTAAAGTCAGAGTTGGAGTCAACAGAGTTGGGCGCCAACCTCTGTAGTGTTGTCCTGTGGAAAGTCAAGTTTGAAAGGAACTTCCGGAGTCTTGTGGAGAGGATTTTAAGATAAGTGTTTACTTCTGTTTTTATATTTAGTTTTCCTTATTGTGTTTTCTTTATGATTTCTATTTTCAAATCAATGTGTGCTTGTATTTTCTCCATGAATTTTGAGTAGTTTTTTTATTTTTTTCTTTCTTAAATGAGGAAGTAATTAAATTATGTATGATTGTTGTGGAATGTATAAGTGTTTAAAGTTGGAATAAGTTGTGAAGATTTAATTCCATGAACTTAATTTACTTCTTAATTTGGCCAGTTAAGATGTTAAATTTGTTGTGAGATTACTTAAGATCCAATGTGGTATTGTCTCAAAAAATAATTGGTAAAAATCACATGCAATTATATGGAGGAGAATTGTAGTCCAAATAATTGTATACAATGTACTAGGAGATTTGATTTTAATGGGGAGTAATTAGAGGTCTTTCGAGTGATAGGCTAAAGGCCCCTAATTTGGTTTGATATTTTGAATTTTATTATGAGAAGTTAGCCCTCAGATGGAGGGAATCGAGGGAACTCTAGAGTGAGAGCTGGTATCTTCCCTGCCTAACCATGTTCAAGATTTTAAAATTTCAAATTAACCAATGTTCTTTATAGAACCAAGTAAGGGTAAAGAATAAATTTGCGCTTATTTATCACAACACATTTAAATACTTCCACAAAAATAATTTCTTAATTATTACTACTTTATAAGAGAAAGGAAAAGATATTTTATTTCCTAGTAATTTATATCGCATTTTAAAGTTCTGATAATTTTCATTTCCTGCTTAGATTTTATTAAAAATACCAAAAACAATTTTCAAGCTTTTCAAATCAAAACATACTTTCAAAAATCATTAAAAGAAAAAAAAGTAAAAATATAATTTTCTTATTTCTTTAAAAACTTTTTACATTTCCCCGTGGGTTCGATATCTCGGGGCTTAATCATAAAGTCCTATATTTCTTGATAAATGATACGTATACTTGTGTAGTATTGCATATTATTAAATTATAATTTTCATATCTAAATCATCAACACATATATTCGGTGTGTAGTCAAGTTTTTGCGCACATATATTCGGTGTGTTGCCGAAGAAATTAATTAAAACTACATTTTTAAAAAAAGAAATCAAGAGAAATGTAAATTTTTTACTTTTCTTTAATTTTGTTAGTGTGTTGTATTTTGCTTTATTTTATCATTGCATGCGTAGTTCAGGTTCTGAGGGACTTGTTCCTTACGAATCTGAATTAGAAAGAACTGTGAGAAAAATAAAAAAAATTAAAATTCTGAAAAAGATAGAAATATTCAAGAAATGGCAAATCATCAAAATCAAAATATTGGCATCCATCAAGAATTCAGACCTTTAAGAGATTATGCTAACCCTACAGTGGATGAATTTCATGGTAGTATTCAACACCCTGCTGTTGCTGCTAATTCCTTTAACCTTAAACCTGCTATTATCCAAATGTTTTCTAATAATCAGTTTGGGGGAGCAACAAATGAAGATCCTAATTTGCATCTTGCTAATTTTCTAGAGTTTTGTGCTACTTTTAAATATGATGGTGTTTCGGATGACGCTATTAGACTTAGACATTTTCCTTTCTCACTAAGAGATAAAGCTAAGATATGATTAAATTGGTTAGCACCTGGATCTATAAGAACTTGGGGTGATTTGGCGCAAAAATTCCTTGCTAAATATTTTCCACCATAAAAAACTACGAAGTTGAGAAATGATATTACATCTTTTTGATAGTTTGAAGGTGAATCAATATATGAAGCATGGCAAAGATTTAAAGATCTCCTCGGAAAATGTCCACATCATTCGATACCAGATTGGTTAATAATTCAAACCTTTTACAATGGATCTGTTGGATCTCTTAAATCAATTATCAATGTTGTTGCCGGTGGATAATTAATGTCTAAACAGTTTTCTGATGTTTATGCTATAATTAAAGAAATGACTACTAATAATTTTCAATGGCCATCTGAAAGGATAAATCCTAAAAAGGTAACCACTGTTCATGAAAATGATGCTTTTGGAATGTTAGCAAATCAAGCTATTGCAATTTTAAGAAAGATAGACCAATTTGGGAAGAAATTTTCTCAGCCAAATTCCATGATTGAAGAAAATTCATTAGGCCAAATGATTGATTCTTAATCTTCACCAAAAACCTTGAATGTTATAAGTAAGCCTAATAACCCATATTCTAATTATTATAACCCAGGTTGGAAGAATCATCTAAACTTTAACTGGAATACAAATAATTAGGGTGGTATTAATCAACAATAAGGGATACACCAAGTAAACCCATTGGGGAACTGGAACAACTAAGTACATAATAATTATAGACTAACCTACCCTCGAGGTTTTAATAATGCTCTACAATTAAAGGAGAAGAAGTTGTCTATTGAAGAAGTAGTGTCACATGTGGAAAATCAATTGCAAATTCAAAGAGCAACCATCAGAAATATTAAAAATCAATTGGGGCAGATTGCAAATTCATTAAGTAATAGATCCTAAGGAATGCTTCCAAGTAATACTGAAGTTAAATCAAGAGATAACAATAAAGAGCATGTAAAAGCAATTCAACTGAGAAGTGGAAGAGAGTTGGAAGGTAGAGTTCTGAAAGAAATTGAAGTAGAGAAAGTAGGGATTGAAGAACAAAATAGGATGCTCTGAATGGTTCAGAAAGACCAATTTCTCCACCTAAGTTTCATTTGGAAAGGCCACCACCATCATTTCCTCAGAAACTTCGTCAACAAAAGTTGGATAAGCAATTTTCAAAATTCTTGGAGATATTTAAGAAGCTTATTATTAATATTCCATTTGCTGATGCCTTAGAACAAATGCGGAGCTATCTGAAATTTATTAAGGATATTCTCAACAAAAAGAGGAAGTTTGTAGATAATGAGACAGCTGCACTTAGTGAGGAGTGCAGTGCAATAATTTAGAATAAGCTTCCTAAAAAGCTTAAAGATCCTACTAGTTTCACAATTTAATGTGCAACCAAAGACAGATTCTATGGAAAAGCTTTATGTGATTTGGGTGCAAGAATTAACCTTATGCCTCTATCAATATTCAAAAGACATGGATTTGAAGAAATAACCCCAACTACTATAACTCTGCAATTAGCAGATTATTCGATCAAATATCCAAAAGGAGTTATAGAAGATGTTTTGGTTAAAGTGGATCAAATTATCTTTCCTATTGATTTCATTGTGCTTGATATGGAGGAAGATAAAGAGATACCCGTCATTTTGGGAAGACCTTTCCTAGCCATAGGCAGAACAATGATAGATGTGCAAAAAAGAAAATTAACGATGAGGGTTAATGATCAAACTGTTACATTCAATATTTCAAAATCAATGACATATCCTGCAAGAGGTAAAGATGATGGATGTTATAGGATGGATGTTATCAGATATTTGAGTGAATCTCATTTCAAGTCAACTTATGAAGAAAACCTGAAAGAGAAGAATTTGAACATAAGCAAGAAAAGGAGTTACATCATTCTGAAGATTTTCAAGAAGAAGTAAATTATGTTCATGAAAATTTTGAATTGTTGGATATGACTGAAAAAGATGAATCTTATGGTCCAACAATTGAAAAACCTCTTGAACTTGAGTTAAGCTTCCTGATCATTTGAAGTATGTTTTTCTGGGTGAATTCTCAGCCATGCCTGTTATAATTTCATCTCAATTGAGTGAAAAAGAAAAAGAGAGTTTGCTTGAAAATTTGAAGAAGTACAAAAAAGCCTTTGGATGGACAATTGTTGATATTAAAGGAATCAGTCCTTCAATTTGTATACACAAAATTCTTATGGAAGATAATTTCAAATCTCGGGCTAATCCCCAAAGGAGATTAAATTCTATCATGAAAGATGTTGTTAAGAAAGAAATTTTGGATGCTGGAATTATCTACCCTACTTCAGATAGTGCATGTGTTAGTACTATTCACTGTGTTCCGAAGAAAGGATGAGTAACTATGACTGTTAATCAAAAGAATGAAATTATTCCAACAAGACAAGTTACAGGATGGCAAATCTGCATTAATTATAGAAAATTAAATCTTGCCACAAGAAAATATCATTTTCTACTTCCATTTTAGGATCGGATGCTGGATAGACTGGCTGGGCATAAATACTTCTGTTTTCTGGATGATATCCTGGTTACCACAAAATTCAAATTGCTCTTAAGGATCAAGAGAAAACTACATTTACCAATCCTTATCATAGGTTTGCTTTTAGAAGAATGTCCTTTGGTTTATGTAATTCCCCTACTATATTTCAGAGATGTATGATGGCTATTTTTTATGATTTAATTGAAAAAGAGATTGAAGTTTTTTATGGATGACTCTTCAGTGTTTGTAATTTCATTTGAATCATGTTTAGAACATTTGTCTAAAGTTCTAAAATGCTGTGAAGAAACTAATTTAGTCCTTAATTCAATAAGCCAATTTATGGTAGCAGGAAGAATTGTATTGGGAGATCGGATTTCAGAAAAAGGTTTGGAGGTAGATCCTACAAAAATTCAAGTTATCTCTAATTTACCATGCCCGACCAATGAAAGGGGAATTAGAAGTTTTTTGGGACATGCTAGATTCTACAGGCGTTACATCAAAGACTTTTAAAGATTACAAAACCTTTTTGTCGTTTATTGGAAAAGGATGCAATTTTGATTTTGATGATGATTGCCTAAAAGCCTTTAAAATATTAAAAGAAAAATTAATCACTGCACCTGTTATAATTTCACTAAATTGGGAAAAACCTTTTGAATTAATGTGTGATGCTAGTGATTATGCTATTGGTGTTGTTTTGGGTCAGAAATATGATAAAATTTTTAAAGTTATTTATTATGCTAGTAAAACTCTTAATGAAGCTCAAATTAATTATACCACTACCGAGAAAGATTTATTAGTTATAGTATTTACCTTTAATAAATTTTGATCATATTTAATTGGAACTAAATGTGTGGTGCATACTGATCATTCTGCTATCAAATATTTAATGAAGAAGAAGGATGCAAAACTGAGATTGATTAGATGGATTCTTCTTTTGCAAGAATTTGATTTTGAGGTAGTAGATAAGCAGGGTTCTAATAATCAAATTGCTGATCATTTGTCCAGGCTTGAAAATGAAAAATCTCTCTGTGATATGGAAGAAATTAATGAACATTTTCATGATGAAAAATCATTCACTGTTAATGAGTGGAAGGTTTCATGGTATGCCAACATAGTAAACTTTATTATCAGTAATATTATACCCTATGGTTTGACATACCAGGAAAAGAAGAAATTTATGTCTGATGTTAGACTTATTTTTTGGATGACCCATTTTTATATAAACAAGGAAAGGATCTTATAATTTGAAGATGTATAACTTTGGAAGAGACTTGTGAAATTATTCAAAAATGTTATGATTCTGATTATGGGGGAAAATTTGGAGTTGAAAGAACTGCATATAAAATGTTACAATATGGATTTTATTGGCCTAGAATTTTTAAGGATGTGAATTCTTATATTAAAAATTATGATAGAAGTCAGCGTGTAGGCAATATTTCTAGAACAAATGAGATGCCCCTAAATTATATGTTGGAAGTTAAAATATTTGATGTTTGGGGATTAGATTTCATGGGTCCATTTACACCTTCTTTCGGAAATGTTTATATTTTGATATTAGTAGATTATGTTTCCAAATGGATTGAAGCTATTGCTTTACCTCGATGTGATTTTAAAAGTGTTGCAAAATTTTTAAGAAATAATATATTTTGCAGATTTGGAATACCAAGAGTAATCATAAATGATAGGGGAAGTCATTTCAAAAATGCGATTATTGAAATGTTTGCAAAGAAATATCATAAAAATCATCGCATTGCTACTGCTTATCATCCTCAAACAAGAGGTTTGGTTGAATTATCTAATTAGTAAATTAAAAGAATATTGGAAAAGCCTATTAATCCAAATAGAAAGGATTATTCAATTAAAATAGATTATGCTTTGTGGGCCTATAGGACTGCTTATAGAACCCCTATAAAAATGTCCCCATATAGGCTTATTTTTGGAAAAGCTGGTCATTTGCTTATTGAACTTGAGCATAAAGCATATAGGCTATTAAAAAGTTCAATTATAATTTGAAAGATGCTGCTGAGAAGAGATTATTGCAATTAAATGAGCTTGAAGAGATAAGAAATGAATCTTATGAATATGCTAAGATTTATAAGGAAAACATGAAGTTATGGCATGATCAGAAGATTCTTACTAAAAATCTTGTGCCATGACAGAAAGTTTTACTGTATAATGTTAGATTAAGAATTCTTTCTAGAAAACATAACTCCAGGTGGATGGGTCCATTTATTGTGATAAAAGTTTATTCCTATGGAGCTGTTGACATTCAAGATCCTAAGACTGGAAAAATATTTAAAGTTAACGATCGTAAACTTAAACCTTATTTTTCAGTCGATCAACATAAATCTGATGAGAATCTGATGTTGGGTCACTTAGAACGAGTTCTGGGTATGCCAGGCTGATGACGTTAAACCAAGCTCTTTGTGGGAGGCAACCCAAAGTTATTGGTGTGTTTTGCTTTATGTTTATTTTGTGTGCTTTGTTTAGTTTGCTTTTATGTTTCTCTAGTAGTATTTTGGAGTTTTTATGTTGTAGTAGTGTTTATTTGACCTTATTTTATGACTTAGAGGAGTCAGAATGAAATTTTAGACATTTGGCAGACCTGAGCTAAATTGAGCACTGGCGGCTAAACGCTACTTAGTTGGCGCTTAGGCACTGGAGTTACAAAACATGTGATAAATGAAGTTCTAGAAGTCTAGATCATGGGGAAGAGGTTTTGAAAGTTATTTTGGAGTTTTTAAATGTTTAACGGTAGGTTTATGCACTTCTAAAGTCTATAAAAGTCCCTGGATTAAGAGAAACACTTGCTCCAAGTCCTATCTTCATTCTTGAGTCTTAAGAAGAGTGTTTTAAGTGCATCATATCTTTCAGGGTGAATGAGATTAAGAAGAAAGAGGAGTCTGACAAGAGTAAGTTTATTAGTGACAATGCTAAAGAGTTATTCAATGGATTTCTTGTCGTTAGTATTCAGGGAATTGCAGAAAAGATTGCAATGATCAAAGCTCGAGTGACTTCAATCGAAGCAAAGCTTAATAAAACCAACACACATTTAGGGCATATGGGATGGCAGCTCGAGATGCAATTCAATCATATAAGTCACGTGGAAGAAGCGGATAAGCCTATGTTCCTGAAGAACAAGTGGTTAGAAGAAGAAGATGTTAGAGTGTTTAATCATCGCCCATTCGATCAGATTTATATTCCAGAAGGGTAAAATGGAAATAATAGTGGTTTTGGATATATTTCATCTACTGGAGAGTGGAATTAAATGTTAGTTTGATCATGTGATTTGTCTTGTGTATTATATGTTTCATGTGTTTGAGATTTTAAGTGTTCAATGTTTTATGTTTGTATTCTGTTGCACTTTAATGTGAAAATTGATACATCTTAGTGATGTAAACTTATCTTTATGTTTATTGAGTCTATTTGTATTTAGGGAATTTCATCCAAAATGTTTGGATAGAAATTTTAATTTGTATTAAGTGTGGTTTGTTTTTAATGAATATAAATTTGTGTTTGTTTGAAATTTGATCGGAATCGATGGATATTAAAGTTTGAAATTGGAGTATGAGAGATTATTGAGGAAGATAAAATTATTTTGAGATGATTAAGGGTGATTAAATAAGTGGTTTAGTGCATTTTCTTAATTGGGAAAATCTTGACACTGGAGGCTAAGCGCTAGATTGCCGACGCTTAAGCGCCAGATTTTGCGGCTAAGCGCCGAATGCCTCGCGCTTAGGCGCCGGTTGGCGAAAATTGATTTTCAGCAGTTAAAAACTGAAGATCGCCATTTTAACTTCCTCTAACGTCTTCTACTTCAGTTTTTCGCTAAAAAAGGAGCCTAGGGCATCAACATATTGGATCATTTAAAGGCCGATTTCGACAAAAAATGTTAAATTTGGATTCCTTAAGGCAAGAGCACTACTCCTAAGTAAAAATTTTTTATTTTTACCATGTATTTTGAGTACATTTTGGAAGATCCTAAAATCACTATTCATGGTAAAAATTTGAGGAAAAGGATGAGAAATTGCTTAGATTTAGTAGAAATTACTTTTGGAAGTTAATTTACAAAGTATAGTTTGATTTTGGAATTTATGGTGATTTTTTTGTGAATTTTAGAGATGGCTCCAAAGTCAAAGTGCTCAAGAGAAAAGACGAGATTCGATTCTGACAAATTTGTTAGTGCAAGGGCTGAGGAATGATACGTTGACGCACTACAGTCACGTAAATTGATTCCTGAACGTGGTTTGGTAAGCCTGGAGAAGTTATTGAATAGATGATTTCGAAAAGGAATTAGAAAAATTACTGTTGCTTCTCTGCTGTTGCTGTTGTTTCTGTGGTCAGACCTGCAGCATAAGAGAACTTGGCAATGGTGAGGAGGAATGAAGCACATTTTACATCTGCGGCAATCAATACTTTTTATCGACTGCCTCCGTATATGTTTTGTTTTAACTATCATCCTACTGAGGGAGAGTTAGATGAGATAATAACATTTCTTACTGATGGAAGAGGATTATGGAAGATCATAAATGATAGAAGAGTAAATTTTCAGGCCTCTAAGTTAAATGCCATTTCTAAAGCATGGCATTATTTTATCTCATCTAAGTGTCGACATATATTGAGTGTTGTATTTTTGAAAAGGGGTCGCCTACAGAAACTGTCGTCGAATTTTAAATTTAATTTAAATATATATATATATATATAATTTAAAAAGTAGTTAAAAACAATAATTTTAAGTTTGAAAAATTTAAGATATGAAATTAAACTGATCTCACATCCCAAATAGTTTATATAAACGAGCACCGCACCACAAACTGTATATCTATCCCAAAGAATAGACACACTGCTTGATGATGGGGCTCGATTAAATAAACTAGAAGATTTGTGATATCTGTTTGGTCTTCGAACCAATTTTATAAGCCGACAAGTTCCCTTGCTTAATATAAATGAATTAAGCAGGGTTTATATTACGTGGGTTCTTAAAGTTCCCTATAAGGTTAAGCCCCTATAGTTAATTACATCTTAAATGACGGGAATCATTTAAGAAAACTCTTGATAATGATTAGTGGTTTTGCTCTCACAAAGTTTAAGGTTTTCAAACAATTGGATTTTGGAAATTTCAATAGGGAAAGGATCAAATTTGGAACAGTTATTTTCAAGAGTCCAATGAAAGAAAAGTAGAAGTTGAGGATCCAAGAAGAATCTTGGGAACTTCCCAAACTATCCTATTGTTTGGCTTCAATTTGGGAATTTATTTAATGTTGCAATCCTGCCAATTTTAATTAATTAGCACTTATATTTGCATAACATGATCATACAAATAGCCTCGATGATGTGAGGGTTTATGTCGTACCGAACGACTACCTCAAAATCCTGAGACGAATTAAGACTTAATTTGCACAATATGATTATACAAATGCCTAACGAAAATTTGAGGATTTATGTTGCACTAAACAAACTACCTCAAAATCCTATGGCTTTGTTATTTAAAACTAAAGAATAGTTTAGCTGGAGTAGATCCGAGTTTTGCTGATGACGATGGACGTGCTGCCCACCATGCTCCTAGCTCCTTGTTGTTGCAGAGGTTTAGTTTTAGAAATCATAAATCAGGAGATGAGAGAAGTGTTTTGGTTTAGAGAAAATCTTAAAATCCAAGTGTTTTTTAGTGTTTTAATTAAAACAAATATTAAAGTTAATTAAACAGAACTGATTAAGATCCCACGGTTCCGTCATCCCGACACCGTTATTTTCATCGAATTCACTTAGTCCAGATGAATTTGCTAAACTCAACTAAATGAGTTCCACACTTTCATTTAGACTGTGGGAAATCCCGTTAGCAACAAGTGGGTTACATCATCCGGGGTATTCCCGATCATTCAACGAGACGTTTTAATTTAGTTGTAATTGCAGTTTTGTTTTTCTGCCTGTGATTAAATTTTGAGTTGTTCTATATTTTGAAATGTTGTGGCGGTGAATTTTATCTTGCAATGACTTTTAATTTAGTTTTAGATTCAGTTCAGGGACTACCCTAAAGGTTTTGGTTTTTATGCAACAGTCTTTTTTAACATGCAAGAAAAGTAAAGTACAGTGCATATAAGTAAATTGCAATGAAGTAGATTGCAATAAAATAAAAGCGTACCTGGAGGGTCTTCCCGTCATCTCAAGCTGCACTTAAAACACATGTTAGAACATTTAAACATTTCAATGGATACCTGGGTAAAGCTAAGGGAAGGGTTTTGGTTGTCTACCAAATTCCTAATCCTATAACTAGTCATCTCATATGACGTCTAGGTTCTTGGTTTGGCTTAAGGATGATTTTCTTCATCAAAGAACAGTTAAATTCAATTGTTCATCTAAAACATCCCGTCATATTGAGGAAGTGCTTAGGACGAGTCCTAAACATCTTTTTAATATTTCTGGGATTGTTTTGAGTCCAAGTAAAGTTAATTGCACAGGTAAATTAATCATCAAAGAGTTTAGTTAAACTTCGTTTCTTGCTCAGTTAAACTTCGTTTCTTGCTCAGTAAACTTAGATGAATGAAGTGATGTCTCACTTAATACTCTATTTAAGAGTTATAATAATTAAAGCCTTTAAGGGCAAATTGGTTTATCGAGAATTTTAATCATAATTAATTAAAAGTTTGAGTTAATGGTTTAAAGTGTTTTAGTTTAATTATGAGGTTTTAATTAACAATTTTAAGTTTGGAATAGTGTTCAAATTATTTTAGATTTAATTCTTAATGATTTCATTGAGGTTTGTTGTAAAATGGTTTTAATTTAATTTATTTCAATTTGATTTTAATTCAATTTTATTTAATTTAATTTTAATTTAATTTTAATTAATATTTAATTTAATTTAATTTTAATTTAATTTAATTTTAATTTAATTTAATTTTAATTTAATTTTAGTTTAATTTAATTTAATTTTAGTGTAATTTAATTTTAGTTTTAATTTTAATTTTAATTTTAATTTTAATTGTTAATTTTAGTTTAACTTTAATTTTAATTTAATTTAATTTAATTTTAGTTTTAATTTTAGTTTTAATTGTTAATTTGGATTATTATTTTAATTTTTAATTAAGAACTAAATATTGTTAAAGTGACTTATTTAGGGATTTTTAAATTAAAGAATAAATATCCTCTTAATAATATCCCTATTTTAATAATCCAAATTTTAAATATATTCTTTCCAAAATTTAAATTATTTAATTAATTAAAGTTTCATTTTTGATATTTTCAAAGTGTTTAATGGGTTTCTACCCCTTAATTTCCCTAAGTTTCAATCATCCAAGAGAAAGTTAAAATCAAATATTTTACCCCCCATTTTGATTAAACCTAAAGTTTTAATTAAGGGTTAAAATTTTTAATTTCCTTTATGCCCTTTTAAGCTTATTTATCTCATAACTCACTAAATTGAGCTCAAATGAATTTGAAATTTTTATGTCACCTCACTCACATGTCAATTAAGACATTAGAGGAGAAAATGTGATTTTTCTGAATTTAATTTTTTTATATAATTATTTTAGTAGAAAATAAGGGTTTTCAAAGAAAATTCAACAACGTGACCAAGGAAAGGTTACTATCCTTAAGAAAATTATGGGATGTTCCTAATGTCCAGAGGACCACTTGGACCAATTTTGTGATTTTTTGAATTATATTTTATTAAATATAATTATTTTGAGTTTTAGAGTATTAATTAATTATAAAATAAAATTAAAGTTGAAAAATGGATTTTATATTTTTCTTAAATCTCCCTGACCTCAAGGAGTTTAAAGAAACAAATTTTATAATTTTCTAGTTTTTCTTTGGTTTATTAGAATAATTTTAGTGAAAAAGGTTAAAAACTTATTTTTAATATTAAAAATTACATTAAGTCTTTAAAATTCAATATTTTATCCTAGGGACTTAGGAAAAATATTTGGTTTATTTTTAAATGATTAGGAGTCAAAATGTGACATTTTTATGATTTTTAATATTTTTGTGATTTTTATTATTTTTTAATTATTAATATATTAAAATATTATGAAAAATCAACTTTTTTAGAAAATTCCAATTTTAATTTTCTTTAACTCCCCTGATATCAGAGAACCTCCAAAACCATTTTTGAGAATTTTGAAAAGTATTTTTGGAGTTATGAATTTTTAAAGTTCCATTTTGCTTGTGAGGCTTAATCAATCCATTTGGTGGGGTTAATCAAGTCCAATTGATTTCAAATTTTTATGTAAGGTTCCTTTGATTCTAAAGATCAATTATTTTCAAGTCAATTTGATGTGTGGTTAACCCTAATTAATTCAAATTCAATTTTAGGGGTTTAGGCCAATTAAGGTTATTATGAATGAATTAACTCAAAATTTATTTTTCATAGGGTCCTCTGGTCCTAAGGAACATCACCAAATTTTCCTATAATTTATTTCACAACATGCTAATTATTGAAATTAAAATACCTAAAAGAGTGACATGAAATTGAAAATTCAATAACTTTTCACAGAGATGGCCTCTGACCTTGAAAAATTTAGGGAATGTTTCCAAGATCAGAGGCTTCAATAGTCTTATGGTCTCATGCCATGGTGAATTGTCTATGCAAATGAAGAATCAAAATACTAAAAATAGTAAATAAATTATTAAAAATAAAATACTCATCCAATTAACTTGATTTATTTTCCACATTATTCTACTCTGTTCACTAAGTAAGAGGGTATTTTTATTTTATTTTTGTGATTTTTCTATGCAAATATATGAATTTTTGAAGTTATGGGTATTTAAATAATTCAAAAATACCCTATTTATTTACTTATCCGACTTGGCGCCAGCGCAACATCGGTAGCTCCGAAAGCCCACGCGGCGCATTCCCATTCGACGCCGCCATCTGACTCAGCGCTCCAGGGGCTCGCGGTTCATGCAACATCCCTTGGTCTGGCGAAATCTGAACCATCCACTCGATACACGAGCGATCCAATGGCTCCCAGTCATCGTCTACGACTGGTGTGCACCTGTGACCGTCCACACTAAAACCCTAACATCTCACTCAATTCTCAATGGATTTTTGTGTTCTTATGCTCTATGGATTCGTCTTGAAGAGACGAACACTTCCATACGGTTTATAGGCTATGAAATGAACTTAAACAAAATGGAGAATCACTGGAAGCTCGGGAGGAAGAGTGAGTTTATAACTTTTCTCAGAGAAGTGAAGCTTCGATCTGAGAGTTGTGTCACCTCCGATTGAGTCCATGCAAGCTCCAGATGAAGTCTCTGGCTCCGGGGAATTGTCTAGGTATGAAAGTGACCAAGGCCGATCACAAAGCTTGGAGGCTGGAAGCAATGGCTGGCCTGGTGAGGGAGCTTTTGCTGGGGAACTTCTCCTTTTGGTCTGGTGAAGGTGTAGGACCAATCAATTTGGAGATTGGCTCACTGTGGTGAAGTGTCTTATTTTTTGGGTGGATTTTCAGCTCAGAAATTGAGCTCTGTTAATGGGGTTTAGGGCAAAGGAACACTTGGGATCAACTGCTCTGGGTTAGGAGAAGGTTCTGGAGCAATTTTCGCAAAGTTTCCTTAATGTCTGGTTCATCTCCTACTTTGGTCGAGAGGGTGGTAAGTTTAAATAGACATGGCTGGAGGGCTTCCCAGGGGCAATTGGAGGCTGGGATCAGCTGCTCAGGGGAGGAGAAGAAGAGCTCTGGTATCCATTAGGGTTGGGACAGCTCAGCAAGGGAGAATTAAATTTTTTGGCTCACATGGAGCTCTCGGCCATGGTGTTTTCCGGCGGCTGTGGTGGCAGGCCGGCCAGGCATGGGTCACAATTTGACTCAGTGGGGTCAGGGGTTGAATTTGGTGAAGTCAATTGGAGTTTGACATGTGTAAAAAGCTTGATTAAAATGGAATGAGGGAGAGTGTATTTTGGACTTGGTTTGGTCAATCCATAGAAATAGGCTTGGTGCACCTTCCCAAGGCCTGATTTTGAGCTGAGGAAATCATTTAGGTCAGCTTGGAAGGGGTGGTGAAGTCTCCATCCAAGGTGAGGTGGCTAAGCATGGTTTAGAGTGTGACATGAGTATGGTAAAAAATGCTTAATGAAAGATTAGGAAAGGGTCCCCTATTCTTGCCATTAATGTCTTGATGAGGTGGAAAGTGGCTTCCATGGCTTCCATGTGGCTTGTACATGGCTCAATGGCTCACATTTGGCTTGAAAAAGTTTGGTCAATTTCATAAAAATGGATTTTAAGGATTTTGGATATTTTGGTGGAAATTTGGATGAAGCTTCATTTGGAATTATTTGATCATTGGTTTAGGACTTAGGGATGATTTTAATTGAATGCATGATGTAGAGAAATGTTATGTGGGCTTTGGATGAATTTTTGGGGTTTTAGATTTGGTGGAAGTGAGCTTTTAGAATGGTTTAAGAAAGTGGACCTTTAGGTTTGAAAATAAATTGGTGGATGGAAATTTTGTGAAGGATCATGCCAAATAAATGTTGCAATTGGTTTAGGTATGTGTCATGAGTGGTTTGGAACAAGTGTGAAGTGATTTTGAATTGAATTGTGTTTAATTTGGGCCTTTTAGTTAAAGGGGCTAAAGTTGGCCAAATTGGGCTAACTTGGGTCAAGGTTGGGCTAAAGTTGGATTTGATGTAAAATTAATGTTGAGAAATGTTCATGGGAGTGTCACAAAGAGTTTCCAACTTTGGTTGGGCTCTAATTTTGGGATTTGGGCCCATTTGGGTTAGGTTTGGGCTTAGGTCAATTTAAGGGATTTTGGTTTTCGGTTAGGTTTGGGTGGAGTTTAGGTTCAAATTTTTGGCAAATCAAGTTAGTGTTTTGTTTATGGGGGTGTTAGGAAGGCTTTGGAAAAGATTTGGGGCCAATTGGAGTTGAATTGAATGGGTTTGAGCTAGGTTTAGGTCATGGGCCAAAATTGGGCCTTAGGCTTCAAATTGAAATTGGGCTCAAATTTCAATCAAATTGGACATGGATTTGGTCTAAATTGATATTGGGGATGTTTATTTGAAGTTTATAATTGAATTGGACCAAAATTGAGGTCAATTGGGGAGGTTTGGTTTGACATTGGGTTCACTTGGGTTTAAAATGGGCCAAATTGGGGGTTTTGGTAAAAGTGGGGTAAATTGGCAAAATCAGCCCATAGTGTAGTTGAAAAAAATGAAATTGGGAATATTTGTGATTTTTTGAATTTTTTTGGGAATTTTCTGAATTTTTGGATTTTTGGGCTAAGAAGGGTATTTAGGGTATTTGGAGGTATTGGGGGGTACTTTTGGAATTTTTGGTATTTTTGGCTATGGATTATCAATTTGAGTGGGGGAAATGTTTAGGATTGATTTTGAGGAATTTTGGGTAATTCAGGTGATTTTGTAAATTTTGGGTAGTTCCAAGGGCATTTGGTAGATTTAGTAGGTGCAGGGCCCCGGGGGTCAAAAATTGAAATTTTGAAAAATGAAGATTGAGGAAATTTTAGCAAAATAGAATCACTTTGGTTGAGCCATGAAGCCATATTAAGTCCACAAGAGCCATGAGAGGACTCATTTTAGGCATTCAATATGTTGTTCCTAACCCTCTTAACTAGGGGCTTAGGGATTAAGGACCATCCATATGAATTATCTACATGAGTCAGGAAGTCAAGTTGGGTGAGAGTGTGGTTTTAGGACTTGGAATGTGTGTGAGAGTGTAGTGTATATGCAAGTCAACCCTCACTAGACCAGGCCACCCAGGGTATTCCTAAGGCCAAGAAGTCTTATAGGGAACTCATCCTTTAAACCTCCTCATTTGATTTCAACCCTCTAGGTGATTAGAGGTCTACAATCAAGCTTGTAGGGTTTGCAGGGAGTCAAGAGATGTTTGAACTTCTAAAGGGTGGGTTCCACTTTTAGTCCTCTAAGATTAGTCAAAGGAAAAGCCTATGGCTAGATCCTAAGTACTAAAGAGAGAAGAGAAAAGACCTCATCGAAAATGAGGTCAACAAATGGACCCCCAATAGGTGTGGTGTGCTAACCAAGCACACTGCGCATATTGGCGTTGACCGAAGAGACCAACAAAACCAACACAGATGTCCAAGTGACAAACTTAGGATGAAGTAGAAGAATTTCTGCTGGGGAGTATTAGGTATATTTCCATGACCGGAGATTCCTGAACTCTCGCTGGGGAATGGAAAAGGAGGTGAGCTCCAAATCACAAGATCTGGGGAATTTGATTTAGATTTTATTTTACTTTTAAATTTCAAGTTTCAATGTGTGAGTGTAGATTTCGATTTGAAGTTCAATTTAAAATCGATTCAAGGAAATTTTGAACTTGAAATTTGGATTTGAAATGAGAATTGAAACCTAGATTGCAACCTCAGGATTGCAAAGAGAACTGGAATTTAGGTGCTAGCCTCGGAGTGAGAATTGGAGTTTAAGTATCAATTGAAAGGATGAGAGTCTAAATTTAGGTACTGATCTCGAAATGAGAGTCGGAATTTAGGTACCGACCTCAAAAAGGATGAGAATCAGAATTTAGGTACTGATCTCGAGAGTGTGAGATTTGAAATATAAGTATCAAACCTGAAAGAGAATCGAAATTTAAGTATCGATCTTGGATGAGAGTCAGAATTTAGGTACCAAACTCGAAGGGAGAGAACTGGAATTTAGGTACCAGTCTCGGAATTTAGAATTGAAATTTAGGTATCAATTTGAAAGAGAATCGAAATTTAGGTATCAATCTCAAAAAGAGAGTCAGAATTTTGGTACCGACCTCAAAGGGAGAGAACTGGAATTTAGGTACCAGTCTCAGAATTTAGAATTGAATTTTAGGTATCAATTCGAAAGATAGTCGAAATTTAGGTATCGATCTCGAAAAGAGAGTCAGAATTTAGGTACCGACCTCGAAATGAGAACTGGAATTTAGGTACCAGTCTTGGAAATTTAGAATTGAAATTTAGGTATCAATTCAAAAGAGAATCAAAATTTAGGTATCGATCTCGAATGAGAGTCGGAATTTAGGTACCGACCTCAAAATGAGAACTGGAATTTAGGTACCAGTATCGGAAATTTAGAATTGAAATTTAGGTATCAATTCGAAAGAGAATCGAAATTTAGGTATCAATCTCGAAAAGAGAGTTGGAATTTTGGTACCGACCTCGAAATGAGAACTGGAATTTAGGTACCAGTTTCAGAAATTTAGAATTGAAATTTAGGTATCAACTTGAAAGAGAATAGAAATTTAAGTATCGATCTCGAAAAGAGAGTCGGAATTTAGGTACCAACCTCGAAATGAGAACTGGAATTTAGGTACCAGTCTCGGAAATTTAGAATTGAAATTTAGTTATCAATTCGAAAGAGAATCGAAATTTAGGTATCGATCTCGAAAAGAGAGTCAGAATTTAGGTACCGACCTCGAAATGAGAACTGGAATTTAGGTACCAGTCTCGGAAATTTAGAATTGAAATTTAGTTATCAATTCAAAAGAGAATCGAAATTTTGGTATCAATCTCGAAAAGAGAGTTGAAATTTAGGTACTGACCTCAAATTGAGAACTAGAATTTAGGTACCAGTCTCGGAAATTTAAAATTAAAATTTAGTTATCAATTCGAAAGAGAATCAAAATTTAGGTATCGATCTCGAATGAGAGTCAGAATTTAGGTACCGACCTCGAAATGAGAACTGGAATTTAGGTACCAGTCTCAGAAATTTCAATGAGAAATAGAAACTGGTTCCAATCTCGAAGATTTATCTGTATGAAGAGAGACCCAATCCCATGCCATCAGAACCAAATCGAACAAAGTTCGTGGCTCCGTGTTAATAGAATTAGTAGATCCTTTAAGAAACAGAAGAAAGAGAATTGAAAGGAGCTGGTAAGTGTACCAAGCTAAAAAGACTTGACTTAGCAATATGTCGAGGAAAATATTCAAACTTCAAAAGAGTTTCAAACAGATTTCGATTGAGAGAAGAATTGAAAGGTTCGAATCAGAGGATTCAGATCGGAATTCAATTTGAGATTTAGATTCTTTTTGTTTGTCCTTTAACGATCCCATTTTTTTATTTTTGTTGTTTATTTAGTGTTCATGTGAATTTTGAAGTTCATTTTAATATTCAGATTTTTTTAAGAAAAATTTTCATTTATTTTCTTTTCTTTTCTGTTCTTCGTTCAAAGTTCATTAAACTCTAATGGCGTTTCCCAGTCAATTTTCACAAAAAGAGGTGAAGGCAAAGTATGACGTAGTCATTTTCATTCCAATTTGCTGAAAGTACATCATACAACTTGATCTAGTAATGATGAGGTTTTCCTCAGAAATTTTATGTCTCATACAATCCATGTAAATCCAAAACGGACTGTGTAAACTTTTTTGCTGATCCATGCAAAAGCGTTTGGCAGGAATTCCGCATGGATGTGTATTGGAGGTGTGCTATTCCCCGTGTAACTCACAGCACGTACGGCCGGAGACTCTCCAATTCTGGATCTGGCTGAAAGTGGTAAGGCATTTTTCTGTCGTCCATTCTTCTAAAAGTAACTGAGATCTGCTCCACAGGCACTCCTGGAATGCAATGCTTCGCAACGTCTGCTCTGTTTCCTTTTAACACCAGGACGAAACCTACCGGTAGTGGTATCTCCACCGGCCCTCGGAACTCACCGGGGCCTGCAATCCGGAGGTCAGATTTAAACATGATGTTGCACTGGTTGACGAATGACACTGTCCAGAAGGGTCTAACAAAGTCATGATGGTCTATATGCGGAGGTATGCAATCGCCTTCCTTGTAGATGTTGATAATGCAGCAGTTGGGTATGCAATCTGCAGGCAATACCCTCCATGTTATCATCCATTTCCCCATTCTCTTGATGACTCTTGGCATTGGACCCACCTCACTGTGATGAAGTATCCCTGGTGGATTTCCTTTTTCGTCTATGGCAAAATTGTAGCAACATCCGCATTGGATTGTTACTCTTCCTTTCCCCGGCATCCATCTTCGGGGTTCTAAATATGTCTTTTCACTCAGGCGGCCAGCTCGACCCATTTTCTGCAATTATAGGATGCAGTCCACAATTTGTTGTTGCTCATAATCTGAGAAAACATCTGTATGTAGCTCGAGGCTATCTAAGATGTTGACCCTCTTGTTCCCAATTCTTTCAAAGTATTCAAAGGTTTTCTTCTCAACTAATTGCATTTTCTCTAGCTCGTATTCCGGGATTATCTGATGTCCTCAGTGTCTAGTAAAATACTGTGGGATGTATGGCTCAACCCCATCACGTTCTTCTGCATGTCTCGGCTCCTCGGGGATAGTCTCCGTAGGGACATCCTCCGGGGTTGCTTTCGCAACAAGACTCTTCGGATCCGGTACATATGCTCGGCGTCGAGGTACCGACACTATTTCTGCTTTTCTTGGTATTTTTTTTATCTGTTCTGACCTTCTTGGAATTGACTTTCTTCTTTCTGGTTCCTGATGAACTGGTCTCCTTAGAGCATTTGCACTAACAGTATCCACTGTCCGTTCATATTGATCTTCTGCTAACTTGGTTAGCATTTTGCGAATGCGACGATTCTTATTTCTTCGTTGGGTAGCAGTGAGAGTATCTCTCCTTACCCCTTGAATTTCTGCGGGTGCGGCGCTGACAAGCCTACCCTCTATTGTGGCAACCATGGACTTAATTTTCTTATCTTCTCCGGTTGCATAGGTGGCGTTTGTTTTTCTTTTCTTGTTGCTGGATTGGTGGCTCGGGCCACCCATTTTCATCATTGTCACGGTCGTGAAGTTCTTCTCGATCAACTGGGATCCAATCATTTTCTTCATATTGTAAGCCGACTGGTGTGAAGTCTGAGTAAATCTCTATCACTGCTCCATCCCTCACCCTCTTTTCATCAAGTGCTAGACTCACACCATTTCTAAAGTTTAAAACCAACTGCCCGTTCGACATTTCCCTACGAAAAAATAAGGAAAGGATCAGGGGTTGTACTAAGAACAAGAACAATAAGAAAAACACTTAAAAAAAATTCTTATTCACTTCTTTTAAATTTAAAGGAAGAAGGAAGAGATGAGAAAATATCAGGAATGAATGGATTTAAAAGGAAACATTGATATTTTATTATTATGATTTCCCATGTTTTCTTTTTAACATTTTCGTTGATGAGATTTTTTTTATCCATTTTATTTTGTTTTTGGGTTCAGACCCAGTCACAAAGTGATTACTTCACCCGTGTTTCTTGGGATAAGATTCTACTTTAGAGGCTACCCTTCGAAACATTAGGTCGCGTAATACTTCTTTAAATACCGTCCATTGATTGGAAGCATGGGTCATTCTCCACGGCATTTCACAAGCTGGTAGGAACCTCTTGAGTAGACTGTCTTGACCACGAACGACCTTTCCCATGTTGGTTCAAATTTACTACCTATCTTGCGATGTGCAATAATAGGTCTTCTGAGAACAAGAACTAAGTCACCGACTTTGAATGTCCTGGGATGGACCAGTTTATCATGAGCCTGGATCATCTTGGCTTGATACAGTTTCAAATTCTGCTGTGCGGAAAGTCTTTTCCCTTCCAAGCTTTCCAATTGTTCTAGTCGCAATCTGGAATTTTCTTCTTTAGTGATCTTTTCTGCAACTACAATTCGGAGTGACGGAAGCTGAACTTCTAGGGCAAGACGGCCTCGGACCCATACACTAAAGCGTAAGGCGTAGACTGAGTAGGAGTCCTAAAAGTCGTCCTGTAGGCCCATAAGGCTTCTAACAATTTCTCGTGTCAATTTCTCTTGTTGTCGTCCAAAGTTTTTTTTAAAGTTTGAATGAGAGTTTTATTAAAAGCCTCGGCCAAGCCGTTTGCTCTTGGGTAGTAGATCGTTGAGTATCACTAATCGATCCCGTGTCTTCTGACAAAATTGTTGATCTTTGTACTCTTGAATGCAGACCCATTATCTGAAATGATCCTGCGCGGTACCCCAAAACGGTAGACAACTTGGTTCTTGAAAAACTGTAGCACGTGGTGTGCCTTCACTTCTCTGAGTGGTATATCTTCTGCCCACTTAGAAAAATAGTCTGTAGCTGCAAGAGTAAAGAGATGTCCTCTTGAAGAAGGCAGTTCTATCGGACCCATTATATTTGTGCCCCAACACTCAAATGGCCACGATGCGATTGTCGGATGTAGCACATTTAGGGGTTGGTGTAGAACCACTCCATGCACTTGGCACTGGTGACAACTTTTGGCAACTTTCATACAGTCGGTCATCATTGAGGGCCAGTAGTACCCTAGTCTTTTAATCTTCATTTTCATTTTCGGACCCGACTGATGAGTGCCACAAAGTCCTGAATGTACTTCTTTAACGATTTCAAGAGCCTCGGACCCGCTCAAGCATCTTAGCCACATCTGATCAAAATACCTTCTGTATAATGTATTGTTTATTAATGCGTAAGACAGAGTTCTTTTCTTGATTTGATGGGCTAACGACTTATCGTCCGGTAGGTTTCCTGTCTGCAAGTAGTCTATTAATGGCTGCCGCCAATCTTCTGTATTTTCTGTCACTGCTGCAATTGTTTCTTCTGCTCTTTTTGATTCATGTATTGTGTCCATGTCGAGCTGTGATAGGACCTGTCGTCCTTGAACTAACATTTCAACTGACTCATCTTTCAAGCAGGCAAATTCCTTTGCAAGGCAGCCTAGCACATCGGCGAGAGCATTTTCTTTTCTGGGAATCTTGTAGATTGTTACATTTGGGATTTGTTCCAACAATTTCATGGTGTACTGAACGTACTGCTCGAGTCTTGGCTTTAAAATTCTGTTCTGTCCGGTGACCTGTTGAATGATCAACTGAGAATCTCCGTAGATGTTGATGTCTGTTATTCCCATCTGAATGGTTAATTCCAATCCGGTTATAAGGGCTTCGTATTCTGCCTCGTTGTTTTTCCACGGTTCTGTTAAGTGGTAGGAATATCTTAACATTCCCCGCTCCGGCGTTATAAAGATTAGTCCGATTCCTGTCTTACCGGGCACTATCGTTTGCAATTTTTTGTTCTTCTGTGCTGAGGACGCTCCGTCGAAGTACAGTTCCCAACGTTAATCATCGGGGTCTTCTAGGCTCATTATCTGCTCGTCAGGCAAATTGTCTTTGAGAGGCAAATCTGTTGGTAAAGGGTGTGCTGCGAGGAAGTCTGCTAGGACTTGTCTCTTTATGGTGCAAAGAGGGACGAAATTTATGTCGAATTGCAATAGTATCATCGACCACCTAGCAAGTCTGCCAGAAAGCGTCGGTCGGGTCATCAATTATTGTAACAGATTAACTCTCGAAATAAGGTTGACTTTATGAGAAAGCATGTAATGCCTGAGCTTTTGAGCGGCGAAGATCAGGGCCAAGCAGTGCTTCTCAATAGGAGGATACTTTCCTTCCGTCAGAATTAGACGACGGCTTAAGTAGTAGAGAGCAATTTCTTTTCCCTCATCATTGACCTGGGCTAGCTGGGCTCCAAGGGAGTCATCTAAAGCCACGGTATAAAGTATCAATGGTCTACCTGAGACCGGGGCTGCTAAGATAGGAGGTGTCATTAAATATTGCTTAACGTCCTTGAAAGCCTGCTGGCATTTCTCATCCCAAATGAATTTGGCATCCTTTTTAACTAATGCTGAGAAGGGATGACACCTACCTGACAAGTTCGAGATAAAGCGTTGAAGATATGCCAACTTCCCTTGAAAGGATCGTAGTTGTTTCAAAGTTTTGGGAGGAGGCATTTCTAAGATAGCTTTAATCTTTTCCGGATTGATGTCAATCCCACGATGTCGGACAACAAATCCTAAGAATTTGCTGGAGGTGACGCCGAAAGCGTATTTTAAGGGATTCATCTTAAGGTTGTAATGTCTTAGTCGCTCAAAAATAATTCCCAAATCATACAGGTGATCTTCCTTCAGTTTTCTTTAGATGACCACATCATCCATGTAGCACTCGACTTGGTTGTGAATGAGATCATCAAAAATCTTCGTCATCGCTCTTTGGTATGTTGCTCCTGCATTCTTTTGTCCGAATGGCATTACTGTGTAGCAACACACTCCAATCAGCATTCTGATTGCCATGAGCTTTTTGTCTTCTGGTGCCATCTTTATCTGCTTGTATTCTAATGATCCATCCATGAAAGAGAAGATTTCATGTGTTGAAGCAATGTCGATCATCAGTTCTGGGATTGGTAGTGGAAATTCATCCTTTGGACATGTTTTATTTAAATCTCTGAAGTCTACGCAGATTCTGATCTGACCATTCTTCTTTCTGAGAATTTAGTGTCTATTAGCTTCTTAACTTCAGTTATTACTTGTTGCTCAATTTCTAGACGCATTCTTCTGGGAGCTTGTCGATCGGAACGAAGCCGGGATCTACTCCTAACTTGTGAACTGCGACTTCTGGAGCTAATCCTGGCATTTCGTCGTAACTCCAAGCAAAACAGTCCTTGAATTCCATTTGTAGCTTGATTATTTCCTCGGAGTCTTCTTTATTGAGTAAGAAGCCAACAAAGGTAGGCCTAGGCTCTTCGCTAGTACCTAAGTTAACTTCCGTTAACTCGTCTACTGTAGATTTGATTTCTTCTTCGAATTCTGGTGGAGCGTTGCCGATTTGTAGATCTTCCAGATCTTCTGAGGCTTCTAAGCAGTCTTCATCAGGTTCGCAAGTGACAACCAAGCAAAATCCCGTATCGTCAACTGATCCTACTGTGCCGAATCTGAGACCATGTTTTGAATGGGAGGCCGACCGGCATTATTACATAATTTTTCAAAGTGTTGTGATTGGCCTTTTGTCCATTGTCGAGGTAAGACACCAAATTGAATTAAATTTTGAACACAGGGAGAGTACCACTCAAAAGGTAATTCCTTTAATTCAGATGTAGTAACATCCTCAAATTGTACATCTTTTTCACTATTGGAATAAGAAGCACCACAGTAAAACTTGATTGGCTTAGCACCACCACCATGCACTTCCTTGACCACCATACCCTCGATCTTATTAGAATGGATCGGGGTCAGGGTCATAGTATGTACATAATGGTTAATCTTCTCGTACATTGATTTGTATTCTTTATTACTTTCATCTTCGAGAGAGATCTTGAACTGTGGTTTCTTCTGATTTATTGTTGCTGCTTCTTTCTTGATTTCTTCTTCTTCTTCAGAGCTATTCTTCCAAACAACATCGATGACCGATTTCTTTTGTCCAACTGTTCCAACGTTTCTTCCACGTCCTCGTCCCCGGCCTCGACCTCGGGTGCGCGTTCTGGAGAAATCTTCACCATCTCACCGTAAGGGAGTGGTGAGTAACTGTTGGACTAGAACTTCAGGTTCTTCATTGTCTCAAATCTCTTTTGCTTCGTTTGGTATGGTATTTCTGGAAAAGATTGTTTTCTTCGGAGGCGCGTAGTAGGCCGCATCTTCATGAATTCCAATCTCGTGTACGAAGAATGGTTGCAAATCACCTTTGATACACTGTTCCCCTCCTTCGTAATACTTTATGCACCGGTGCAGAGACGACGGTACCATCCGATTTTCATGGATCCATGGCCGACCCAGTAGAGCGTTGAACAATGTCTCAGAATCAATTATGTGGAATTTTGCGATTGTCTTTGCTAAATCATCGGTTTTCATTAGTAGTGTTATCGATCCAAGAGATCTTTCTCCTTTTTGATTGAAGCCTCTTAATAGCATCTTGTCTGCTTCAAGCTCACGAGCATCAATTTCCAAATATGTTAGCGTCCAAAGATTCATTATGTTGATCGATGCTACAGGATCAACCAACACTCTGGAGAGCATAAACTTTCCAATAGTGACTGAAATGTATAACGGTCGGTTGTGATCTGCTGTTCCCAATAATAGATCATTGTCCGTGAAGGTAACACCTCGCTGTTCTCTTAACGAGCAAACCTCGTCGAAGGAATTACCGGCCATTTGGGCTAAACAAAATTCTAGATTAAGTAAAGCCTTGATCAGAGCCTCCCTCATCTCCTTTAACAGGATCAGAGCATCGTATATGCTTAGTTTGGTTGGTAGCTTCCTAAGATGGGCTAGCCGTTGTAGTCTACTTTATTACCATGTTCATCGGTTTCTTCCCGAATGGGCAGTTCCTCTGCTGGGGTTGGCTCTTCCTGAACAACCACCTGCTTTCCTTTATCCTTTGGACTCATTCTCGGGGGTAGAACTTTTACACTTCTTAAATTTACTTCAATTATTTCTTCTAAATTTGGTGTTTCCTTTTGAATCGAAGCAACTGGCTCTTCTAAAGTTGCTTCGGTGTCTGATGGTTCTAATTCTATCGTGATCGGAGCCCCTCAGAATTCACAAATGGACTCGTTACTTGTCAAGCTTTCGTAGCCTCCTTTGTGAACATCTTCTTCATCGTGGTCGTCGAGGTTATGTATGATTTGAGAATCATTATTTGTATTGGAATCGAGATCTGGATTAAGCCGGTTGTCGCTAGTTACGTAATCGTTAGAAACAGTCAAAACGTAGCCAACGCCATAACCCTTATCATTATAAGATCCCGCTGGAGCGAGCAGATAATCATAGAGAGTCAGGAGTTAGAGGGATTTCTCTCCCGAATCAGAAACAACCATCCTAGGATAAGCAGCCCCTAGTCTACCCTTTGGAGCCTCGGTCTTCTTATCTTCCATGATCTTCTCCTCCTTTTGGGGCGGTTCTTCAATCGCAAGTGATAGTTCCGGCTCGATAGGTTTCAAACTCTGAGTTGAAGCGCATACTGAAGCGGCCTGGATGTGATCCAAAATTTTCTTTGAAGACTTTGTCCAGACGGTACTCCATCCCTCATCAATCGTGTATGGGTTTATCGAAACAATGGGATCCGTTGAAATAGCATTGACGGAACCTCCTTTCTGGGATTCCTTCATATATTCCTTTGGGATCATTATGTTCTGTTGACCTCATTTTTGATGAGGTCTTCTCTTCCCTCTTTAGTGCTTAGGATCTAGACTTAGGCTTTTCCTCTGACTATCTTAGAGAACTAGAATTGGGACCCATCCTTTAGAAATTTGAACCACTTCTTGCCTCTCTACAAACCCCACAAGCTTGATTGTAGACCCCTAATCACCTAGAGGGTTGAAATCAAATGTGAAGGTTTAAAGGATGAGTTCCTTATAGGTCTCTCTGGCCTTAGGACCACCCCGGGTGGCTTGGTCTGGTGAGGGTTGACTTACACACTCACTATACTCACACTCTATACTCTCACACACACAATCCAAATCTTAAAACCACACCCATACCCAACTTGACTCCTTGACTCATGTAGGTAATTCATATGGATGGACCTTAACCCCTAAGCCCCTGGCTAAGAGGGTTAGGAACAACATAGTAAATGCCTCAAATGAGTCCTCTCATGGCTCATATAGGCTTGAAATTACTTCATGGCTGAACCAAAGTGTTTCCATTTCACTCATATTTGATCAATCTTCTTTTTTTCAAAATTTCAGGTTTTGACCCCGGGGCCCCGGCCCCACCAAACCTACCAAATGCCCTTGGAACTACCCAAAATTTGCAAAATCACCTAAATTACCCAAAATTCCCCAAAATTAACATTGAACATTTATTTACCAATCAAATTGATCAGCCATAGCCAAAAATACCAAAAATTCCAAAAATACCCCCTAATACCCTACAAATACCCAAAATGCCCCTCTTAGCCAAAAAAATCCAAAAATTCCGAAAATTCCCAGAAAATTCTAGAAAATCCAAAATATTCTAAATTTCATTTTGTCCAACTACACCATGGGCCAATTTTGTCAATTTACCCCACTTTTACCAAAACCCCCAATTTAGCCCATTCTTAACCTAAGTGAACCCAATGTCAAACTAAACCTACTAAATTGACCCTAATTTTTGTCCAATTCAATTCTAAACTCCAATTAAATATCCACAATATCAATCTAGACCAAATCCAAGTCTAATTTGATTGACATTTGGGTCCAATTTCACTTTTGACCTTAAAGCCCAATTTGGACCCATGACCCAAACTTAGCCCAAACCAAATCAATTCAACTTTAATTGACCCCAAAACTTTTCTAAACCTTCCCTAACATCCCCATAAACAAAACACTAAAATAATTTGCCCAAAATTTGGACCCAAACCCCACTCAAATTCAACCCAAAACCAAAAAGCCCAATTTTGACCTAAACCAAAACCTAACCCAAATAAGCTCAAGTCCCAAAACCAAAACCCAACCAAAGTTGAAACCTCTTTGAAACACTCCCATAAACATTTCCCAACATTAATTTTACATCAATTTCAACCCTAGCCCAACATTGGCCCAAGTTAGCCCAATTTGACCTACATTGGCCTATTTACCAAAGAAACCCATATTCAACCCAATTCAAACCCAAACCACCTCAAATTCATTTCAAATCACTCATGACACATCCTTAAACTAAACCCAACATTTATTTGGCATGCCCCTTTGCAAAATTTTCATCTAAAAGCCTTCTTCTAAAGGACATTCAAAAGCCCATTCCTAACCAAACTCAAAAGCCCAAGCCCATCCTAAAGCCCACATTACAATCTCATCTCATCCTCACTTAATTAAAATCATTCCTAAGTCCTAAATCAGCAATCAAATCTTTCTAAACAAAGATATATGACAAACCATCCAAATTTTACACCAAAATACCAAAATTCCTTAAACCCATTTCCATGAAACCAAGCCAACTTTTCCCAAGCCAAATATGAGCCATAAAGCCATTCTTAAGCCACATGCAAGCTATGTGAGTTGTTTACATGTGACCTTACCACATTGGGAAAAAGGAGGAGGTCCTTTAAGTACTTCCTAAAAGCCATTAACCTTACTTATGATTCCCCTCAACCCAAATTTAATCTAAATATTCTTGGATGGAGACTTCTCCACTTAAGACCAGCTGACCCAACTGATTCACTCAGCCCAAAACCAGGTCATGGGGAGGTGAACCATGCCCAAAATCATGGGTTGACCAATTTGAGCCCAAAATGAACCCTTACCCTTTCCATTTCAAGCCATCCTCTTTACACATGGCAAAGCTCAATTGCCTGCACAAACCTCCAGCCCTGACCCACCTGGACCTGAGGGTGACCCATGCCTGCCAGCCAGCCACCTGGATCGCCGGAAAACACCATGACCGAGACCTTGGGAGGAGCCAAACTTTTCAATTATGCCTTGCTGAGTTGTCCTAGCCCAATTGAACACCATGGATGTTCTTCTCTTGCATGGAGCAGCTGATCCCAAGCCTTAAACCCCCCTCGGAGGCCCTCCACCCTCTCCTATTTAAACACCACCTCCTCTCGGCCATAGAAGGTGCTAAACCAAAACTTACTGAATCCCTTCCAAAATCATCCCAGATCACTCTCTACACATAGAGAACTTGATCCCCACTGAAATCTCCCTGCCATTTCCTCTCTGTGAGCTCAATTCCAGAGTTGAAATTCAAGCCCAAAACCAGGACACTTCACCATAGTGAGCCAATCTCCAAATTGATTGGTCTTACACCTTCACCAAAACAAGAGGAGAAGTTTCCCAATAAAAGCCCCCTCACCAGGCCAGCCATTGCTTCCAGCCTCCAAGCTTTGTGATCGGGTTTGGTCGAAACCATACCTAGACAATTCACCAGGCCAAGGGACTTCATCTGGAGCTTGCTTGGATCCAATCAAAGGTGACACAACTCTCAGACCGAAGCTTCACTTCTCTGAGCAAAGGTATGGACTCACTCTTCCTCCAGAGCTTCCAAAGATTCTCCATTTAGTTTGGGTCAATTTCAATGCATGTTTACCATATGGATGTGTTTGTCTCTTCAATACGAATCCATAGAGCATAAGAACTCAAAAATCCGTTGAGAATTGAGTGAGAAATAAGGGTTAGAAGGTTGACAGTCACGGGTTCACACCAGTCGTAGACGATGACTGGGAACATTTGGATCGCGCGTGTATTGAGCGGACGGCCTGGATCGCGCCGGACGGAGCAATGGGACATGAATCGCGGGCCCCTAGAGCGCTGAGTCGGATGGCGGCGCCGAATCAGGAGACGACGTGTGGAGCTTCGGAGCTGCCGAGGTTGACGCGGCGCCGTGTGGATAAGTAGAAAAATAGGCTATTTTCTATTTATTTAATTCCCTGAACTTCAAAAATTCATAACTTTATGTAGAAAAATCCTAAAAATAAAATAAAAATACCCTCTTGCTCAGTGAACAGAGGAGAATAATGTGGAAAGGAAATCAAGTTTTTTCATTAAGTATATTATTTTTAATGATTTATTTACTCTCAGCACAATTTGAATTCTCCATGCATATAGGAAATTCACCAAGGCATGAGACCATAGGGCTTTTGAAGCCTCAGAACTTGGGAACATTCCCTGAATTTTCGAAGGTCAGAGGCCATCCCTATGAGAAGTTATTGATTTTCCAAGTGCATGTTACTATTTTGAGTGTTTTAATTCTAATAATTAGCATGTTGAGAAATAAATTCTAGGAAAATTTGGTGATGTTTCTTATGACCAGAGGGACCTAGGAAAAATAATTTTTGAGCTAACTCACTTTGAACAACCCTAATTGGCCTAAACACCCAAAATTAAACTTTAATTAATTAGGCTTAACCATTCATCAAATTAACTTAAAAATAGTTCTCCACTGTCCTCTAGGCATAGCAAAACACTACATAAAAATTTGAGATCAATTGGACTTGGTTAGCCCCACCAAATGGGTTAATTAAGCCCCATGAATGAAATTAAACTTTAAAAATTCATAACTCACAAAATACTTTTCAAAAATTTACAAAATTAGTTTTGGAGCTTCTCTGATATCAGAGGAACTTAGGAAAATTAAAATTATAATTTTTTAAAAAAGTTGATTTTTATCATTATTTTAATATTTTTAATAATTAAAAAATAATAAAAATCACAAAAATATTAAAAATCACATAAATGTCATATTTTGAATTCTAAAAGCTTAGGAACAAACCAAATATTTTTCTTAAGTTCCTAGGATAAGATATTGAATTTTAAAGGTTTAATGTAATTTTTAATATTAAAAATGTATTTTTCAACCATTTCACTAAAATAATTCTAATAAAACAAAGAAAAATTAGAAAATTTTAAAAATTGATTTTCTGGTTTCTCTGATATCAGAGAGATTTTTGAAAAATATAAAATTCATTTTTCAACCTTTATTTTATTTTTAAATTAATTAATGCTCCAAAACTCAAAATAATTATAATAAATAAAATAAAATTCAAAAAATCACCAAAATTAGTCCAAATGGTCTTCTAGTCATTAGGAATGCCCCATTATTTTCTTAAGGATAGAAAATTTTCCTTGGTCATCTTATTGAATTTTCTTTGAAAATCCCTATTTTCCACAAAACATAATTATATAAATAAATTAAATACAGAAAAATCACAATTTCTCCTCTAAAGTCTTAATTGACATGTGAGTGAAGTCACATAAAAATTTCAAAGTCATTTAAGCTCAATTTAGTGAGTTATGGAATTATTAAGCTTGAAGGACAAAATGGTAATTAAAATTTTAACCCTTAATTAAAACTTTAGGCTTAATAAAATGAAAGAGTAAAATATTTGATCCTAATATGATTTGGATGATTGAAATTTAAATAATTAAAGGGTAGAAACTCATCAATCATTTTTAAGAATAAACCTTAATCAATTAATTAATTAAATTTGGAAGATTAATAAAAATTGAAATTATTAAAATAGGGATATTATTTAGAAGACATTTGTTCTTTAATTTAAGAATCCCTAAATTAATCACCTCAATAATATTTAATTCCCAATTAAAATGATAATTCAAACTCAAGATTTAAAATACTAAAAGACTTAATCATTAAATTAAATTAAAATTAAAACATTTAAATTAAATCCTTCCAAAATTTCAATTAAATTAATACTTTAACAATTAAATTAAATTACCTTTAAAACATGAAAAATAAAATATTGAATTAAAATTAAAATAAAATTAAATTAAAATTTAAATTAAATTAAAGTTAAAGTTGAAGTTAAATTAAATTAAATTAAATTAAATTAAATTAAATTAAATTAAATTAAATTAAATTAAATTGAAACATATTAAATTAAATTAAATTATATAAAAAATAAAATCAAATTAAAATAAAATTAAAATAAAATTAAAATTAAAATTAAATCAAATTAAATTAAATTAAATTAAATTAAATTAAATAAAATTGAATTAAACATAACATCACTTAAGACATAAAGAATTCAAAATAAATCTAAAAACAACTTGAACACTATTCCAAACTTAAATCCATTAATTAAAATTAAATTAAAACACAAATCACTAAAACATCAATTTGCCCTTAAAAGCTCTTGTTATCATAACTCCTAAATGGAGTATTAGGTGAAGTGTCACTTCATTCATAGGATATTCAAACATCCTAGTTCACTGAGCAAAAGAACAAAACTTAATTAAACCTCGGGTGATTACTTCACCTGATTAATTAAATCTATTTGGACTTAGAACAATCCCTGCAATATTGAAAAGTTGTTTAAAACTCGTCTTAAGCACTTCCTCAATATGATAGGATGTTTATAAGAACAATGGAACTTAATTGTTCTTTGATGAAGAA
Organism: Papilionanthe hookeriana x Papilionanthe teres; assembly: GCA_022702705.1. Taxonomy (NCBI): domain Eukaryota; kingdom Viridiplantae; phylum Streptophyta; class Magnoliopsida; order Asparagales; family Orchidaceae; genus Papilionanthe; species Papilionanthe hookeriana x Papilionanthe teres. The sequence goes on along the minus strand of CM040432.1, from coordinate 83,047,881 downwards.
AATCGTCCTTAAACAAAAATACAAGAACCTAGACATCATATGAGATGACTAGCTATAGGATTAGGACTTTGATAGACAATCAAAACCTTTTCCTTAGCTTTACCTAGGTACTTGTTGAAATATTTAAATGCCTTAACATGTGTTTTAAGTGCAGCTTGGGATGACGGGAAGACCCTCCAGGTACGCTTTTCTTTTATTGTAATTTACTTTATTGCAAATGCACTTTACTTTTCTTGCATGATAAACAACTGTTGCATGAAAACCAAAACCTTTAGGGTAATCCCTAAAACTGAACCCAAAACTAAATTAAAAATCACTGCAAGATAAAATTCACCGCCACAACATTTCAAAATATAAAGCAACTCAAAATTCAAACACCAACAGAACAACAAAACTACAATTGCAACTAAATTAAAACGTTTCGTTGAAAGATCGGGAATACCTCGGATGATGTAACCCATGTGTTGCTAACGGGATTTCCCACGGTATAAATGAAAGTGTGGAACTCACTCAGTTGAGTTTAACAAATTCATCTGGACTAAGTGAATTCAATGAAAATAACGGTGCCGGGATGACGGAACCGTGGGATCTTAATCGGTTCTGTTATAATCAACTTTAAGATTTGTTTTTAATTAAAATATTAAAAACACTTGGATTTTAAGATTTCTAAACCAAAACACTTCTCTCATCTCCTGATTTATGACTTCTAAAACTAAACCTCTGCAACAACAAGGAGCTCGGAGCATGGTGGGCAGCACGGCCATCGTCATCAACAAAACTCGGGTCTACTTCAGCAAAACCTTTCCTAGAATTAAATAACCAAGCCATAGGATTTCGAGGTAGTTTGCTTAGTGCAAAATAAATCCTACAACTCTTCGTTAGGCATTTGTATAATCATGTTATGCAAATTAAGCACTAACCAGTCTTAGGACTCCGAGGTAGTCGTTCTGTACGACATAAACCTTCACATCTTCGAGGCTATTTGTATGATTATATCATACGAATATAAGTCCTAATTAATTAAAATTGGCAAGATTGAAATATCAGATAATATTAGGATTTTCTTAAATCTAAGCCAAACAATAGGATAGTTTGGGAAGTTGCCAAGATTCTTCTTGGATCCTCAGCTTCTCCTACTTCTCTTCCATTGGACTCACGAAAACAATTGTTCCAAATTTTGAGTCATTCCCTATTGAAATTTCCAAAAATCTAATTGTTTGAAAACCTTAAACTTTGAAATTCTTGAGAGCAAAACCAGTCGATCATTATCGAGAGTTTTCTTAAATGATTCCCGTCATTTAAGATGTAATTAACTATAGGGGCTTGCCCTTATAGGGAACTTTAAGAACCCGAGTAATATAAACCCCGCTTAATTCATTTATATTAAGCGAGGGAATTTGTCGGCTTATAAAATTGGTTCGCAGACCAAACGGATGTCACAAAGCTTTTAGTTTATTTAGCCGAGCCCCATCATCAAGCAGTGTGTCTATTCTTCGGGATAGATACATGGTTTGTGATGTGGTGCTCGTTTATATAAACTATTCGGGATGTGAGATCAGTTTGATTTCATATCTTAAAATTTTTAATTTTAAAATTATTTTCAAAATCAAATACTACTTTTCAAATTATTTATTTAAATTAAATTAAAAATTTGCCGACAATTTCTGTAGGAGACCCCTTTTCAAAAATACAACACTCAACCTAAAAATATGCCAACAACTTCTAGCGACTCCGCTGGGGATTAGTTCCTCTCTCCATTTTGATCAGATGGTTTTGCTTTCATAAATCGGTAGTGAGCCCATGCCCCTAGTGGACCAAACTACCATTCTTCCGTTGGAATACCCCGTTCATTTTTGTCTTGAACGAATATAACCAACTCCTCTCGGATTTAGGAGCCACTGTTTAGACACCGCTAAACGGAGAGGTTCTGAGATCCTTTTACCTCTTTTCCGAGGTGGGGTGGATCCCCAATAGGTGTTAGTTTAGGAGCAGTCCTTCGAGTCGAGAAGTCTTGCAGAAGACTTTCTCTTCCTTTCCAATTCTGAATCGGATTCCTTACCTTCTCTACACCTTTGAACATTCCGTTCCTAATAAACAAATCCTCTAATGAATGAATCTTTTAACAAATAACTCCTTTTTATAAATACATGAACAAAAATGTGTTCGGACTCTTTTCGATTCCTTTCTTTTCCTCCTGATGAGAAGAAGCATAACTTGGGACTGACAATCAGAATCTACCTTGCAGAAAATGTCTGCCCCAAAGCTAATTTTCTCCTTCACCAATGGACTGGACTTCACTGTGTACAAGGATGAGCTACCCGACAATGGGATCATCCATTATGGGCAAGGATTCGAGAATACAAATGTCAAGATCACTGACGTTACCCTTTTCACACTACAGACAAAGTACCTGAAACTGAAAGACCTTTAATCGAGTTCGACCTCAAGTCGACTCAAGAGTTCCCTCCCCTGCAAAGGGTTCCAGTCGAGAGGAATACTACTTTCCATAGGAGAAGCTCGTTATCTCTACCCCCACCGGTCTAGTCATCTCCGCACCTACCCGGCTTCCGCCAAACTAAAGGGGAAGGAAGTTCAAATTTGTAACGAGCATGTTACCGTGGAGGGTACGATTTCCTTGCAAGACCTTCGTTTTCGAAATTGGGTCCAGGCTCGAGGGTTCCACCCCTAAGACGGACTCGGAGAAGAAACAAAGGTAGGAAGATTGCCGGAAAGGCCGAGTTCGTCGAAGTCGCTTTCTTAGAAGAAATCCCGAGTACGCACCACTACCCGAGTACATACCATTACACAGTATACACCGCTTTTGGAAGGAAGTAGATTTCATCCCCTCTCCGCCGCAGCTGACAAGGAAAATGTCCGCAAGATTGCTTATGCATTACCTCGACCCGCATACTATAGCGACAGCCGAAAGAAAAGGGCTAGGATTGCACCATTTGCCCCGACTGCAGACTGTGATAGAGAAGTTAGCAAAGAAAGAGAAATATCCTGTATCAGAGATTTTAAGAATAATAGGGCGGGTACCAGCCAAGTCCCGTCTTGGGCCGCGAGTAGAACCCGTTATCGCCACAGAAAAGCCGAATAAGAAGATGAAAGCTAGTCCACCTGTTGTTGTTTCAGGTTTACGGATCGGGGAGGATACCACCTTCCGGCATTCGGCCGAACGGACCATCCAGGTCCCAGGCCTTCTGCTGCTAGAAGGATGGTATGGCGTCCTACTACTGGCCAATTAAGACCGAAACAACGACCTGAAAAGGAAAGTCTCGTCAGGAGACTCGAGTCTGAAGAGAGCGCCACCGCAATGAAGGGGACTCCCAAGAAGGAAATCCAACAGCCATCGCATGATAACTGCGAAACCGCACGAAAAAGACCATTGGAGGACGCTATGGAAAGTCTAAGAACCGACATTCAACGATTAGCAAGAGAAAGAGAAGAAAAGTTTGGAGATGAAGTTGACTCGTCGGAGTTCATGGATGACGAATATATGGAGATCAACATGGTCGAGACACGAGCATCGTCAGCTTCGCAAGGTGCTCCGACAGCTGCGGAGAGAGATGAACCGGAAGCATTAAGAGCACAAATTCGAGAAAAAGATGATACAATCTTTCAAATGGCAAAAAGGATGGAAGAGATGGGCTGCGGCCCTAGCCACTCTTCAGATTCGGGCTCAACCCCCAAGAGAAACGCCTCCAGAAGTTATTCATATTACAGATGGAGGAAAAGAGATTACATCCGTTAACGAAGACGATCAGCCAAAGAAAGACTCTACTCAGAATATGATTCCGCAGAAGGATATCAAGAACATTGTAGAACAGCAGGTGCGAGAAGCCTTAGCACAGTCTAAGAGCGGAGCATCTATTCAGATGGGTAGACCATACCCCGAAGAATTTGATGCAGTACAATACCCAAAAGGCTTCATACCACCTCTGTTCAAGACTTTTGATGGTACAGAAAATCCTCGACAACATGTTGCACATTTTCGTGCTAGTTGTTGCAACGCCGGTGGAAGTTACACCTTACTCTTCCGACAATTCGTCAGCAACCGGTCAGGGATCGCCTTCGATTGGTATGCAGAGTTACTGAACAGTTCGGTAAAGACATTTTCGGAATTAGAAAACCTCTTCGTGAAACGGTTTTCGGAGCTCGGCACCATATCACCATCGGTGACTTAGTGGTGGAGAAACGAAACCGAATGAAACTTTAGTGGACTACATACTTCGATGGAGAAATCTAAGCATGAAGTGTGAGCCACGGCTACAAGAGCAGCATGCGGTCGGTATCTTGCTTAAAAGCATTCACGGCCCGATAAGCACTTCTCCTTAAGGGATTTACAATTAAGACTTTCGAGAAGTTGTTAAGCAAGGCCGGAAGCTTGCAAGAGGAAGCGAAACTACTAAGTTTCATCGACAAAACAGACCAACAGAAGCCTATGAAGACATTTAAAATGAAATCCAGGATCGTCGCGGCGGTCGATAAGGGTAAGCGACCAATGCAAATACGGCGGGAGCGGCCGCGGTCCGGCCTATCAACAACCTCGACAGAACTACCAACAACCTCGACCCGGTTATCGACCAACTCAACAATATGAACATCCGCCTCGCCCACGGCGCACGTTAAAGGAGCTTATAAATAGAGAATATCCATTCGAGAATGAGGCGAGTGCCAAAGATGTTCCGCGGCTTGATGAAGACTTCGGATTTTCGATCGCCGAACCCAAGAAGCCAGAAGAAGTTAATAAGAAGGACCATCCCAACTACTGCCCTTACCACCAGATGCTTGGACATAAGATAGAGGATTGCATCACCTTCAAGAGTTGGCTTGACAACAATCTTCGAAAAGGGAACATAACGATCCCAAAGGAATACATGAAAGAACCCCAGAAAGGAGGTTCTGTCATTGTTATTTCAACGAATCCCATTGTTCCGATAGACCCTTACACAACTGATGATGGATGGAGTACCGCTTGGATGAAGTCATCGAAGAAAATTTTGGATCACATCCAGGCCGCTTCGGCACGTTCTTCAACTCCAAGTTTGAAACCTGTCAAGCCGGCGCTATCGCTTGCAATAGAAGAAACACCCCAGGAAGAAAAGATCATAGAAAAGAAAGAGATTGTAGAAGAAGAAAGGATCGAGGCTCCTAAGGCTAGACTAGGGGCTGCTTATCCTAGGATGGTTGTTTCTGATTCGGGGGAAAAATTCCTCAAACCTTTGACTCTGTATGATTATTTGCTCGCTCCGGCGGGATCTTATAATGATAAGAGTTATGGAGTTGGCTACGTTTTGACTGTTTCTAACGCAACTAATCTAATCTGGATCTCGATTTCGATACCAATAAAAATTCTCAAATCATACACAACCTCGACAATCACGATAACAAAGAAGACATTCACCAAGAAGGCTACGAAAGTTCAACGAGCGAGGAATCTATTTGGGAATTTCAAGGAACTCCAATCACAATAGAGTTAGAGCTTTCAGATTCCGAAGCAACTACAGAAGAACCTGTCATGCCAATTCAAAAGGAGACACCAGTAAACTCAGTACCAGATTTAAAAGAAATCACAGAAGTCAACTTAAGGAGCGGAAGGGTTCTACCTCCGAGAATGGGTCCAAAAGACAAAGGAAAGCAGGTGATTGTTCAGAAAGAGTCAACCCCAGTAGAAGAATTGCCCATTCGAGAAGAAACTGAGACACATGATAACAAAGTGGACTATAATGTGCTAGCCCATCTTAGGAAACTACCAGCCAAACTGAGCATCTACGACGCTCTCATCTTATCAAAAGAGATGAGGGAAGCTCTGGTCAAAGCCTTACTCGATCCAGAGATTTGTTTAGCTCAGATGGCCGGAGATTCCTTAGATGAGGTTTGCTCGTTAAAGGAACAGCGGGGTGTTACCTTCACGGACAGTGATCTACTACTCGGGACAGCCGATCACAACCGACCGTTGTACATTTCAGTTACAATCGAAAAATTTACGCTCTCCAGGGTATTGGTAGATCCAGGAGCATCCATCAACATAATGAATCTTCGGACGCTAGCATACCTGAAAATTGATGCTCCCGAGCTTGAAGCGGACAAGATGTTACTAAGAGGATTTAACCATAAAGGAGAAAGAGCCCTTTGATCAATAACACCGTTAATGAAGACTGGTGACTTAGCAAAGACAACCACAAAATTCCATATAATTGACTCTGAGACATCGTTCAATGCACTACTAGGTCGACCATGGATCCATGAAAACTGGATGGTACCATCGTCTCTGCATTAATGTATAAAATACTACGAAGGAGGAAAACAGTGCATTAAAGGTGATTTGCAACCTTTTTCCGTACATGAGATTGGAATCCATGAAGATGCAGCTTATTACGCACCTCCGAAGAAAACAATCTTCTCCAGAAATACCGTGCCAAATGAAGCAAAAAAAATTTGAGATAATGAAGAGCCTGAAGTTCTAGTCCAACAGTCACTCACCACTCCCTTACGGCGAGATGGTGAAGGTTTCTCCAGAACTCACATCCGAGGTCAAGGCCAGGGACAAGGTCGTGGAAGAGACGCTGGGACAGTTGGACAGAAAAAGCAGATTATCAACGTTGATTGGGAGAACAGCTCTGAGGAAGAAGAGGAAGTCAAGAAAGAAGCAGCTACAATAAACCGGAAGAAATCACAATTCAAGATTTCTCTCGAAGATGAGAAGAACGAAGAATACAAATCGATGTATGAGAAGATTAACCACTATGTACACACTATGACCCTGACCCCGATCCAGTCTAATAAGATCGAGGGCATGGTGGTCAAGGAAGTACATAGCAGCGGTGCAAAGCCAATCAAATTTTACCGTGGCACTTCTTCTTCCAATACTGAAAACGATGTACAATTTGAAGATGTCACTTCTTCCGAATTAATGGAATTACCTTTTGAGTGGTACTCTCCCTGTGTTCAAAATTTAATTCAGCGTGGTGTCTTACCTCGACGATGGATAAAAGGTCGATCACAACACTTCGAAAAATTATGGAATAATGCCGGTCGGCCTCCCAATTCAAAACATGGTCTCGGATTCGGCATAGTAGGTTCAGTTAACGATACGGAATTTTTCTTGGTTGTCACTTGCAAACCTAATGAAGACTGTTTGGAAACTACAGAAGATCTTGAAGATCTACAAATTGGAGACGCTCCACCAGAGTTCGAAGAAGAAATAAAATCTACAATAGACGATTTAATGGAAGTTAACTTAGGTACTAGCGAAGAGCCTAGGCCAACCTTTGTTAGCTCCTTACTCAATAAAGAAGATTACGAGGAAGTGATCAAGCTATTAATGGAATTCAAGGACTGTTTTGCTTGGAGTTACGACGAAATGCCAGGATTAGCTCCAGAAGTCGCAGTTCACTGGCTAGGAGTGGATCCTACTTCTGTTCCAGTCAGACAAGCTTCCAGAAGAATGCGTTTGGAAATTGAACAACAAGACATAACTGAAGTTAAGAAGATAATAGACGCTAAATTTGTCCGTGAAGAACAATACCCGACTTGGCTAGCCAATGTGGTACCAGTCAGAAAGAAGAATGGTCAGATCAGAATCTGCGTGGATTTCAGAGATTTGAACAAAGCATGTCTGAAGGATGAATTTCCACTACCAATCCCAAAATTGATGATCGACATTGCTTCAACACATGAAATATTCTCTTTCATGGATGGATCTTCGGGATACAACCAGATAAAGATGGCACCAGAAGAAGAAAAGCTCACGGCATTCAGAACACCAATCAGAGTGTATTGCTACACAGTAATGCTATTCGGACTAAAGAACACATGAGCATCATACCAAAGAGAAATGACAAAGATTTTTGATAATCTCACTCACAAACAAGTTGAGTTCTATGTGGATGATGTGGTCATCAAAAGCAAACTAAAGAAAGATCACCTATATGATTTGAGAATTGTCTTCGAGCGACTAAGGCAATACAACCTTAAGATGAATCCCTTAAAATGTGCCTTCGGCGTTACCTCCGGGAAATTCTTAGGATTTGTTGTCCAACATCGCGGGATTGAAATTGATCCGAAAAAGATTAAAGCTATCTTAGAAATGCCGCCTCCCAAAACCTTAAAACAGCTACGATCCTTTCAAGGGAAGCCGGCATATCTTCGACGCTTTATTTCGAACTTGTCGAGTAGGTGTCAGCCCTTCTCGGCATTAGTTAAAAAGGACGCCAAATTCTTTGGGAAGAGAAATGACAACGAGCCTTCGAGTACATTAAACAATACTTAATGACACCTCCTGTCTTAGCAGCCCGAGCCTCGGGTAGACCGTTGATACTTTATACCACGGCTGCGGGACGACTCCTCGGAGCCTCGCTAGCCTGAGTCAATGATGAGGGAAAAGAAAATGCTCTCTACTACTTAAGCCGTCGTCCGATTCGATGGAAGTAAAGTATCCTCCAATTGAGAAGCATTGTTTGGCCCTGATCTTCACCGCTCAAAAGCTCAGGCATTACATGCTCTCTCATAAGGTCAACCTTATCTCGAAAGTTAATTCGTTGCAATATTTGATGACCCATCCAACACTTTCTGGCAGACTTGCCAGGTGGTCGATGATACTATTGCAATTTTACATAACTTTCGTTCCTCTCCGTGCCGTGAAGGGACAAGTGCTAGCTGACTTCCTTGCAGCACACCCTTTACCGGCAGATTCGCCTCTCGACGACGATTTGCCTGACGAACAGATAAAGAGCCTAGAAGACACCGATGATCGACGTTGGGAACTATACTTCGACGGAGCATCATCGGCACGAGAAAGACAAAGAATTGCAAACGATAGTGCCCGTGCAGAGGAATCGGACTAATCTTTATAACGCCGGAGCGGGGGATGTTAAGATACTCCTACCACTTAAAAGAGTCGTGCACAAAAAACGAGGCAGAATATGAAGCCCTCATAACAGGACTAGAACTAACCATTCAAATGGGAATAACGGACATCAACATCTACGAAGATTCTCAGTTGATCATTCAACAGGTCGCAGGACAATACAGAATCTTAAAGCCAAGACTCGAGCAATACTTTCAGTATGCCATGAAACTATTGAAAGAAATTCCGAATTTAACAATCTATAAGATCCCCAGAATAGAAAATGCTCTCGCAGATGCGCTAGCTCGCCTTGCAAAAGAATTTGCCTGTTTACAAGATGATTCAGTTAAAGTGCCAGTTCAAGGACGACAGGTCCTATCACAGCTCGACATGGATATGATACAGAAATTAGAAAAAGCAGAGGAATCAGTTGCAGCAGTGACGGAAAACACGGAAGATTGGCGTCGGCCGCTAATGAACTACTCCGCAAACAGAGAAATTACCAGACGATAAGTCATTAGCACATCAAATCAAAAAAAGAGCTCTGTCTTACGCATTAATAAACAATACATTATACAGAAGGTCTTTTAATCAGATGTGGTTAAGATGCTTGAGCAGGTCCGAGGCTCGTGAAATTGTCAAAGAAATGCATTCAGGACTTTATGGCGCTCATCAGTCGGGTCCAAAAATGAAAATGAAAATTAAAAGACTATGATATTATTGGCCCTCGATGATGACCGATTGCATGAAGATTGCCAAAAGTTGTCACCAGTGTCAAGTGCACGGAGTGGTTCTACACCAACCTCCAAACATGCTGCATCTGACAATTGCGTCGTGGACATTTGAGTGTTGGGGCACAGATATAGTGGGTCCGATAAAACCACCTTCTTCAAGAGGACATCACTTCATCCTTGCAGCTACTGACTACTTTTCTAAATGGGCAGAAGCAGTTCCACTCAGAGAAGTAAAGGCACACCACGTGCTACAATTTTTCAAGAATCAAGTTGTATATCGTTTTGAAGTACCGCGCAGAATCATTTCAGATAATGGGTCCGCATTCAGAAGCACAAAAATCAACAATTTTGTCAGAAGACATGGAATCGATTGGCAATACTCAACAATCTACTACCCAAGAGCAAACGGCTTGGCTGAGGCTTTTAATAAAACTCTCGTTCAGATTTTAAAGAAAACTTTGGATGACAACAAGAGAAATTGACACGAGAAGTTATTAGAAGCCTTATGGGCCTACAGGACAACTTTTAGGACTCCTACTCAGTCTACACCTTACACTTTGGTGTACGGGTCCGAGGCAGTTTTACCTTTAGAGGTTCAACTTCCATCACTCGAGATTGCAGCTTGCAAATAAAATTACGATAGAAGAAAATGCCGCATTACGACCGGAAGAACTGGAAAACTTGGAAGGAAAAAAGACTTGCAGCACAACAAAATTTGGAACTGTACTAAGCTAAGATGATCTGGGCCCATGATAAACTGTTCCGCCCATGAACTTTCAAAGTTGGTGACTTAGTTCTTGTTCTCAGAAGTGTTGACCTCATTTTTGATGAGGTCATCTCTTCTTCTTTTTAGTACTTAGGATCTAGCCTTAGGCTTTTCCTTTGACTATCTTAGAGGATTGGAATTGGGACCCACCCTTTGGAAGTCCAAACACCTCTTGACTCCCTGCAAACCTCACAAGCTTGATTGTAGACCCCTAATCACCTAGAGGGTTGAAATCAAATGTGGAAGTTTAAAGGATGAGTTCCTATAGGACTCTTTGGCCTTAGGATCGCCCTACAGGTGGCCTCGGTCCGGTGAGGGCTGACTTACACACAAACTACACTTATACACTACACTTTCACACACCTCCTAAAACCACACCTATACATACTTGACCTCCTGACTCATGAAGGTGATTCACATGGATGGTCCTTAACCCCTAAGCCCTTGGCTAAGAGGGTTAGGAACAACATAGTGAATGCCTCAAATGAGTCCCTTCATGGCTCATGTGGGCTTGATATGGCTTCATGGCTCAACCAAAATGATTTCATTCCATTCACATTTACCCGATCTTCAATTTCCCAAATTTTCAATTTTTGACCCCCGGGACCCTACACCCGCCTAGCCTACCTAAAACCCTTGAAATCCTCCAAAATTTCCAAATCACCCAAAATTCCCCAAAATTAACCTTGAACATTTCCTCACCAATCAAATTGATCATCTATAGCTAAAAATACCAAAAATTCCAAAAATACCTCCCAATACCCTCTAAATACCCAAAATACCCCTCTTGACCCAAAAATCCAAAAATTCAGAAAATTCCCAGAAACTTCCAGAAAATCCTAAATATTCCCAATTTCATTTTGTTTAACTACACCATAGGGTAATTTTGTCAATTTACCCCACTTTGGTCAAAACCCCCAATTTGACCCATTTTGACCCTAAGTGAACCCATTGTCAAACCAAACATACCCAATTGACCCAAATTCTGGTCCAATTCAATTCTAAAATTCAATTCAACATTCCCAACACCAATCTAGACCAAATCCAAGTCCAATTTGATTGATATTTGGATCGAATTTTACTTTTGGCCTTAAAGCCCAATTTGGACCCATGACCCAAACCTAACCCAAACTAACCCAATTCAACTCCAATTAACCCCAAATCTTTTCTAAACCTTCCTTAACATTTCCAAAAACAAAACACTAACATGATTTGCCCAAAATTTATACCCCAACCCCACTCAAATTCAACCCAAAGCAAAAAGGCCCAATTTTGACCTAAACCCAAACCTAACCCAAATGAACCCGAACCCCAAAATCAAAACTCAACCAAAGCCAAAACCTCTTTGAAACACTCCCATAAACATTTCCCAACATTTATTTTACATCAATTTCAACCCTAGCCCAACATTAGCCCAAGTTAGCCCAATTTGACCTACATTGGCTCATTTACCAAAAGAGACCCAAATCCAACCCAATTCAAACCCAAATCACTCCAAACTCATTTCAAATCACTCATGACATATCCCTAAACCAAACCCAACAATTATTTGGCCCAAACTTCTACAAAATTCCCATCCATGAATTCATTCTTAAACTTAAAAGCCCACTTACATGAAACCTTCCTAAAGCCCATCTCCACCAAAATCCAAAGGGCCAAAATCAATCCAAAACCCATATGACAATTGCTCTACACCATATTTTCAATTAAATCAATCCCTAAGTTTCAAAACTCATCATGAAGCCATTCCAAATTAAGCCCCATACAAATTCCCATCAAAATACCAAAATTTTCTTAAACCCATTTCCATGAAATTGACTTAACTTTTCCCAAGCCAAAGATGAGCCATGAAGCCATGCATGAGCCACATGGAAGCCATGAGAGCCTCTTTACATGTCACCATGCCATTTTGGGCAAAAGGAGGAGACTCTTTCCTTAATCTCCTAAAGTCATTAGCCTTAACCATGATTCCCCTTAACCCAAATTTATTCCAAATATATTTGGATAAGGACTTCTCCATGTCAAACCAGCTGATTCCCTTGATTTCTCACAGCACCCAAAGCCACCTTGAAGGGTGAACCAAGCCCAAAGGGTGGACTTGACCAAATCAAGCCAAAATTGGCCCTCTCCCATTCCATTTTAAATCAAGCTTTTGACACATGGCATTTGCCAATTGCCTACACTAAACCCCGACCACGACCTCGCCGACCTTGAGGGTGACCGACCACGGCCGGCCGGCCACCACGGCCGCCGGAAACCACCAGGCCGAGAGCTCACATGTGAGCCCAAACTTGGAATTCTCACCTGCTGAGCTGCCCATCCCCAGTGGCCATTGCAGTTGTTCTTCCCTTGACCTAAACAGCTGATCCCAACCCTTGGCCATCCCTGTGAGGCCTTCCAGCCACCTCTATTTAAACCCGACCCCCTCACGGCCATGGACGAGAGTTGCACAAACCTTGCCGAAACTCTGCCAAAATTGTTCCAAACCCTACTCCATACCTAGAGCAGTTGATCTACAGTGTTAATTTGCCCTAATCCCCACCAACAGAAACCAATTTCCCAACTGAAATTTCACTCAAAAACCAGGACACTTTGCCACAGTGAGCCAACCTTCAAATTGACTGGCCCTACACCTTCACTAGACCAAGAGGAGATGTTTCCCACTGAAAGCCCCATCTCCAGGCCACCCAGTTGTTCCAGACTCCAAGCTTTGTGATCGGGCTTGGTCGAAATCATACTTAGGCGACTCACCAGACCAGGAGAATTCATTTGGAGCTTGCTGGGATCCAATCGAAGGTGACACAACCCTCAGATTGAAGCCACACTTCTCTGAGCAAAGGTATGAGCTAATTCTTCATCCCGAGCTTCTGGAGATTCTCCATTTCAAATGCTTTAATTTCAATACATGATCACTAGATAGATGTATTCGTCTCTTCAAGACGAATCCATAGAGCATAAGAACACGAAAATCCGTTGAGAAATGAGTGAGTTCTTAGGGTTTTAGTGTGGACGGCTCTCGGGTGAGGACACTTGGGGACGATGAACGGATGCCGTTCATTCCATACACGCGCGGACGGACGACCAGGATCGCGCCGGATGAGGAGACGGAATGACACAGCGGGCCCCCGGAGCGCTGAGTTGGATGGCGGCGCTGAATCAGAAGGCGACACGCGGCGTTTCGGAGCTGCCGAGGTTGACGCGGCGCCGCGTGGATAAATAGTAAATTAGTGTATTTTTCTATTTATTTAATTCCCTAAACTTCAAAAATCCATAACTTTGTGTAGAAAAATCAGAAAAATAAAATAAAAATACCCACCTGCTCAGTGAACAGAGGAGAATAATTTGGAAAAGAAATCATTTAATTTCATCAAGTATTTTATTTTTAATGATTTATTAACCCTCTGCATTGTTTTAATTCTCCATGCATATAGGAAATTCACCATGGCATGAGACCATAGGGCTTTTGAAGCCTCCGAATTTGGGAACATTCCCTGAATTTTCCAAAGTCGAGGCCATCCCTATGAGAAGTTATTGATTTTTCAAATTCATGTTACTGTTTTGAGTATTTTAAATCTAATAATTAGCATGTTGTGAAATAAATTCTAGGAAAATTTGGTGATGTTTCTTATGACCAGAGGACCCTAGGAAAAATAGGTTTTGAATTAATTTATTTAAAATAGCCCTAATTGGCTTAAACACCCAAAATAGGTCCCTAATTAATTAGAGCTAATCATACATCAAATTGACTTGAAATCAATTCTCCACTGACCTTTAGGATCAGAGGAACCCACTATAAAAATTTGAAGTCAATTGGAATTGGTTAGCCCTACTAAATGGGTTGATTAAGCCATTTAGTCAATTTGAGCTTTAAAAATTCATAATTTTCAAAATACTTTTCAAAAATTCACCAAATTAGTTTTGGAGACTCTCTGATATCAGGGGAGTTTAAGAAAATTAAATTTTCAATTTTCTAAAAAAGTTGATTTTTTGTATTATTTTAATATTTTAATAATTAAAAAAATAAAAAAATCACAAAAATAATAAAATTCACCAACATGTCACATTTTGAATTTTAATCACTTAGGAACAAACCCCATATTTTTCTTAGGTCTATTTAATGAGATATTAAATTTTAAAGCCCTAAGGTAATTTTAAAATTAAAAATATATATATTTCTAGTATTTCCACTAAAATAATTCTAATAAATTAAAGAAAAATCAGAAAATTGTAAAAATTGATTCTCCGATTTCCTTGATATCAGAGAGATTTTTGAAAAATATAAAATTTATTTTTCAACCTTTATTTTATTTTTAAATTAATTAATACTCAAAAACACAAAATAATTATAATAAAAATAATATAATTCAAAAAATCACCAAAATTGGTCCAAGTTGTCCTCTGGTCATTAGAAATGTCCCATAAATTTCTTAAGGACAGAAACTTTCCCTTGGTCATATTATTAAATTTTCCTTGGAAATCCCTATTTTCCATCAAAAATAATTACATAAATAAATTAAATACAGAAAAATCACATTTTCTCCCCTCATGTCTTTATTGGCATATGAGTGAAGTCACATAAAAATTTCAAGTTCATTTAAGCTCAATTTAGTGAGTTATGAAATTATTAAACTTGAAGGGTAAAGTGGTAATTAGAATTTTAACCCTTAATTAAAACTTTAGGTTTAATAAAATTAAAAAGTAAAATATTTTATCTTAATCTGATTTGGATGATTGAAATTTAAATAATTAAGGGATAGAAACCTATTAAACAATTTGAAAATAATTGAAATAAACCTTAATTAAATAATTGATTAAATTTGGAAGAATAATAAAATTGGAATTATTAAAATAGGGATATTATTGAATAGAGATTTGTTCTTTAATCTAAGGGTCCCTAAATTAATCGTCTCAATAATATTTAATCCCCAATTAAAATGATAATTCAAATTTAAGATTCAAAATGTTAAAAGACTTAACCATTAAATTAAATTAAAGTTAAATTATTAAACTCTTTTAAATTTTCAATTAAGATTAAAAATAAAATTAAATTAAATTAAAACATATTAAATTAAATCAAATTAATTTAAATCAAATAAAATTAAATTAAATTAAAATTAAAAAATAAAATTAAATTAAAATCTAAATTAATTTAAATTAAATTAAATTAAATTAAATTGAACAAATTAAATTAAATTAAATTAAATTAAATTAAAATTAAATTAAATTAATTAAATAAAATAAAATTAAAAAAAATAATTGAATTGAATTAAATTAAATTAAATTAAATTAAATCATATTAAATTAAATTAAATTAAATTAAAATAAAAAAATAAAATCAAGTTAAAATTAAAATTAATTTAAATTAAATAAATTAAATTAAAATTGAGGCTAAACCAAATCAAATTAAATTAAAGTTAAATTAAATTGAATTAAAAAATAACATCACCTAAGACATAAAGAAATAAAAATAAAGCAACTTGAACACTATTCCAAATTTAAACCTGTTAACTGAAATTAAATTAAATCACAAATCATTTGAACACCAATTTGCCCTCGAAGACTTTCATTGTCATAACTCCTAAACAGAATGTTAAATGAAGTGTTACTTCACTTATAGGATATTCAAATGTCCTAGTTCACTGAGCAAAATAACAACAAAACTTGAAATTCTCGGACGATTAATTCATTTGTATAATTAAATTCGTTTGGACTTAAAACAATTCTAGCAATATTGAAAAGATGTTTAAGATTCTTCTTAAGCACTTCCTCAATATGATAGGATGTTTATAAGAACAACTGAACTTAATTGTTCTTTGATGAAGAAAATCGTCCCCAAACCAAAACACAAAAACCTAGACATCATAGGAAATGACTAGCTATAGGATTAGGAATTTGGTAGAAAACCATAAACCTTCCCTTAGCTTTACCTAGGAACTTGCTTAAATATTTTAAATTGTGTTTAAGTGCAGCTTGGGATGACGGGAAGACCCTCCAGGTACGCTTTTATTTTATTGCAATTTACTTTTCTTGCATGATAAACAACTGTTGCATGAAAACCCACACCTTTAGGGTAGCCCCTAAAACTGAAACCAAAACTAAATTAAAAGTCATTGCAAGATAAAATTCACCGCCACAACATTTCAAAATATAAAACAACTCAAAATTTAATCACAAACAAACACAAAACTGCAATTACAACTAAATTAAAACGTCTTGTTGGATGATCGGGAATACCTCGGATGATGTAACCTACGTGTTGCTAACGGGATTTCCCACGGTCTAAATGAAAGTGTGGAACTCATTTAGTTGAGTTTAGCAAATTCATCTAGACTAAGTGAATCCGATAAAAAAAATGATGCCAGAAGGATGGAACCGTGGGATCTTAGCCGGTGTTGTTATAATCAACTTTAAGATTTGTTTTAATTAAAACACAAAAAACACTTGGAAATTAAGAATCTCTCTAAACCAAAACACTTTTCTCATCTCATGATTTATGACTTCTAAAACTAAACCCCTGCAACAACAAGGAGCTCGGAGCATGGTGGGCAGCACGGCCATCGTCATCAGCAAAACCTGAGTCTACTTCAGCAAAACCTTCTTAGAATTAAATAACAAAGCCATAGGATTTCGAGGTAGTTTGCCTAGTGCAACATAAATCCTCAACCTCTTCGTTAGGCATTTGCATGATCATGTCATGTAAATTAAGCTCTAACCTGTCTTAGGACTCTGAGGTAGTCGTTCGGTACGACATAAACCCTCATATCTTCAAGGCTATTTGTATGATTGTCTCATACGAATATAAGTCCAAATTAATTAAAATTGGCAAGATCAAAACATTAAATAAACATTAGGACTTTCCTAAATTCAAGCCAAACAATAGGATAGTCAGGAAATTATCGTAGTTCGCTTCGAATCTGTAATTTCTCCTACCTTTCTTCCTTTGAATTCTCAAAACAAAACGTTCCAAACTTGATCCATTCCCTATTGAAATTCCAAAATTCAATCCTTTTGAAAACTTAAACTTTGAAATTCTTGAGAGTAGAATTACTGATTATTATCGAGAGTTTTCTTAGTTGATTCCCGTCACTTAAGATGTAATTAACTATAGGGGCTTGCCCTTATAGGGAATTTTAAGAACCCAGGTAATATAAACCCTGTCTAATGCTTTCATATTAAGCGGGGAACTTGTCGGCTTATAAAATTGGTTCGTGAGACCAAACGGATGTCACAAATCTTTTAGTTTATTTAATCGAGCCCTATCATCAAGCAGTATGTCTATTCTTCGGATAGATACACGGTTTGTGATGCGGTGCTCGTTTATGTAAACTATTTGGGATGTGTGATCAGTTTGATTTCATATCTTAAGATTTTCAAACTTAAAATTATTTTCAAAATCAAATGCTACTTTCTAAATTATATATATATATTTAAATTAAATTTGAAATTTAAAATTCGCTGACAATTTCTGTTAGGCGACCCCCTTTTCAAAATAAAATACACCAACCTAAAAATATGCCGACAAGAAGACCTATTCTTGCACATCGTAAGATAGGAGGCAAATTTGAGCCGATTTGGGAAGGATCTTTTGTGGTCGAGGCAGTCTACTCAGGAGGCTCCTACCAACTTGTGAATTGTCAAGGAGAACGACAAATGCTTCCAATCAACGGACGATATTTGAAGAAGTATTACGCAACCTGATGTTTCGAAAGGTGGCCTCTAAAATAGAGTCTTATCCCTAGAAACACGGGTGAAGCAATCACTTTGTGACTGGGTCCGAACCCAAAAACATAAGAATGGATGACAAAAGAAAAATCATTAAAAAAAATAATAATAATATGTGCTAAAAGTGAAATATGTGAAATCATAATAATAAAGTTTTACCCTTCCTTTCAAATTAAATCTTGTTCCTGATCTTTCTTCATCTTTTCCTACTTTCCTTAAAAATTAAAATTGGAATAAGTAAATAAGAATCTTCAGTGATAAATACTTTCTTAATGTTCTTGTTCTTAGCACAGCCCCCGATCCTTTCCTTGTCTTCTTTGTAGGGAAATGTCGAACGGGCGGTTGGTCCTAAACTTTAAAAATGGTGCGAGTCTCGCACTCGATGAAAAGAGGGTGAAGGATGGAGCAGTGATAGAAATTGATTCTGACTTCACACGAGCCAGCCTATAGTATGAAGAAAATGATTGGGTCCCTGAGGACCGAGAGGAGCTTCATAGCCAGACAGTGATGAAGATGGGTGGCCCAAGCCACCAATCCAACAACAAGAAAAGAAAGACAAACACCGAGGAAAGCAAGAAAATTAAGTCAGTAGTTGCCACGGCAGAGGGCAGGCTCGTCAGCGTCGCGCCCGCAGAAATTCAAGAAGTAAGGAGAGCTACGCTCACTGCTACTCAAAGAAGGAATAAGAATCACCGTATATGCAAGATATTGACTAAACTAGCAGCAGATCAACACGAGGAAACAACCACCTTCGCCAACACACACATTTTAAAGATGCCGGTTCATCAAGAACCTGAAAAGAGTGAACAAGTTCCAAGAACAACAGAAAGGATAAACAAAACTCTAAGAAGACCAGAGGCAGAGAGATTACCACGATGCCGGACGGAGCCATCGGTGGTAAGAAACCTTGTTGCAAGAGCAACCCCGGAGGATGTCCCGACGGAGACAATCCCCGAGGAGCCAAGGTATGCGAGGAGAACGTGACGGGATCGAGCCATACATCCCGCAGATACGTTACTAGGCCTTGTCACTTACGGATCATCCCGAATATGAACTCGGAAAGAATGCAAAATGTTGAGAAGAAAACCTTCGAATACTTTGAGAGGATTAGAGGCAAAAGAATCAACATTTTGGAAGGCCTCGAGTTACACACAGGTGTATTCTCAGAGTACGAGCAACAGCAGATAGTGGATTGCATTTTAGAACTTCAGAAGATGAGTCGAGCAGGTCGTCTGAGAGAAAAGACTTATTCGGAACCCCGGAAATGGATGCCAGGGAAAGGAAGAGTCACAAGACAATGCAGATGTTGCTATAACTTCGCAGAGGACAGAAAAGGAAATCCACCAGGGATACTCCGTCACGGTGAGGTGGATCCAATGCCGAGAATAATTAAAAGAATGGTGAAAAGATGATAACGTGGAGGGTACTGCCAGCAGATTGTATACCCAACAGTTGCATCATCAACATTTATCAAAAGGGCGACTGCATACCTCCACACATAGACCACCACGACTTCGTCAGACCATTCTGCACAGTTTCGTTCTTCAACCAATGCAATATCATGTTTGGATCTGACCTCCGGATAGCAGGCCCGGGTAAGTTCCGAGGGCCGGTGGAGATACCACTGCCGGTAGGTTCCGTCATGATATTACAAGGAAATGGAGTAGACGTCGTAAAGCATTGCATACCGAGAGTGCCGGTGGAGCGGATCTCCGTCACTTTTAGAAGGATGGACGATAGAAAGGCACCATACCATTTCCAGCCAGATCCAGAATTGGAGAGTCTCTGGCCCTACGAGCTGTGAGTTACACGGGAAATAACACACCTCCAATGCACATCCATGCAGCATTCCTGCTAAGGATGGCTTGGAAGGTGATGTTATTGACCGTGTATCTCATTATTCAGACATGGATTTAACAGATACTTTTTGGATGGATCAACAAGAATCATACATAGTCCGTTTTGAGTCGTGGATTGTATTAGAAATATTTCAGATCGAGTCGTATGATGTATCTTCAACAAGATTGGAATGAATGTGACCATGTCACATTTTGCCTTCACCTCTTTTTGTGCAAATTGACTGGGAAATGCCATTAAAGTTAAATGAACTTCGAACAAAGAACAGAAAAGAAAAGGAGAATAAATAAGAAACTATCTTTCATAAAAATCCAAACATTAAAAAGAACTTCAAATCCACATGAACTCCTACAAACATTCTCTGCACTTTACAATATGTTTTCACGATCTCTCGCATTCGTAAATCCCAGACAATATGTTCAGTCTCTGCAGTGATAAAACTCTGCATTCCCAAATATCAACAAAATCTTTCACAACCACTGCATAAACTGGACCTCAGCAAAATTTTCCTCAATCTCCGCATAAATAAATTTCGACAAAATCCAGCAATCTCAGCATTCGGGATAGGCTTCCGCCATACTCCCATCTCAGCACCCGGGATAGTCCTCCGCTCTACTCCCATCTCAGCAATCGGGATAGGCTTTCGCCGTACTCCCATCTCAGCAATCGGGATAGGCTTCCGCTGTACTCCCATCTTAGCAATCGGGATAGGCTTCCGACGTTCTCCCATCTCAGCAATCGGGATAGGCTTCCGCCGTACTCCCATCTCAGCACTCGGGATAGGCCTCCCCCCTACTCCCATCTCAGCAATCAGGATAGGCTTTCACCATACTCCCATCTCAGCAATCTCAGCAATCGGGATACGCTTCCGCCCTACTCCCATCTCAGCACCCGGGATAGGCCTCCGCCCTACTCCCATCTCAGCAATCGGGATAGGCTTTCGCCGTACTCCCATCTCAGCAATAGGGATAGGCTTTCGCCATACTCCCATCTCAGCAATCGGGATAGGCTTCCGCCGTACTCCCATCTCAGCAATCGGGATAGGCTTTCGCCATATTCCCATCTCAGCAATCTCAGCAATCGGGATAGGCTTCCGCCGTACTCCCATCTCAGCAATCGGGATAGGCTTCCGCCGTACTCCCATCTCAGCATTTAGGATAGGCTTCCGCCCTACTCCCATCTCAGCAATCTCAGCATTTGGGATAGGTTTCCGCCCTACTCTCATCTCAGCAATCTCAGCATTAGGGATAGGCTTCCGCCCTACTCCCATCTCAGCAATCTTAGCATTCGGGATAGGCTTTCGCCTTACTCCCATCTCAGCACTCGGAATAGGCCTTCGCCGTACTCCCATCTCAGCATTCGGGGTAGGCTTCCGCTCTACTCCCATCTCAGCAATCGGGATAGGCTTCCGCCGTACTCCCATCTCAGCATTCGGGATAGGCTTTCTCCCTACTCCCTTCTCAGCAATTCTCAGCACTCGGGATAGGCACAGTCCTACTCCTTTCTCAGCAATCTCAAAATTTGACCCTCTCAGCAAGAAATTGAAATTAAAACACTGCGCATTTTGGATAGGCTTTGTCCTATTCTTCCTCGAGCATTTGGAATAGGTTCGAGTTCTACTTCCTTCTCGGCATACAAATGCATTCGGGTGGACCTTAGCCCTACTCTTTCTCTGCATAAAATCAAGTTGAAACTCAAATCGAAATTCAAACTCAAAATTAAAACTTGAAATAAAAAATGAAAAGAATCTAAGATCCAATCTCTTGAAATCTTGTGATCTGAAATGTACCGCCTTTTTCCCCAGCGAGAGTTCTGGAATCTTCAGTCTTGGAGATTTACCTGATACTCCCCAGTGGAAATTTCTTACACTTCGTCCTAAGTTTGTCACTTAGACATCTGTTTTGGTTCTGTTGATCTCTTCGGTCAACGCCAATATGCGCGGTGCGCTTGGTTAGCACACCACTCCTATTGGGGGTCCATTTGTTGACCTCATTTTTGATGAGGTATTCTCTTCCCTCTTTAGTGCTTAGGATCTAGCCTTAGGCTTTTCCTTTGACTATCTTAGAGGACTAGAATTGGGAACCATCCTTTAGAAATTTGAACCACTTCTTGCCTCTCTACAAACCCCACAAGCTTTATTGTAGACCCCTAATCACCTAGAGGGTTGAAATCAAATGTGAAGGTTTAAAGGATGAGTTCCCTATAGGACTCTCTGGCCTTAGGACCACCCCGGGTGGCTTGGTCTGGTGAGGGTTGACTTACACACTCACTATACTCACACTCTATACTCTCACACACACAATCCAAATCCTAAAACCACACCCATACCCAACTTGACTCCTTGACTCATGTAGGTAATTCATATGGATGGACATTAACCCCTAAGCCCCAGGCTAAAAGGGTTAAGAACAACATAGTGAATGCCTCAAATGAGTCCTCTCATGGCTCATATAGGCTTCATATGACATCATGGCTCAAACAAAGTGTTTCCATTTCACTCATATTTGATCAATCTTCTTTTTTTTCAAAATTTCAATTTTTGACCCCGGGGCCCCGGCCCCACCAAACCTACCAAATGCCCTTGGAACTACCCAAAATTTGCAAAATCAACTAAATTACCTAAAATTCCCCAAAATTAACCTTGAACATTTCCTTACCAATCAAATTGATCAGCCATAGCCAAAAATTCCAAAAATACCCCCCAATACCCTCCAAATACCCAAAATGCCCCTCTTAGCCAAAAAAAACCAAAAATTCAGAAAATTCCCAGAAAATTCCAAAAAATCCCAAATATTCCCAATTTCATTTTGTCTAACTACACCATGGGCCAATTTTGTCAATGTACCCCACTTTTACCAAAACCCCCAATTTAGCTCATTCTTAACCTAAGTGAACCCAATGTCAAACCAAACCTACCCAATTGACCCCAATTTTGGTCCAATTCAATTCTAAACTCCAATTAAATATCCAAAATATTAATATAGACCAAATCCAAGTCCAATTTGATTGACATTTGGGTCCAATTTCACTTTTGACCTTAAAGCCCAATTTGGACCCATGACCCAAACTTAGCCCAAACCAAACCAATTCAACTTCAATTGATCCCAAACCTTTTCTAAACCTTCCCTAACATCCCCATAAACAAAACACTAACATAATTTTCCCAAAATTTGGACCCAAACCCCACTCAAATTCAACCCAAAACCAAAAAGCCTAATTTTGACCTAAACCCAAACCTAACCCAAATAAGCCCAAGTCCCAAAACCAAAACCCAACCAAAGTTGAAACCTCTTTGGAACACTCCCATAAACATTTCCCAACATTAATTTTACATCAATTTCAACCATAGCCCAACATTGGCCCAAGTTAGCCCAATTTGACCTACATTGGCACATTTACCAAAGAAACCTAAATTCAACTCAATTCAAACCCAAATTCAACTCAATTCAAACCCAAACCACCTCAAATTCATTTCAAATCACTCTTGACAATTCCATAAACTAAACCCAACATTTATTTGGCATGCCCCTTTGCAAAATTTTCATCTAAATGCCCACTTCTAAAGGACATTCAAAAGCCTATTCCTAACCAAACTCAAAAGCCCAAGCCCATCCTAAAGCCTACATTACAATCTCATCTCATCCTCACTTAATTAAAATCATTCCTAAGTCCTAAATCAGCAATCAAATATTTCTAAACAAAGCCATATGACAAACCATCCAAATTTTACACCAAAATACCAAAATAGCTTAAACCCATTTCCATGAAACCAAGCCAACTTTTCCCAAGCCAAATAAGAGCCATAAAGCCATTCTTAAGCCACATGCAAGCCATGTGAGTTGTTTACATGTGACCTTACCACATTGGGCAAAAGGAGGAGGTCCTTTAAGCACTTCCTAAAAGCCATTAACCTTACTTATGATTCCCCTTAACCCAAATTTAATCTAAATATTCTTGGATGGAGACTTCTCCACTTAAGACCAGCTGACCCAACCGATTCACCCAGCCAAAACCGAGGTCATGGGGGGGTGAACCAAGCCCAAAATCATGGGTTGATCAATTTGAGCCCAAAATGAACCCTTAACCTTTCCATTTCAAGCCATCCTCATTACACATGACAAAGCTCAATTGCCTGCACAAACCTCCAGCCCTGACCCACCTGGACCTGAGGGTGACCCATGCCTGCCGGCCAGCCACCTGGATCACCGAAAATCACCATGGCCGAGACCTTGGGAGGAGCCAAACTTTTCAATTCTGCCTTGCTGAGTTGTCCCAGCCCAATTGAAGACCATGGCTGTTCTTCTCTTGCATGGAGTAGCTGATCCCAAGCCTTAAACCCCCCTGGGAGGCCCTCCGCCCTCTTCTATTTAAACACCACCTCCTCTCGGCCATAGAAGGTGCTGAACCAAAACTTACTGAAACCCTGCCAAAATCATCCCAGATCACTCTCTACACATAGAGAACTTGATCCCTACTGAAATCCCCCTGTCATTTCCTCTCTGTGAGCTCAATTCCAGAGTTGAAATTCAAGCCCAAAACCAGGACACTTCACCACAGTGAGCCAATCTCCAAATTGATTGGTCCTACACCTTCACCAAACCAAGAGGAGAAGTTTCCCCGCAAAAGCCCCCTCACCAGGCCAGCCATTGCTTCCAGCCTCCAAGCTTTGTGATCGGGCTTGGTCGAAATCATACCTAGACAATTCACCAGGCCAAGGGACTTCATCTGGAGCTTGCTTTGACCCAATCAAACGTGACACAACTCTCAGATCGAAGCTTCACTTCTCTGAGCAAAGGTATGGACTCACTCTTCCTCCCGAGCTTCCAGATATTCTCAATTTAGTTTGGGTCAATTTCAATGCATGTTTACCGTATGGATGTGTTTGTCTCTTCAAGACGAATCCATAGAGCATAAGAACTCGAAACTCCATTGAGAATCGAGTGAGAAATTAGGGTTAGAAGGTTGACGGTCACGGGTTCACACCAGTCGTAGACGATGACTGGGAACCGTTGGATCGCGCGTGTATTGAGCGGATGGCCAGGATCGCGCGGAACGGAGCAATGGGACATGGACCGCGGGCCCCTGGAGTGCTGAGTCGGATGGCAGAGCCGAATCAGGAGACGACGCGTGGAGCTTCGGAGCTGCCGAGGTTGACGCGGCGCCGCGTGGATAAGTAGAAAAATAGGCTATTTTTCTATTTATTTAATTCCCAGAACTTCAAAAATTCATAACTTTATGTAGAAAAATCCTAAAAATAAAATAAAAATACCCTTTTGCTGAGTGAACAGAGGAAAATAATGTGGAAAAGAAATCAAGTAATTTCATTAAGTATTTTATTTTTAATGATTTATTTACTCTCTGCACTATTTAAATTCTCCATGCAAATAGAAAATTCACCATGGCATGAGACCATAAGGTTTTTGAAGCCTCTGAACTTGGGAACATTCCCTGAATTTTCCAAGGTCAGAGGCCATCCCTATGAGAAGTTATTGATTTTCCATGTGCATGTTACTGTTTTGAGTGTTTTAATTCCAATAATTAGCAAGTTGAGAAATAAATTCTAGGAAAATTTGGTGATGTTTCTTATAACTAGAGGGACCTAGGAAAAATAATTTTTGAGCTAACTCACTTTGAACAACCCTAATTGGCCTAAACACCCAAAATTGAACTTTAATTAATTAGGGTTAACCATTCATCAAATTTACATAAAAACATTTCTCCACTGTCTTATAGGGATAGGAGAACACTACATAAAAATTTGAGATCAAATGGACTTGGTTAGTCCCACCAAATGGGTTAATTAAGCCCCATGAATGAAATCAAACTTTAAAAATTCATAACTCACAAAATACTTTTCAAAAATTCACAAAATTGGTTTTGGAGCTTCTCTAATAATAAAGGAACTTAGGAAAATTAAAATTATAATTTTCTAAAAAAGTTGATTTTTATCATTATTTTAATATTTTTAATAATTAAAAAATAATAAAAATCACAAAAATATTAAAAAATCACCAAAATGTCTTATTTTGAATTCTAAACACTTAGGAGCAAACCAAATATTTTTTTTAAGTTCCTAGGATAAGATATTGAATTTTAAAGGTTTAATGTAATTTTTAATATTAAAATGTATTTTTCAACCATTTCACTAAAATAATTCTAATAAAACAAAGAAAAATAAAAAAAATTATAAAAATTGGTTTTCTAGTTTTTCTGATATCAGAGAGATTTTTGAAAAATATAAAATTCATTTTTCAACCTTTATTTTATTTTTAAATTAATTAATGCTCTAAAACTCAAAATAATTATAATAAATAAAATAAAACTAAAAAAATCACCAAAATTAGTCCAAATGGTCTTCTGGTTATTAAGAATACCCCATAATTTTCTTAAGGATAGAAAATTTTCCTTAGTCATCTTATTGAATTTTCCTTGAAAATCCCTATTTTCCATAAAAAATAATTATATAAATAAATTTAATACAGAAAAATCACATTCTCTCCTCTAAAGTCTTAATTGACATATGAGTGAAGTCACATAAAAATTCAAAGTCATTTAAGCTCAATTGAGTGAGTTATGGAATTATTAAGCTTGAAGGATAAAATGGTAATTAAAATGTTAACTCTTAATTAAAACTTTATGCTTAATAAAATGAAAGAGTAAAATATTTGATCCTAATCTGATTTGGATGATTGAAATTTAAATAATTAAAAGGAAGAAACCCATCAATCATTTTTAATAAACCTTAATCAATTAATTAATTAAATTTGGAAGATTAATAAAAATTGAAATTATTAAAATAGGGATATTATTTAGAAGACATTTGTTCTTTAATTTAAGAATCTCTAAATTAATCACCTCAATAATATTTAATTCCTAATTAAAATGATAATTCAAACTCAAGATTTAAAATACTAAAAGACTTAATCATTAAATTAAATTAAAATTAAAACATTTAAATTAAATCCTTCCAAAATTTCAATTAAATTAATATTTTAACAATTAAATTAAATCACCTTTAAAACATGAAAAATAAAATATTGAATTAAAATTAAAATAAAATTAAATTTAAATTTAAATTAAATTAAAGTTAAAATTAAATTAAATTAAATTAAATTAAATTGAAACATATTAAATTAAATTAAATTAAATAAAAAATAAAATCAAATTAAAATTAAATTAAAATTAAATTAAAAATTAAAATTAAATTAAAATTAAAATTAAATCAAATTAAATTAAATTAAATTGAATTGAATTAAATAAAATTGAATTAAACATAACATCACTTAAGACATAAAGAATTCAAAATAAATCTAAAACAACTTGAACACTATTCCAAACTTAAATCCATTATTTAAAATTAAATTAAAACACAAACCACTAAAATATTAATTTTCCCTTAAAAGCTCTTGTTATCATAACTCCTAAATTGAGTATTAGGTGAAGTGTCACTTCATTCATAGGATATTCAAACATCATAGTTCACTGAGCAAAAGAACAAAACTTAATTAAACCTCGGGTGATTACTTCACCTGATTAATTAAATCCATTTGGACTTAGAACAATCCCTACAATATTGAAAAGATGTTTAAGACTCGTCTTAAGCACTTCCTCAATATGATAGGATGTTTATAAGAAAAATTGAACTTAATTGTTCTTTGATGAAGAAAATCGTCCTTAAACCAAAATACAAGAACCTAGACGTCATAGGAGATGACTAGCTATAGGATTAGGACTTTGATAGACAATCAAAACCTTTCCCTTAGCTTTACCTAGGTACTTGTTGAAATATTTAAATGCCTTAACATGTGTTTTAATTGAGCTTGGGATGACGGGAAGACCCTCCAGGTACGCTTTTATTTTATTGCAATTTATTTTATTGCAAATGCACTTTACTTTTCTTGCATGATAAACAACTGTTGCATGAAAACCAAATCCTTTAGGGTAGTCCTTAAAACTAAATCCAAAACTAAATTAAAAAACACTGCAAGATAAAATTCACCGCTACAACATTTCAAAATATAAAGCAACTCAAAATTTAATCACCAACAGAACAATAAAACTACAATTGCAACTAAATTAAAACGACTCGTTGAATGATCGGGAATACCTCGGATGATGTAACCCACGTGTTGCTAACAGTATTTCCCATGGTCTAAATGGAAGTGTGGAACTCACTCAGTTGAGTTTAGCAAATTCATCTGGACTAAGTGAATTCAATGAAAATAACGGTGCCGGGATGACGGAATCGTGGGATCTTAATCGGTTCTATTATAATCAACTTTAAGATTTGTTTTTAATTAAAATATTAAAAACACTTGGATTTTAAGATTTCTAAACCAAAACACTTCTCTCATCTCCTGATTTATGACTTCTAAAACTAAACCTCTGCAACAACAAGGAGCTCGGAGCATGGTGGGCAGCACGGCCATCGTCATCAACAAAACTCAGGTCTACTTCAACAAAACCTTTCCTAGAATTAAATAACCAAGCCATAGGGTTTCGAGGTAGTTTACCTAGTTCAAAATAAATCCTCAACTCTTCGTTAGGCGTTTGTATAATCATGTTATACAAATTAAGTCCTAACCAGTCTTAAGACTCCGAGGTAGTCGTTCGGTACGACATAAACCCTCACATCTTCGAGGCTATTTGTATGATTATATCATACGAATATAAGTCCAAATTAATTAAAATTGGCAAGATTGACATTTCAGATAATATTAGGATTTTCTTAAATCCAAGCTAAACAATAGGATAGTTTGGGAAGTTGCCAAGATTCTTCTTGGATCCTCAGCTTCTCTTACTTCTCTTCCATTGGACTCCTGAAAACAATTGTTCCAAATTTTGAGTCATTCCCTATTGAAATTTTCAAAAATCTAATGGTTTGAAAACCTTAAACTTTGAAATTCTTGAGAGCTAAACCACTGATCATTATCTAGAGTTTTTTTAAATGTTACCGTAATTTAAGATGTAATTAATTATAGGGGCTTGCCCTTATAGGGAACTTTAAGAACCCAGGTAATATAAACCCTGCTTAATTCATTTATATTAAGCAGGGGAATTTGTCAGCTTAGAAAATTGGTTCGTAGACCAAATGGATGTCACAAATCTTTTATTTTATTTAACCGAGCCCCATCATCAAGCAGTGTGTCTATTCTTCGGGATAGATACACGGTTTGTGATGCGGTGCTCGTTTATATAAACTATTCGGGATGTGAGATCAGTTTGATTTCATATCTTAAAATTTTTTAATTTAAAATTATTTTCAAAATCAAATACTACTTTTCAAATTATTTATTTAAATTAAATTAAAAATTCGCCGACAATTTCGGTAGGCAACCTCTTTTTAAAAATACAACACTCAACCTAAAAATATGCCGACATGTTCCCTTTTCGGAGATTTTCATCAAGCCAACTCTTCTTGCAAGCTCCCGGCCTTGCTAAGAAACTTCTCGAAAGTCTTGATTGTGAATCCTTTAAGGAGATGTGCTATCAGGCCATGGATACTTTTAAGTAGGATGTCGACTACATGTTATTCTTGAAGCTGTGATTCACACTTCATGCTTAAGTTTCTCCGTCGAAGTATGTAATCCACTAAAATCTCGTTCGGCTTTTGTTGCTCCACCACTAGATCACCGATAGTGATGTGGTGCTGAGCCCCGATAAATCGTTTAACGAAGAGATTTTCTAGTTCTGACAAGGTATTTACTGAACCGTTCGACAATTCTGCGTACCAGTCGAAGGCAATCCCTGATAAACTGCTGACGAACTGTCAGAAGAATAAAGCATCACTACCACCGACATTGCAGCAACTAGCACAAAAATGTGCAACATGTTGTCGGGGGTTTCCTACTCCATCAAAAGTCTTAAACAGAGGTGGTACGAAGCCTTTCAGATATTGGACTGCATCGAATTCTTCGGGGTAAGGTCTACCCCTTTGAATCGATGCTCCACTCTTAGATTGTGCTAGGGCCTCTCGCACCTGTTGTTCTACCATGCTCTTAATGTCCTTTTCTGGAATCATGCTTTATGCAGGATCTTTCTTTGGTTGTTTGTCTCTCTTTACGGATGTGATCTCTTTTCCTCCATCTGCAATATGGATAATTTCTGGGGGTGTCTCTTTCTGAGGTTGTATCTGAATCTGGAGAGTGGCTAAGGCAGCAGCCATCTCTTCCATCCTCTTTGCCATTTAGGAAATTATGTCATCTCTTTCCCGAATCTGTGCTCTCATCACTTCCGGTTCATCTCTTTTCGCAGCTGCCAGAGCACCTTGTGAAGCTCACGATGCTCGTGTCTCAACCATGTTGATCTCGGCATACTCCTCATCCATGAACTCTGATGAGTCAACTTCATCTCCTAGTTCTTCTTCTCTTTCTTTTGCTAACCGGATGTCTGTCCTTAATTTGTCCATGGCATCCTCTAGTAGCCCTTTTCACACGGTCTCGCAGTTATCTCGTGACGGTTGTTGAACTTCCTTCCTGGGAGTCCCCTTTATTACAGTAGCACTTTCTTATGATTCGAGTCTCCTGACGAGACTTTTCTTCTCAGGGCATTGTTTTGGTCTTAACTGGCTAGTAGTAGGTCGTCATACCATCCTTCTTACAGTCGGAAGCCTTGGACTGGATGGTTTGTCGGCTATATGCTGGAAGGTGTTATCTTCCTTAATTTGTAGACCCGACACAACCACGGGTGGACTGGCTTTTATCTTCTTCTTTGGTTTTTGTGTGGTAGCAATAGGCTCTATTCGCGGTCCGAGGCGGGATTTAGCTGGCACTCGTCCTATCCTTCTTAAGATTTCTGACACAGGGCATCTTTCTTTCGTTGCCAATCTTTCTATCACAGCCTGCAGCCGAGTAAATGGCGTAGTCTTATCCCTTTTTCTCTTGTAATTGTTGTAGTACGCAGGTCGAGGTAATGCCGCGGCAATCCTACGGACATTCTCTTCATCTAATGCAGCAGAGAGAGGGTGAAACCTGCTCCCTTCCAACAGAGGTATATACTCAGGCAGTTCACCTCTTTCCTCAGGAATTTCTTCCAGAAAAGCAACTTCGGCGGCTACGGCTTTCTTGGCGATCTTTACGCTTCTATTTCTCCTTTGAGTCCGAGTTAGGGGTGCAATTCTCGAGCCGGACCCAATCTCAAAAACGAGATGGTATTGTAGCAAAATCTATACCCTCCGCGGTGACGGGCTCATCACAAACTTGGATTTCCTTTCCCTTCAGTTTGACAGAATTCAGGGTAGGTGCAGAGATGACTAGACCGGTGGGGGTAGAGACAACAGTCCTCCTACGAACAGTAGTACTCCTCTCAGCTGGAACCTTCTGTAGGGGAGAGAGTTCTTGAGTCGATTTCAGATTGAACTCAATCACGGGCTTTTCAGTTTCTGACACTTTGTCCATTAGTGTGAAGAGAGTGACATCCGTGAACTTAACATTTGTGTTTCCAAATCCTTGTCCGAAGTGGATGATCCCATTGTCGGGCAGCTCATCCTTGTAAATGATGAAGTCCATTCCATTGGTGAAGGAGAAGATTAGCTTTGGGGCAGTCATTTTCTGCAGGGCAGATTCCGAATGTCAGTCCCGAATTATGCTTCTTTCCGTCATAAAGTTTAGGACGAAAAAGAAAGAGTCCGAACACATTTTTGTTTATCTTAGTGTATTTGTGATTTTTAAAAGAGATTGTTTATTAGGAGGTTTGTTTGTTTTGAAACAAAACGATTAAATGAAAAAGGGTTATAGAAAAGGTAAAGGGCCCGATTTAGAATTAGAAAGGAAGAGAAAGTCTTACGCAAGACTTCTCGACTCGAAGGACCACTCCTAAACTAACACCTATTGGGGGTCCACCCCACCTCAGAAAAGAGGTAAAAGGATCTCAGAACCTCTCCGTTTAGGGGTGTCTAAACAGTGGCTCCTAAATCCGGGAGGAGTTGGCTATGCTCATTCAAGACAAAAATGAACGGGGTATTCCAACAGAAGAATGGTAGTTTTGGTCCACTAGGGATATGAACTCACTACCGATTTATGAAAGCAAAACCATATGATCAAAATGGAGAGAGGAACTAGTCCGCAGCGGAGTCGCCAGAATTTGTCAGCATATATTTTTAGGTTGAGTGTTGTATTTTTGAAAAAGGGTCGCCTACAGAAACTGTCGGCGAACGACTACCTTGGAATCCTAAGACGAATTAGGACTTAATTTGCACAATATGATTATGAAAATGCCTAACGAAAAGTTGATGATTTATGTTGCACTAAACAAACTACCTCGAAATCCTATGGCTTTGTTATTTAAAATAAAAGAATAGTTTAGCTGGAGTAGATCCGAGTTTTGCTGATGACGATGGCCATGCTGCCCACCATGCTCCTAGCTCCTTGTTGTTGTAGAGATTTAGTTTTAGAAATTATAAATCAGGAGATGAGAGAAGTGTTTTGGTTTAGAGAAAATCTTAAAATCCAAGTGTTTTTTAGTGTTTAAATTAAAAAAAATCTTTAAGTTAATTAAACAGAACCGATTAAGATCCCACGGTTTCTTCATCCCGGCACTGTTATTTTCATCGAATTCACTTAGTCCAGATGAATTTGCTAAACTAAACTGAATGAGTTCCACACTTTCATTTAGACCGTGGGAAATCCAGTTGGCAACGCGTGGGTTACATCATCCGAGGTATTCCCGATCATTCAACGATACGTTTTAATTTAATTGTAATTGTAGTTTTGTTGTTCTGTTTGTGATTAAATTTTATGTTGTTTTATATTTTGAAATGTTGTGGCGGTGAATTTTATCTTGCAATGACTTTTAATTTAGTTTTAGTTTCAGTTCAGGGACTACCCTAAAGGTTTTGGTTTTCATGCAACAGTCTTGTTTAACATGCAAGAAAAGTAAAGTACAATGCATATAAGTAAATTGCAATAAATTAGATTGCAATAAAATAAAAGCGTACCTGGAGGGTCTTCCATTCATCCCAAGCTGCACTTAAAACGCATGTTAGAACATTTAAGCATTTCAACAGATACCTAGGTAAAGCTAAGGGAAGGGTTTTGGTTGTCTACTAAATTTCTAATCCTATAACTAGTCATCTCCTATGACGTCTAGGTTCTTGGTTTGGCTTAAGGATGATTTTCTTCATCAAAGAACAATTAAATTCAATTGTTCTTCTAAAACATCCCGTCATATTGAGGAAGTGCTTAGGATGAGTCCTAAACATCTTTTCAATATTTCTAGGATTGTTTTGAGTCCAAGTAAATTTAATTGTACAGGTGAATTAATCATTCAGGAGTTTAGTTAAACTTTGTTTCATGCTCAGTGAACTTAGATGAACGAAGTGACATCTCACTTAATACTCTATTTAAGAGTTATAATAATTAAAGCCTTTAAGGGCAAATTGGTTTATCGAGAATTTTAATCATAATTAATTAAAAGTTTGAGTTAATGGTTTAAAGTGTTTTAGTTTAATTATGAGGTTTTAATTAATAATTTTAAGTTTGGAATAGTGTTCAAATTATTTTAGATTTAATTCTTAATGATTTCATTCAGGTTTGTTGTTAAATGGTTTCAATTTAATTTAATTCAATTTGATTTTAATTTAATTTAATTTTATTTAATTTTAATTTAATTTTAATTTAATTTTAATTTAATTTAATTTTATTTTAATGTAAATTTAATTTAATTTAATTTTAGTTTTAATTTTAATTTTAATTTTAATTTTAATTGTTAATTTTAGTTTAACTTTAATTTTAATTTAATTTTAATTTAATTTAATTCAATTTTAGTTTTAATTTTAGTTTTAATTGTAAATTTGGATTATTATTTTAATTTTTAATTAAGAACTAAATATTGTTAAAGTGACTTATTTAGGGATTTTTAAATTAAAGAATAAATATCCTCTTAATAATATCGCTATTTTAATAATCTAAATTTTAAATATATTCTTTCCAAAATTTAAATTATTTAATTAATTAAAATTTCATTTTTGATATTTTCAAAGTGTTTAATGAGTTTCTACCCCTTAATTTTCCTAAGCTTCAATCATCCAAGAGAAAGTTAAAATCAAATATTTTACCCCTCATTTTGATTAAACCTAAACTTTTAATTAAGGGTTAAAATTTTTAATTACCTTTATGCCCTTTTAAGCTTATTTATCTCATAACTCACTAAATTGAGCTCAAATGAATTTCAAATTTTTATGTCACCTCACTCACATGTCAATTAAGACATTAGAGGAGAAAATGTGATTTTTCTGAATTTAATTTATTTATATAATTATTTTTAGTAGAAAATAAGGGTTTTCAAGGAAAATTCAACAACATCACCAAGGAAAGGTTACTGTCCTTAAAAAAATTATGGGATGTTTCTAATGACTAGAGGACCACTTGGACCAATTTTTGTGATTTTTTGACATATTTTTTATTTATTATAATTATTTTAAATTTTAGAGTATTAATTAATTATAAAATAACATTAAAGTTGAAAAATGGATTTTATATTTTTTCTTAAATCTCTCTGACCTCAAGGAGTTCAGAGAAATAAATTTTATAATTTTTTTGATTTTTCTTTGGTTTATTAAAATTATTTTAGTGAAAAAGGTTAAAACCTTATTTTTTAATATTAAAAATTACATTAAGCCTTTAAAATTCAATATTTTATCCTAGGGACATAGGAAAAATATTTGGTTTGTTTCTAAATGATTAGGAGTCAAAATGTGACATTTTTATGATTTTTAATATTTTTGTGATTTTTATTATTTTTTAATTATTAAAATATTAAAATATTATGAAAAATCAACTTTTTAGAAAATTCCAATTTTAATTTTCCTGAACTCCCCTGATATCAGAAAAGCTCTAAAACCATTTTTTTGAATTTTTGAAAAGTATTTTTGGAGTTATGAATTTTTAAAGTTTCATTTTGCTTATGAGGCTTAATCAATCCATTTGGTGGGGCTAATCAAGTCCAATTGATTTCAAATTTTTATGTGAGGTTTCTCTAACCCTAAAGATTGGTGTAGAATTGTTTTTAAGTCAATTTGATGTGTGGTTAACCCTAATTAATTCAAATTAAATTTTAGGGGTTTAGGCCAATTAAGGTTATTATGAATGAATTAACTCAAAATATATTTTTCATAAGGTCCTCTTATCCTAAGGAACATCACCAAATTTTCCTAGAATTTATTTCACAACATGCTAATTATTGGAATTAAAATACCTAAAACAGTGACATGAAATTGAAAATTCAATAACTTTTCACAGAGATGGCCTCTGACCTTGAAAAATTCAGGGAATGTTCCCAAGATCAGAGGCTTCAAAAGCCTTATGGTCTCATGCCATGGTGAATTGTCTATGCAAATGAAGAATCAAAATACTGAAAATAGTAAATAAATTATTAAAAATAAAATACTCAACCAATTAACTTGATTTCTTTTGCACATTATTCTCCTCTGTTCACTGAGCAAGAGGGTATTTTTATTTTATTTTTATGATTTTTCTATGCAATGATATGAATTTTTGAAGTTTTGGGCATTTAAATAATTCAAAAATACCCTATTTAGCTACTTATCCGATAAAATTTGATTAAGTAATCCATATGGTTAAGCGCAAATAAATAGATAGATAAAATTTGATTATGTAGAATTAGAGGACTTTAGAGTGACAGGCTAAAGCCCCCAATTTGATTTATTGATTTATGTTTTGATATGAGATGTTAGCCCCCAGGTGGAGGAAATAGAGGAAACTCTAGAGTGAGAGCTAGAATCTTTCCTACCAAACTAGTCTTCATGGTTTTTAAAATAGCAAATTAACATATGTTCTTCAAGGGTAAAGAATATTGTTGCTCCTATTTGACACAACACATTTTAGATACTTCCACAATAATAAATTCTATAACTTATTACTCATTCATACTAAAGAAAAAGATATTTTATTTGCATTAGCTTGCATCTTATAAAAATTTAGTTAAAGTAGTTACTAACTGTCATTTCAAATTATAAAAATTAACAAAAAAATCAAATTTTCTTTCCTAAAATATTATCTTTAGTTTGGGTAAGATCTTTTCTAAAAAAAATAAAAATTTACTTTTATGTTTTCTTTGATAAAAATATAAATTTATATTCAACACTTTTCTTATGGGTTCGATATCTCAGGGCTTAATCAAAAAATCCTATATTACTTGATAAAGATATGTATACTTGCGTAGAGTCCCATTTTATAATATCATTAAGAGAAATATCAATTTATATGCAAAAATGTAAGCATAAATATCAAGGGATCATGTTTTTGGCGCAGTTATCGGGGAAAGAAAGAAAATTTTATGAAAAATTACTGTTTACTTTTTAAAGTCTTATTTAAGGTTGTTAGATTTATTTTAGGAAATTGTTGTTTTTGTTTTGTAATTTTATTTTGTTTTTTTATAATAGTGTATGCGTAGTTCAAGTTTTGAAGGACTTGTGCATTACGGTTCTGAATTAGAAAGAACTATATAAAAAAATCAGAAAAATTAAAAATACAGAAAAAGATAAAAATATTCAAGAAATGACAAATCGAAATGCTGAAATGCATCAAGAGTTTAGACCTTTAAGAGAGTATGCTAATCCTATAGTAGATGAATTTCATAATAGTATTCAAAATCCTACTACATAGTTTAATTCATTTGAACATAAACCTGCGATTATCCAAATGGTATCTAATAATGAGTTTGGGAGAGCACCAACTGAGTATCCAAATTTATATCTTGCCTATTTTCTAAAATTACGTGCAACATTTAAATATGATAGTTTTTTGAATGATGTTATTAGACTTAGACATTTTTCTTTCTCATTAAGGGATAAATCTAAGATGTGGTTAGATTTGTTAAAACATGGATATATCAAAATGTGGGCTGATTTAACACAAAAGTTTCTTGCTAAATATTTTCTACCATCCAAGACTGCAAAGCTTAGAAATGATATTACATATTTTTTGTAAGTTTGAAGGGGAATCTATTTATTAAGCATGGGAACATTCTAAAGATCTCCTAATAAAGTGTCCACATCATTCTATACCATATTGGTTAATAATTCAAACTTTTTATAATGGAATAGTTAGATCTCTTAGATTTATTATCGATGTTGCTGGTGGTGGTTCATTGATGTCTAAATAGTTTAATGAAGCTTATGCTTTAATTGAAGAAATGGTTATTAATAATTTTTAAGGCCTTCCAATAGAGTAAATCCTAAAAAGGTAGCCAATATTCATGAATCTGATGTTTTTGCAATGTTAGCAAATCAAGTTGCTGCAATTTCAAGGAAGATAGAATAATTTATAATGAATTTCTCTCAACCAATTTCAATGATTGAAAAAAACTCATTAGGCCAAATGGTAGATTCTCAAACATCATTAGAAACTTTGAATGCCATAAACAAGCCTAATAACCCATATTCTAATTATTATAACCCAAGTTGGAAGAACCATCCAAACTTTAACTGGAATAACAATAATCATGGTGGTAATAATCAACAATGGGGGAACAATAAAGTAAACCCATCGGGGAATTGTAACAACCAAGGGAATAGTAATTATAGACCTACTTATCCTCCAGGTTTTAACAATACTTCACAATTTAAAGAGAAGAAGTTGTTTATAGAAGAAGTGGTGTTACAAATTGGAAATCAATTGCAAAGTCAAGGAGCTACAATTAGAAATATTGAGAATCCATTGAGACAGATAGCCAATTCATTAAGTAATAGATACCAATGAACTCTTCCTAGTAATACAGGGATAAATCCAAGAGACAAAAATAAAGAGCAAGTAAAAGTTATTCAATCAAGAAGTGGAAAAGAGTTGGAAAGTAAAGTTCAAAAAAAATATTGATGTAGAGAAAAATGAGATTGAAGAACCAAAAGTGGGCGCTCAGAAAGGTTCGAAAAGACCTATTTCTCCACCAAAAATTGATTTAGAAAAGCCACCTCCACCATTTCCTTAGAGACTATGACAACAAAAGTTGGATAACCAATTCTTAAAGTTCTTGAAAATTTTTAAGAAATTTACAATAAATATTCTATTTGTTGAAGCTTTAGAACAAATGTCAAGTTATGTGAAGTTTATGAAGGTTATTCTAAATAGAAAAAGGAAGTTTAAAGATAATGAGACTGTTGCACTTAGTGAAGAATGCAGTTCAACAATTCAGAAAAAACTTCTTGAAAAGCTTAAAGATCTAGGTAGCTTCACAATTTCATGTGTAATCAGAGACAAATTTTATCGGAAATCTTTATGTGATTTCGGTGTAAGCATTAACCTTATGTCATTATTTATATTTAAAAGATTAGGATTAGGAGAAATAACCTCAACTACTGTAACTCTGCAGTTAGCAGATCTTTCAATAACTATCCTAAAGGAGTTATAGAAGACGTTTTAGTAAAAGTAGATCAATTTATCATTCCTGTTGATTTCATTGTGGTAGATATGGAGGAAGATAAAGAGATACAAATTATTTTTGTGGAGACCATTACTAACTACATGAAGAGCAATGATAGATGTGCAGAAAGGGTACTTAACTGTGAGTGTCAATGATCAAACTGTTACATTTAATATTTCAAAACAAATGAAATATCCTACCAGAAGTAAAGCTGATGAATACTTCAGAATGGATGTAATTAGATATCTGAGTGAATGTCATTTTAAGTAGCATATGAAGAAAAATCTAAAAGAGAAAAGTTGGAACACGAGCAAGAAGAGAAAACAAAATATTCTGATGACTTATATTGAGAAAGATTTAAATTATGTTCAAGAAATTTTGAAGTGTTGGATATGACAAAGAAAGACGAATCTTTTTGTCCATCAGTTGAAAAACCTCCTAAACTCGAATTGAAGTTACTTCCTGAATATTTAAAATTTGCCTTTTTAGGTGATTCTTCAACATTTTCTGTTATAATTTCCTCAAAATTAACTATTGATGAAGAAGAGAGTTTGCTTAAAAATTTAAAGAAATACAAGAAAGCCTTTGGATGGACCATAGCTGATATTAAAGGAATCAGTCCTTCAATTTGTATGCACAGAATCATTATAGAAGAAAACTGCAAACCCATGGTTGATCCTTAAAGGAGATTAAATCCTATTATGAAAGAAGTTTGTATGAAAGAAATTTTAAAGTGGTTAGACGTTGAAATTATTTACACTATTTCAGATAGTGCATGTGTTAGTCATGTTCACTATGTTCTTAAGAAAGGAGGAGTAACTCTAACAGTTAATGAAAATAATGAATTAACACCAACCAGACAAGTTATAGAATGGCGAATATGCATTGATCATAGAAAATTAAATCTTTCCACCAGGAATGATCATTTTACATTGCCCTTTTTTGATCAAATGTTGGATAGACTAGCTAGGCATAAATACTTTTGTTTTTTGGATGGATATACTGGTTATCACCAAATACAAATTGCTCATTAGGATCAAGAGAAAACAAAGTTTACCAGTCCTTATGGTACATTTACTTTAAGAAGATTATCCTTTGGTTTATGTAATTCCCCTGTTACATTTTAAAGATGTATGATGACAATTTTCTCTGATTTAATTGAAAAGGAATTGAAGTGTTTATGGATGATTTTTTATTGTTTGGAATTTCATTTAAATCATTTTTAGAACATTTATCTATAGTTCTTAAATGTTGTGAAGAAACAATTTAATCCTTAATTGAGAAAATTGTTAATTTATGATAACAGGAGGAATTATTTTAGGACATCATATTTCAGAAAAAGGTATGGAAGTAGACCCTGCAAAAATTCAAGTAATCATTAATTTACCTTGCCCAACAAATGTAAGGAAGATTAGGAGTTTCTTATGACGTGTTGGATTCTACAGGCTTTATATTAAAGACATTTCAAAAATTGCTAAGTCTCTATGCCATTTATTGGAAAAA
The DNA here is from genome assembly GCA_022702705.1 of Papilionanthe hookeriana x Papilionanthe teres. Classification (NCBI taxonomy): domain Eukaryota; kingdom Viridiplantae; phylum Streptophyta; class Magnoliopsida; order Asparagales; family Orchidaceae; genus Papilionanthe; species Papilionanthe hookeriana x Papilionanthe teres. The sequence goes on along the minus strand of CM040432.1, from coordinate 83,008,073 downwards.
ATGTATTTTTTAATTTTGATAAAGAATGCCCAAAAGCTTTTGAGTTGCTAAAAGAAAAATTAATCACTGCACTTGTTATTGTTTCACCAAATTGGGCAAAATCTTTTGACTTAATGTGTGATGCAAGTGATTATGCTATTGGAGTTTTTTTAGGACAAAAATATGATAAAATTTTCAAAGTAATCTACTATGTTACTAGAACTCTTAATGAAGATCAAATTAATTATACCACAACTGAGAAAGAGTTATTAGTTATAGTATTTGCTTTTGATAAATTCAGATCATATTTAATTGGAACTAAATGTGTGGTACATACTGACCATTCTGTTATTAAATATTTAATGAAAAGGAAGAATGCTAAACCAAGATTGATAAGATGGATTCTTCTTTTACAAAGAATTTGACTTTGAGGTACTAGATAGAAAGGATGCTGATAATCAATTTGCTGATCATCTGTTTGGGCTTGAAAATTAAAAATATCTATGTTATGATGAAGAAATTAATGAGTATTTTTCTATGAAAATTGCACTATTACTGAGTGGCGTGTTCCATGGTATGCAGACATTATAAATTTTATTGTTAGTGACATATTACCCTATGGATTGACATACCAACAGAGGAAGATGTTTTTATCTAAAGCTAAGACTTATTTTTGGGATGACCCATTTTTATATAAACAAGGAAAGGATTTAATTATTGAAAGATGTGTGCCATTTGAAGAAACTAACAAAATTATTCAAAAATGTCATGATTCTGATTTTGGGGGACATTTTGGTGTTGATAAAACTGCATATAAAATTTTGCAATCTGGATTTTATTGGCCTATAATTTTTAAGGATGTTAATGCTTATATTAAAAATATTTCTAGAAGACATGAGATCGCCCTCAATTATATGTTGGAAGTTAAAATATTTAACATTTGGGGATTATATTTCATGTGACTATTTATGCCATCTTTCAGAAATTTATACATATTGTTAGCAGTAGACTATGTATCTAAACGGATAGAAGCTATTGCTTTACCTCGATGTGATGCTCAAAGTGTTACAAAATTTTTAAGAATGAACATATTTTGTAGATTTGGAATGCCTAGGGTAATCATAACTGATGGGGGAAGTCATTTCAGAAATACAATTTTGGAGAAACTAGTAAAGAAATATCATATCATCCATAAAATTGCTACTGCTTATCATCCTCAGACAAGTGGTTTGGTTGAATTACCCAATCGTGAAGTTAAAAGAATTTTAGAAAAATCTGTTAATCCAAACAAAAAAGGATTGGTCAATCAAATTGGATTTTGCTTTGCGCGCTTATAGGACTGCAAACAGGACTCCTATATAAATGTCCCCACATAGATTAATTTTTGGGAAAGCTTGTCATTTACCAATTGAACTTAACCATAAAGCATATTGAGCTATTAAAGAGTTCAGTTATAAATGGAAGGATGCTGGTAAGAAGAGATTACTCAATTAAATGAGCTTGAATAGATAAGGAATGAATCATATGAAAGTGCTAAGATACATAAAGAAAAGATGAAGATGTGGAATGATCGTAGGATTCCGAATAAAACTATTGAGCCAGGACAACAAGTTTTGTTATATAATGCCAAATTAAGATTATTTGCTGGAATACATAAGTCCAGGTGGATGGGGCCATTTATTGTAATAAAAGTTTATCTCTATGGAGTTGTGGATCTTAAAGATCCAAAAACTGAGAAAATATTTAAAGTAAATGTTCATAGACTCAAACATTATTTCTCAGTGGATTAACTTAAACTTGATGAGAATATGATGTTGAGTCACCCAGAAAAACCACTGGGTATATCAGGCTAACGACGTTACCAAGCGCTTTGTAGGAGGCAACCCATAATTATCGGTATGCTTTATTTTAAGTTTTTTTTGTGTGTTTTATTTAGGTTAAAGTAAAAATTATATGATAGTATTTTGATTATGTTATGTTATGGAGATTAATGAGACCTTAATTAATAATTTGGAAGAGTTAAAATGAGTATTCAGACGTTTAGCAGACTTGTGCTAAAATGGGCACTAGCGGCACTGGAGTTACGAAAAATGTGAAAAATATGTTTCTAGTAGCCATTATCATGGAGAAGTTGCATGGCACGTTAATGGATGATTTGTGAACGTGGAAAGATAGTTTTATGCCATCTACACTATAAAAAGGGACCAAATTAAAGGAAATTCATCCCATTTCAAATTTCGATCATAAGATCCTTACAGAAGAGTTTAAATTAGAAAAATGTCGTCTTGGGAGAGTGAAGTTAAGAAGAAGGAGGTTGCAAACAAGAAGAAGTTTATTTGTGAGAGTGCGCAAGAGTTAGATAACTGATTTCTAGCCGTTAGTATTCAAGGGATATCAAAAAAGATTGCAAGGATCGAGGACGATATTGTATTAATTGAAGCAAAGGTAAATGAAACTAACATACATTTAGCATATATTGGATGGCAATTAAAGATGCAATTTAGTCAGACTAGTCAGGTTGAAGATACAGATAAAGCTATGTTTTTGAAGAACAAGTGGATAGAAGAAGATTTAGTGAGAGTTTTCAACCATCGCTCGTTCTATCAAATCTATATACCAAATGGTTCATATGGAACTAATGAAAGATATATTCCACCTAATGGAGAATGGAATTAAGTTCTATTGTTGTGTTAAGTTCTAACGTTGTGTAAAGTGTTAGTTTGTTGTGTTTAGTGTTAATGTTTAGTGTTTTATGTTTGGTAGTGTGTTCTAATATGTTTGTGTTTTAAATACTAGTTTAAGTGTTTTATTTAAGTATTTTAATGTGAATATAAAAGATGAGATCTTATCCAAGTATCTTGGATTAAAGACATGTAATTTGTACTTGTAATTTGTATGTGTTTTTTTTAGTTAAGAGTTTATACTTGTGTGAAAGTTGTGTTGAATCGTTTTTAGTTTATAAAAGTGTAATTCTGGAGATAAGAAGATATAACGTGATAATATACTTATTAAAATAATTTATGGGTTAATTAAGTGAGAAAAAATGTGTATTTTATGTAAAATCGAAAAAAGCAAATTTACGGCAAAGTGCCGAGACCGCGCTCTTACGCGACAGAGCTCCGCAGCTAAGCTCCATACTTTCGTGCTTAGGCGCCGGTTCGTGAAAATCAGTTTTTCAGGTTTTAAAAGCCCGAAAAATCCCATAATTTTCACCTAATTGTCTTCAACATTTGGTGGACGCGACTTAAGAAGTTAGGGCATCACCTCCATTTGCGATTCTTGAGCCATTTCAAGTGGAAATTGTTAGATTTGATCTTCTTGAGGTAAGAGCACTACTACTATGTAGAAATTTTTTATTTTCACAATATAGTTTGAGTGCATTCTAGAGAAATCTAAAAATCACTATTTATGGTGAAAATTTGAGAAAAAGCTTTAGAAATTACTTGGATTTTGTGGTTTAAGCCTTTAGGAGTTGAGTTTAGTGATTTTGAGTTAGATATGGAGTTTACGCTAATTTTAATGCAAATTTTAGAAATGGCACCAAAGACAAAGAAAGCGAGAGCCACTTTCTATTCTGACAAGTTCGTTAATTCTAAAATTCAAGATCGTTACGTTCAAGGGGATTTGATAAACCATACAGAGTAATAGAAGATATGATCATAATATGCCTTTGGGATAGATTCTGATGTTTCACTGCCATAGCTGTTACTTCTATTGTAAGGGAGTTCTATGCAAACCTTACGAAGTCAGAAGAAAACTTTGTTTTGGTATGAGGACAGATGGTACATTTTACTCCCAAATTAATAAATGAATTTTATCTACTATCACCAAATGCATTCTGCTTCTATTAGAAATATAATCTTACTGAGTAAGAATTGGATAAAATTATTTCCGCTTTGACTGATGGGAGTGTATTAGGGAAAATCACTAATGAAAGAAGAGTAAACTTCCCTGCTTCAAAGTTGAAAGCCACCCATCGGTCGTTAAAATTCTGGAATAGATTTAATTTAATATAGTACTATTGGTAGCAGGGAGGTTGTTTGGGAGTTTGAGATTTAATTTTATATATATATATATATATATATATATATATATATAATATATATATATATACATATATATATATATATATATATATATAAATCTTTATTAAGCTCTAGCTGAAACTTTACATCTAACATGAGGAATATTTATCAAAATCCCCATGTAAAAGAAAACTAAATCCATTAAAAGAAGAAAAAACAAAATCAGATGGAAAAGAACTACAAAAGATTTCTTTAGTAAGAGATGCTCTTGAAGCTAGCCAATTTGCAGATTTATTCCCTTCTCTGAAGATATGGCTCCAAATTATATTTAAGGAAGTAGCAGGATTGAATATATTATTAATCCAAATCTGTAAGTCCTATGGAACAAGTATTTGATGCAGTAAGATCTGTAGTAATTGCAAGGAATCCATTTCTATGTGAATGAAGGAATGGTTTAGTTTAATTGCAATTTTCAACCCCCACAGCACAGTCAATGATTCAGCTTCAAGAATAGAGTTAGCAACAATTAGAGCTGAATAACACCATAAACAGTGCCCTTTATAATTTCTACAAAGTCCACCAATTCCAACATCAGGAAATTTAAAGCCCCCATCAGTATTAATTTTGACCTAAGGAATTCTTGGTTTTCTCCAAATAATCAATTGAACTCTGTTAAAAGTAGCAGTAGGTTTGCTGGAGTTGATCTTGTATGTATTAAGCTTATCAACATAAGTTAAGCAATTTTTCATAATGGACTGAGAGGAGAAGATCTTCCCATTGAAAATAACATCATTTCTTGCCAACGATATGAACCAGAAAATAACTAAAGGAATATAGAATGATGTTGAACCTTTCCAATCAAGCCAATAGGAATCAATGTTAATCCAACAACATAATTTAGAAATAAGTCCAATATGGTTTAAAATAGAAGCCCAGATGTCTTGCACAACATGGCAATTCAAGAAAAGGTGATTGATAGATTCCTCATTAGAGAAGAAAAATTGGCAAATAGATGGACCACGAATACCTTTGAGTTTTAATAAATTAGTGGGCAAAAATTTTCTGAATAATCTCCAACAAAAGAAGGACATAGAAGGGGATAAAAATTTGTTCCAAGTCTGCTCTCCCCAATCATTTTTGGACCAATTGATCCTTGAAGAAAAATACATATTTTTATGCCTTGATTTTTATCAATTTCTAAGGATATTATGCTTTAATGAAATGTATTTTTGTGTTTTTGGATGTAGGTGATGTAAAATGATCTAGAAAAGGAAAAGGAGCAAAAGGGAGCAAAAATGGAGAAAAATACAAAAAGAAGAAAAAAATATGACCTTGCGCCTTGGCGCCAGACTCGATACAGAAACTGTCAAGTTTTTGATGACTTTTGGATGGTTATTTTGATGGAGTGAGCAGTTATTGGACATTCTAGAAGACTGGCAGCAGTTCCTTGATAATAGGACATGTGATACATTGCATTTGGACGCTCCAAAACGGTTTTAAACGCGAAGAGGTGCGAGCCAAAGCGAAGAGGTGCGAAGAACTGGACACGGTGTCCAGCGCCTAGGTGCCAGATTCCGGCACCTAGGCACCAGACCGACCTTCTAGAAGATTCATTGAATTTGGACAGGCGCAACTCTTGGAGCCTATAAATAGGAGTCCACTCCTTCAGAGAAAATCGCCCCCCATTCGCCCACCCCCTCTAGCCTCCTTAGAGAGAGAAATCTCATTAGAGAGAGAGTCTCGAGAATTAGAGAGAGAAATTTAGGGGCACTTTTGTTTGGTTTAGTGAGTTACTTTCAAGTTGTAGCATCTGGAGTTCATTACACTGTGGAGTCAGGAGTCTGAAGATCTGTAGAAGGAATATTTGAGATAAGTATTTTTATATTTGATTCAAAGTTTATTTATTATGTTTTGCAGTTTATCTTCAATCTGTTATGAGTAGTTAGTTTACTTTCTTCCTTCAATCATGAAGAGATAGATAAGATAATATAAAGATTCGATGGAGAATTAAAATTCAAAATATTTTCAAAATATTGTGATGACATTAATACCTGATCTTACTTTACTTTTTAAAATGGCCATTTAAATAGTTAAAACCTATTGCAGAGTTTTCAAACCTTGAAGGAGAAGAACTCTTAACTTGTAAATGTCACATGATCTTTGGGTAGTCGAAGGCCATGTGCGGGCTTTTCAAGGTGAAGTGCAAATAAATAGGAAGATAAGAATTAAAGGGCGTAGAATTGATAAGTTTTTAGAGTGATAGGCTAAATTCTTATAATTTGATTTATAGATTAGGAATGGGTCACTAGTAGGGCCGACCATAGCCACCCTTGGACCTCTAGTAGTGAGAGTCTAGATTAACCCATTACTACTAACAATACATCCATACCTGATCTGTAAGTTAGCCAATGTTCTTTGCGCCTGGATCAAAGGGGTAAAGAATAGGAATGCTTCTATTTGTGCACAATACCATAAATCAAATTCTCCAATGAATATTAAATTATCTTAAAACTCTTGGATTAATTGAAGGAAAGAAAGTTGTTATTTTATATAGTTTTCATAAATCATTCTCTTAGTATTGTTTTCTTTAATTGCATCTAGTAAATTAATAGTAATTTATAGTTAATTTAAAGGATAAAAAGATATTTTTAAAATATAATATTTAGAAAATTTATTTCTATAATTTTTCCCCGTGGGATCGATACTTGGGTTATAATAGAAAACCCTATATTACTTGAAACGATACGTATACTTGAGTAGTACCCCTAGTGTGTAAAGTAATTTCTAAAATTTACAATATTTTGATTTATACACTACCCCTTATTATAAATTGGGTCAAGCTTTGCCCATCTTTTGGAAGCATATATTACTGCGTTACTTGTGGTCGGGTCACCAATTAAAACATGTGATAAATAAATTTGGAGAGACTCTGAGCACTAGAATTTTTAGTAATAATTCTGTCTTTTTAGAAGGCTGGATTGAGATGGATAGTATTTTAGCTTGAGTCTCCAAGTCAACAAAATTTCTGAATTTAGAAATGTCCCAACTATTATTGGTACAACAATCAGAAATTTGAATATTAGAAGAATTAACAAATTGATCTTGAAGGGAATCATTGAAAAGCCAAGTATCTAGCCAAAAATCAATTTCTCCCTTACCAACTTCCCAAACAAAAAGTTTTTCAGCTTGTGACTTAATTTTCAATAGCTCTTTCCAATTCTTTCTATCCCCCAGCTTAGGCTGAACTTGTACAGGATGTTGGTTGTAACATTATTTGTCATGCATGAAATTAGCCCAAAGAGAGTTCTTTGATCTAAATTTGATCCATTTTTTACAGTAAAAAGAGAAGGAAAGATGTTCAAAGCTTTTAAAGCCCAAACCTCCACTTGCAAAAGGTTTACATAATTTATCCCAATTGGTCCAGTGCAATTGCTTGTGTTGACCTTCCCATAAAAACTTATTGAAGATAATAGACAACATTCTCTGAGTGCTTTTCTTCATTCTCACCATTTGAAGTGTATAAAGAGGAAATGTTGTCAGAATGCTTTTTAAAAGAGTAATCCTTGCACCATTAGATAGAAATGTATTAGTCCAACATTGAATTTGAGAGTTCTTAGCAACCACATCATCATAATGAGAAATTTTTCTCTTGCCTTTAATTAAAGGAAACCCCAAGTAAAGAAGTGGATAAATAACTTCCTTAAAATCAGTGAATTCAAAAATCCATTTACTCATCTGAGAAGTAATTTTAGAGCTTGCAAGAAATTGACATTTAGCTTTATTAAAGGTCATCCCAGAAACATCCTCAAAGTTCCCCAATATCTTCATCATACATCTTATAGATCACTTGTTGCCATTAGAGATGATGATTACATCATTTGCATATGCAAGATGACTAACCAAAATATTAGACTTATGCTAAAACTGGGTGTAAGAATGACTAAGTTGAGTCTGATTAATCAATCTTGAAAACTAATCAAATTCCAAGATGAAGATATATGGGGGTCTCCTTGTTTAATACCTCTACCAGCCTTAAAGAATCCATGACTTCCACCATTAAGTAAAACACTGTAATAATTATTCTTCAGTCATCTAGATATCAGATTACAAAACACAACATTGAAACCTCTTGCTGAAAGCACATTGATAATGAAAGACCAACTGATGGAATCAAAAGCTTTACGTAGATCCAATTTGATTATAAGATTAGAGCCTCTACAAGGTTTATCTAAATCAGCTATCAACTCTTGAACTAACAGGACATTATCACTAATGCATCTACCTTTAATAAATGCAGATTGATTATCTGAAATTAAACTTTCCAAAAAAGGATGTAATCTCGCAACAATTATTTTGCTAATAATTTTAGAAAAAGTGGAAGTTAAACTTATTGGCCTGAAATCATGCCAAGAATTTTTAATTCTATCTTTTAAATATATATATATATATATATATGTATATATATTTCAGCAAAAACATATTATCTTCGGTTACATAAAATAAGTCAAAAGATTCCATAGAAAACAATGGAATTGTCAAATCAAACAAAACAGTATGCTCAAACTGCTAACAAAACTAGATAAAATAAAATCCAACTCAAAAGTCTCAAAAACAGTATGGGCAAAATGAAAACCCAGAACAACTAGCAAAATTTAATTGGTAGAAGACCAATAAAACTAGTCAAACAAGCTGAAACCCATATCGTCATCAGATTCCTCAGCAGGCTCTTCTTTCTTTTCTTCCTCAGCAGCAGCTGGAGCAGCCAAAGTGGCAGCTGGAGCAGCAGCAGTAGCCGGAGAAGCAGCAGTAAATTTACTGGGATCCTTCAAATACTCCTTAACCTTCTCAGCCTGTGGGAATTGTAATCCGTGGCGATAGCAACAACGAGAACATTCTTGTACGCGTTGATGAACATGTGAGGCACCGCAGCGAGGGTGGGATATGAGAGCGCCAATGAGAGCGAAGTGACCATCGAAAGGCCAGCTGAAAACTTCTCTATCAGATCATCCTCGGTGAGGTCAAGCACCTCAGGGTTGAACACTGAACCATCATCATACACAGATTGGACAACAAGACCGTAAGAGAATGGCCTAATTCCCAGCTTAGCAAGCAAAGCGGCCTCTGAGGATCCCACCTTGTCACCTTTCTTTATCAGCTCAAATGGGGTGATAATTTCAACAGTGCCCTTGTTAATCTTAGTTGGGATGTTGAGCACCTGGAAGAAAGACGTCTGTGAAGGATCTAGACAAGTGTTGCCTGGAGGAACAACGACATCAATAGGAGCAAAAAGGCCAACACAAGCTGGAGCACCAACTATGTATTTTGCAACCTCTTCACTAACTTCTTTAAGTTCTCCTTTCGTAAAAATCAATCCCATATTTCCCATGAGCAACAGAAGGAGATTGAGGTAGGCCTGATTGCCACTCTTCTCAGCATGCACCTTGATGCACCTCCTGATGAGAGTGTTCTTACCCATCAGAATGACGGAATCACCTCGCAGACCCTTCCTAAAGTTTTGCAGCTGATTGGATCCAACATTGTCCGCTACAGTGATCAAAACCTTGCTATATTTGTCAAGCATGCGACACAGCTTCTTGTCGTAGTTGACCTTCTTCTCGTCCTTTGAGAGCTTCACCGTCATCCTTACTGCGGAAGATATACAAAATCAAAGAATCCCTAACTCTAGTCTAAGAATCTAAGATAGAGGAGATCGACTGAAGGGCCAAGACGAAGCGCAGCTTTGCCAAGGCGGACGGGATGTGAAACCCGTCTCTTTAACCCAGAAAAGTCTCGAGAGAAAATGAAGAGAGAAAACCCTACGAGGGAAACAGCCGAGCCGCTCTGTATATATATAGATGTATATATATATATATATATATATATATATATATATATATATATATATATATATATATATATATATATATATATATTTAGCAGAAATGAAAATATATTAATCAAGAAAGTCTAGTACATCTAATATGAGGAAAAGAAAGCAGGTCCCTATGTAATAGAATTCTAAACTCCCTAAAAATAGGAGATTTAGGATCCAAAGAAGAGTACGAAAAGCATAAAATGTCCTTAGAAGAACTGGCTCTAGTAGCAAGCCAATTTGCTGGCTGATTTCCCTCTCTATGAATGTGACTCCAAACTATAGATAGATTAGATACCAATAATGAAATTTTATTGATCCAAATTTGAAGATACCAAGGAGTAGCTGCTTTATGTAGAAGAATATTCAGTAATATTAAGGAATCCATCTCCACATGAATTGGACCTTGATGATTCAGAATGGCTGTCTTTAGACTCCAGAAAACAGCTATAGCTTCAGATTCTAATGCATTAATGGCAGCAATTGGTGCAGAGATAAGCCATAAGCAAGTCCCCATGTAATTTCTGCATAGAGCACCAATACCAGCATTGGAACAATTAACAGACGATGGAATGTATATAACTTCCATCAGTATTGATTTTAACCCATGGGTATTTAGGAGTTCTCCAAATGATCAATTGGACTTTGATTGCTGATGGCTTATCATTTAAGTTCAAAGAAGTTGTCATCTTATCAAGAAAATTCAAGCAGTTCTTTATAATAACCTTGGCTAAAAAAACCATATTGTTATGCATAATCTCATTCCTAACCATCCAAGTGAACCAAAAAATAATCAGGGGGATGTAAAATTCTGCTGTCATCTTCCAATCTTGCCAGCAATCAACAAGCTTGACCCAACAACAATATCTATGAATCAATCCCTTTTGAGTAAGAACAGCCTTCCATACCTCCTGTATAGCATTGCAACTGATAAATAAATGGGAAATAGATTCTTCACTTGAGAGACAAAAAGGACACATAGAAGGCCCCCGAATACCCTTTAACTTCAGAATATCATCAGTTGGCAAAAAATTCCTGAAAAGCTTCTAACAAATAAATGACATAGAAGGAGTTATGTACTTATTCCAAAGTTGCTTGCCCAATCATTAACAGTTCAATTATTACGAGAGAGATAAATGAACTTGGAGAGACTTAGAGTAGATGGATTCTTGGTAATCAATCTATCCTTAACATTAGGCTGTAATGGTATAGACAGAATTTTATTTACCAAATCAGTATTAACAGCAGCTTTCAGTTTAGCCTCATCCCAATTGGAATTGGACCAGAAATCATAAACTTTCTGATTTGAAGAAGATACTCCTTGCTTATACAGGTGGTCATTAAATAACCAATTGTCAAGCCAAAAGTCTGCTTGACCATCACCAATATCCCAAATAAAAAGTTTTTCAGCAAATTCTCTTACTTTTAAAAGCCTTTTCCAGTTTTTAGAATCACCTAATTTAGCTTGAACCTGAGAGGGGTGGGATATTTTGCAATATTTACCATGAAGAAATAGAGACCAAAGAGAAGACATTGATCTGAAATGAATCCATCGCTTACAAAAATAAGAGAAACTAAGATGTTGAAAGCTTATGAATCCAAGACCTCCACAAGCAAGTGGGTTACACAGTTTATCCCAATTAGTCCAATGAATTTGTTTATGTTGTCCTTCACATAAAAATTTGTTGAAAATATCTGAGAGTAATTTTTGAGAGCTTCTCTTCATATTAACCATTTGGAGAATATACAAAGGGAAAGTAGTTAAAATACTCTTCAAAAGAGTAACTCTTCCACCATTAGAGAGAAAAGAATTCATCCAACATTGAATTTTGGAACAGATTTTGGCAACCACATCATCAAAATGAGACAATCTTCTTCTTCCTTTGGACAAAGGAAAGCCCAAATAAACAAGAGGATAATTAGCCTCTTTAAATCCAGTATAATCAAATATCCAATTTTTCATATGAGCCTTAATCAATGAACTAGCAAGAAAAGAACATTTGGCTTTATTAAATTCCATTCCAGAAACAGATTCAAAACTGGAAAGATTTTTCATAATACCTTTAATTGATTGCTTGCTCCCATTACAAAAGATAATAACATCATCTGCATAAGCCAGGTGACTAACCAAAATATTAGATCTATGCTGATATTGAACATAAGGATTAGCCATATGAACCTGCTTTAAAATTTAGAGAGGTAGTCAAAAGCCAAAAGGAAAATATAAGGAGATAATGGATCTCCTTGTTTAATCCCCCTACCAGCTTGAAAGAAACCATGAGTACTTCCATTAATCAGAACACTATAATAATTGTTCTCCAACCATCTAGAGATTAAAGTGCAAAAATCAGAGTTGAAATCTCTAGCAGCTAATACATCAATAATGAAATACCAATTGATTGAATCAAAAGCTTTAGAAAGATCTAGCTTAAGAATAATATTAGAACCTCTACATGGCTTATCAATATCAGCAAGCAACTCCCGAGCAAGAAGAATATTGTCACTAATACATCTCCCTTTGATGAAAGCAGATTGGTTTTCAGAGATTAAATCCAATAGAAAAGGTTGTAGCCTATCCACAAGAACCTTACTAATGATCTTGGAAAAAGTAGAAGTAATACATATGGGCCTAAAATCCTTCCAGCTGTTTTTAAATTTATCTTTAGGAATAAGGTTGATAGTAGAGGAAGCAAAATATTTAGGCAAATTAGAACCTTGAAAAAAGCTATGATAGCAGCCATCACCATATGCTTAATAATACTCCAAAACTTTTTATAGAAATCAGAAGAATAACCATCAGGCCCAGCTGTTTTGTTGCTATCCAGAGAATCAATAGCAGAAAAAACTTCATTTTCAGTAGGAGGATTAGTTAAATGAGCAGCATTTCCTTTAAACATGCTACATTGCAATAACTGAACAGAAAAAGATGAAAAGATAACTGGATGAGCAGAAAAAACATTCTGGAAATAGAGAACACCATCTTCAGCTATGCCTTGGGAATCATAAAGCCATCCTTTAGTAGAAGAATTAATTTCTAAAATAGAATTAATAGATCTTCTATACTTGATCACAGCATGAAAAAATCTAGAATTTCTATCACCATATAGAAAGTGATTGGCTGAAGCTTTTTGTTGGAGAAACAGTTCCTCCTGAAGAATGGCATTGTTCAATTTTTCATTAGCAATGAATAATTCATGATCAGAACAGGAGCCATTTTCAACAGCTTTTTCAGTTTTGGAAACCAACACTTCAGCATCTTTTATATTGGAATTAATATTGCCAAAATCACTCCAATTCCAGCTAGTTAAAACCTTAGAAAGCTTTTTCGAATCGCCAAAGCTCGAATGAGAGGATTAGCATTTAAGAAATCCTTTGGAATATTCCAGTTAGACTCAATTAGCTTCCTGCAACTAGGATGTGAAGACCATACATTCAAATATCTGAAACAGGTTTTATGAACAATATTTGCAACAACAAGCTTAATAAGGAGAGGAGAATGATCAGACTCCAGTCTAGCAAGATGCTGAACTTTAGAAATAGGAAATAAATCAAACCATGGCTTGTTAACAAGAACTCTATCCAATCTTTCATAAATATTACCCCTCCTCCAAGTAAAAGGTGAACCTTCAAATCCAATATCAAACAATCCAGCATTTTTGATAGAATCAGAAAAAAACAGCAAATCATTCAGATTAGGATTCGTGCCACCCTTCTTCTTACTAGGATGAGAAATACAGTTGAAGTTACCTCCAACCATTCAGCCCTCATTGATAGTTTGACCAATCACATGCAATTGGGACCAAAGATCCTCTCTATCCACTTTAGATGACGCAGCATAGACAAAAGAAGCATAACCTTTAAAAGAATCAATCTCAAAATGAACATGCAAAAACTAAGAATGATCCACCAGAATATCTATCTTTAATTCTTTCCTATAAAAAACCCAAATTTTATTGGAAGAATTGTAAACAAGATTGTATCCTGGGAACTTTTTAGTAAATCTGTCATAATTAGACTTAACCATTGGCTCAAGAAGAACCACCATCCAACACTTATGAACCCTATTTATTCTTAACAATCTATTAAGGGAGCCAAGGTTTTCCATTCCCCTAATGTTCCAGCAGAGAAAATTAAGCATGATGGATAGATCTACCTCCCCTAGTCAATCTAGAGAAGGAAGATGCAGTAGGACTGGAGGGAATAATGTTCTCAGCAGAAATATGATCAACTGATTTTTTCTTCTTGCTTCTTTTCACTACCCAATCCTCATTCAGCTCATTATTGACAGTAGCCATATTAGTATGAATATGAGGAATCTCCTGAGGTTTAATATTGAAGACTAGATATTGCATTGCTGGTGGTAACACTTAGATAAATAATTATTTCTATCATCATCAACAGAAACTGCATTGGCTAAGTTTGGTTCCAATTTTCTGAGCACCAGTAGTCAAATTAGTATCAAAAATGATTTGTGAAGTGGGAACCATATTTACTAAACCAATATCAGAGTTAACATCTCTTTCAGTAACCATAGGCAAATCAACAGGTAATTCTGAAAGAACAGCAGCAGGCAAAATAGCTGAAGGAGTCCCAACAGAACTTTTATTGGAATTAATAATAGAACTTTCAATCAATATGGCAGACTTATTGGAATTAATAACGACGAGCAGTAATTACGAAGGAACGACAATGTGTACTTCGAAGGAGTCCTGAATTATTGGAATTAATAATAGAACTTTCAATCAGTATGGCAGACTCAGAATTAGAATTCTGAATATGAATAAGATCTTGAGAACCAACAGCAACTTCCATAGCATGTATTGAAGTTTGAATACCAGAATCTGTAGCATCAACTGTATCAATAATCCCAACAGAACTTTTATTACCAGTAGCTAGTGAAATCTTTTTTCAAGTTGTTAAAGATCCTTCAGGCAAATCCTTAACCAAAATAGAAGAATGAACATTTTTATTATTAACAAGTTTAAGATCTGGTTTCAATCTATAACAGCCTTCTTTAGAATGACCAAACATTCTACAATGATAGCAATAAGTAGGCTTTTATTCCACAACTATGGGTTGCCAATAGCCATTATGAGGAGAACCAAACCAAATTTTATCAATTTCAGGGAGAGTAATGTCCCTTTCTACAAGGATTCTGGCTAAGGATGGTCTAGAAAGATTAAATGTGGACATATCCAATTTTAATGGTCTCCCTATAAGCAGATTCCAATAGCATAAATTACTTGATGATTGAAAAAATGAAGTTTCAAATTGGGAAGCCTATACCAAATAGGAATAATAGGGGCTTCTTGATTTGGATCAAAGTTAGGGGACCATTTCAAGATTTTCATATATCCACCTTCCATCATAATAAATTTTCTGGAAAAAAGATTAGCATAATCTTCTTCTTTAGAAAGATGAATCATAATATGCCTACTATCAAATAAACCAACTTTCCAAGTCCCTACCAATTTCAACTTCGCAAAAATCCTTCTAATGTTATCCATTTTTGGATGACCATATTGAAACTTACCAATTAATGTGAATTTATGAACATCCACCAAAGACGTCAATTCAGAATCAGAGAAAATAAGGGCTGGTTTTCCACCCTTTTTAACTACTTGTTTGATGAACTGACAATCACCCTTCCCTGCAGCCGTGTCATGGTAACATTGAGGAAAAGTAAGTTTATCTTGCTGATCAGAAATTCCCTTACCAGCAATTTCAAGAAAAGTAGCCTTGCTATTAATCAATTCAGCCATCAGGAAATAAGAACCTCCAAACAAGAACAATGAAACAAAACCAGGAATTGAGAATCAAGAACCCAGCAAAGAGAAGAAGAAAACCACAGCAAGAAAGATGAGTTGAAAACCGAAAAACAAATTCCAGGATTTGAAAAACAAATGCCCGGGAAGAAGAAAACCACAGCAAGAACATTCAAATCAATGGAAATATATATATATATATATATAGTGTGTGTGTGTGTGTGTGTGTGTGTGTGTGTGTGTGTGTGTCTATATATGTATATATATATATACATACATATATAGACACACACACACACACACACACACACACACACACACACACACATATATATATATATATATATATATATATATATATATATATATATATATATATATATGTATGTATGTATATATATATATATATGTATGTATGTATATATATATATATATATGTATGTATATATACATACATAGATATATATATATATATACATACATAGATATATATATATATATATATATATATATATATATATATATATATATATATATATCTATGTATGTATATATATATAGATGTATGTATGTATATATATATATATATATATATATATATATACATATATATATATAGTTAAAGAAAAGGCTCCTACCTTTCATTCATTCAAAGAACATACACTTGTAAGGTAAGGGAATCCCAACACATGCACCTAGGATTCCCCACCAAACACAAAAAGGCAAAAGAAAAGACCAGTATAACTCAAGCCAGTATACCAAATAACCCAAAGGAGATATCACCAGCCCCAAACAAAACAAGAAAGAACAAACCCCAGGAAACCCGGCCCCTAAGCTTTAACAATTCTGAAGTGAGGAGCCATATATACATCAGCTTCAATCAAGAAGGATAGTTGGGGGGGAGGAAAAGCAGAAACCACAATATCCAGTGAGTAGAGCCCTCTTTTAGCAATCCAGTGGGCAGGTCGGTTCCCTTCTCTATATTTAAAGGAGAACCGGATAGCAGCTTGTGAAGTTAAAGAGTGTATTCTTTTAATCCACAGGGAGTGATGCCAAGGGGGATGAAGGTCTCTCCTAAAATGATTGAGCAAAAGCAGTGAGTCCCCCTCCACCACCAGGTAATACCAGTTGTTGAAAACAGCTAATTGAATGGCCCAATAGACAGCCATGAGCTCAGCTTTAAAAGGCATTTGCCATTGGCATCCTTATAGAGTCCACCAATCCCAGCCCCATTAGCAGTGAAAGCCCCATCAGTGTTAACCTTAATATATGGGTGGTGGGGAGTGTTCCACTTGATATGAATTACCTTTACCTGAGGGGGAATGCTGTTAGGGGAAACAGTAAGAATGTTGGGGAACTTCTTGTATTTAATAAGCTTGGAGATGTAAGAATGGAAGTTCCCCACCACAATCTGCACACAAGGAGGCTTAACATCAAACTTGCTTCTATTCCTATGCATCCAGATGAACCAGGAAATAATAAATGGAATGGTTCCCAACTGTTTCTGATGCCAGGACTGCCAGCAGGTGGCTAGATCAAGCCAATCCAGTTGCATGGTGTCCATGTTAAGAAAAGTAATAATTCCATTCCAGACCTTTTGAGAAAAATGGTATCTGAAGAAAAGGTGAGAAATTGATTCAGCTTCGGTTCCACGGAGATAACATTTAGAAGGTCCCTCAATCCCTTAAGTTTCAGGATGTCATCAGTAGGGATACAGCACTGTAGTATCCTCCAATTCAAAAAAGACATGGATGGAGAGAGGAATGAGTTCCAAATTTCAGTACCTCAATCCACTTTGGTCCAGGAATGAATGGCATTATAAATTTGCTTAGTTAGGCTGTGATGCAGCCCATTTTGCCAGTTGATGGTATCAGTAATATTTTTGTTAAATGGGATCTTGGGAACATGCTTCACAGAACTTTCCTGTAGGATAAGCCTAAGAGCATCCATAGACCACTCTTCCCCATTCCAGCAATCAACCACAGGGAATTGAACTTTTTCAGTATTGGGAATAGGGATGAGCATATCAGCTGGACACCATTGGTCCTGCCATAAAAGAATTTCCCCTTTCCCAAGCCCCCATATAAATAAGTTATTGGTAAGGTGCCTGCATTTCAGCATCTGCTTCCAGACTCTGGAAGACCCCAGTTTGTCTTGAACAGTAGTAGGGTGAGAATTTTTACAGTACTTCCCCAACATAAATTCGGCCCAAAGAGAATTCTGCTGCCTAAACTTAACCCAGAGTTTGCAGAAATTGACTTGCTGCAGCTAAAGTAGACCTTTGAAGCCCACACCTCCAGCCTCAACAGGTTTGGCTAACTTCTGCCAACTAGCCCACTGCAATTGCTTTCTATTTCCAGACCAAAGAAATCTGTTGAAAATCCTCTCCATCTGAATTCTGGTACTTTTCTTCATACAAGTCATTTGAAGGACATATGAAGGGAATGTAGTGAGAATGCTATGCAGTAGAGTAATTCTCCCTCCAATGGATATAAAGGAATGAGCCCAGTTAGCCAGTTGGGTCTGAAGCTTTTGAATGATGCTATCAAACTGGATTTGCTTCTTCCTGCCTTTAATGATAGAGACTCCCAAAAAATTCAGAGGAAGCTTAGCTTTGGAAAAACCAGTATGATTCTAGATCTAGTGGGAGATGGATGGAGGACAATTCTCAGGGAAGATAAGGGTGCATTTTTCAGGACTACAGGAAAGCCCATAAATAAATTGAAATATTTCCAAGCATTTAGTGACTTTCTTCACAGCATTTTTACTAGCTTTGGAAAAAAGAATAATGTCATCAGCATAAATTAAGTAGAGATAAGGACATTTGACTGGTGGTGGTTTCTTGCATACTAGAGGGAGGATATCTGGGAATCCAGCAATCTAGATAAGAAGTCCATAGCAATAATAAAAATGGTGGGAGATAAGGGGTCGCCTTGTTTGAGGCCCCTAGTGGCAATAAAAGCCCCCCAAACACTTACCATTAATCATGATAGAGTGATGGTTATAAAAAAGCCATCTCTTGATTAACCTGCAGAAATCCAGATGGAAGCCTCTAGCTTGGAGAATTTCCAAAATGAAATTCCAATCTAAGGTGTCATATGCCTTTTTAATGTCAAGTTTATACACAAGGTTGCCACCCCTGCAAGGTCTGTCCAAATCTAACATCATCTCCTGAGCTAGTAGCACATTATCAGAAATGGACTTGCCATGCACAAAGGCAGCTTGATTGGGGCAAATATTTTGGTTTAAATGAGGTTGGAGCCTCCTCACCAAGATCTTGCTGATAGCCTTGCTAATCACAGAGGTAAGGCTGATGGGTCTTAAGTGAGACCAATCAGTAGGGGTAGTAGACTTTGGAATTTGCATAATGGTGGAAGCATAAAAATTCTGGGGCAACTCAAAACCCCTAAAATAACCCTGAATTGCCTTGACCACATCACCTTTACAGAGGTCCCAAGTCTTTTTATAGAATTCAGCAGTGAACCCATCAGGACCAGCAGATTTGGAGCCATCCATGGATTTAATGACCTCCCAGATTTCCTCTTCAGTAAGGAGGTCAGTCTGATTGCGAGAGCGGATAAGGTGATGTTCCATGGAGAACAAACTAGCATCAATAGGAGGTCTATCCATCTTAACATGAGTAAGCATCTTCATAAAGTAATCCACAACACTGTTGGCAATCTCTTCACCATTATGAAGTGTCACCCCCATCTCATTCCCGATAGAGTGAATAGAGTTACATTTTCTTTTATATTTAATGTATGCATGATAGAATTTGGTATTCCTGTCCCCATCTTTAAAATTATAAATAGTAGCTTTCTGTCTAAGAAAATGGTCTTGAAGCACCACAACCAACAACAGATTCTCCTGACCAGCAATCAGTTCCCCATATTTGTCATGATTAGCAATAACAGCAGCTTCTAATTCTTTGACCTCTTTCTCAGCCTTTTCAACATTCTTAGAAATATCCCCAACAGTATTCCAACTCCAATCTCTAAGGGCATTTCCCACTTTGACCTAAAGCATCTGAAGTTGTCTGAGAGGGTTAGGGTTATGGCACTCAGACCAGTTAGCAGCAACAATGTCCTGGAAAGTGGGATGGCCATACCAGCAGTTGAGTTATCTGAAAGGAGAGGGGTTATTTGAGTCTTCAGCAGCAGCAATGGTGATCAATAAGGGTCTATGGTCAGACCCAGCCATGTTCAGGTGGGTGACAAAGGTGTGAAAAAATTTTTTGTGCCAAAGACCGTTAGCTAGAAACTTGTCCAATATCTCCCATGTCTTTCCTCTTCTCCAAGTGAAAGGGTGGCCCTTAAACCCAAGATCAAATAGACCAGCAGTAAAGATGTTGTCATTGAATTCAGTCATAGTGGGGATGGCAGGAGGCCTTCCCCCAGTCTTCTCAGCAAAAGAGCCCAGACAGTTGAAATCCCCACCAATAATCCAGCTGGAATTGATGGAAGAGTTGATGGATAAAAGTTCAGTCCATAGCTCATTTCAAGCATTTCTAGTGCAACCAGCATAGACAAAAGTGGCAGCAAAGTCATGGACATTCAGATGACAAGCCAAGTGAACAAATTGGGGATGATCCACAGTTATAGTCCAATGAATTTCCTTTCTGAAAATGATCCAAATCTTGTTAGAAGTATTGGTGAAGAAGGAGCAACCAGGAAATTTAGTGAGGTATTTGTGGGGGTTATGATGAACTAAAGGTTCAAGAATGGAAATGCACCAAAGATGGTGTTTTTTTTTAAAAAAGGAGTCTTTTGAGGGAGGAGTGGTAAGCAACACCTCTGATATTCCAACACAGAATGTTAAAAATCAGGGGGTCGGGGAGGGGTGGGGGTTGGGATGTGAAAATGTGATTTAGATCTGGTTTTGATCCTACTTGAACTGGGTGGAGAACCAGTATGAGTGGGGGGATTATTGTTTCCATCAAACTAGTGGCCAACTTGTTTTTCTTTTTGGCTTTCTACACTTGCCATTCAGACCCCAATTTATTTTGTAAAGTTAGACACTTATCTGGAGAGGGAGCCACTATTTCCTGGAGCTCATCAGTGGGAGGTGCCAGGGAGTCAGCATCCCCAGCCAGTATGTTAAAGGCAGAATTGGGTTTATGAGGAGAAGGAGAAGGAGGGGGGTTAAGCAAGCAATTGTGGCAGGTTTAGAAGGGGTTATGGTTGGGCTAATTGCATGACCAACCCCAATAGGATGGGAATTGGAAATGGGGATTGGAGGAGGGCTGATGATCAAGGTAGGGGGAGGGAGAATACCATCAGAAGATGGGACAAGATGATCTATCTTAGAGTTAACTTCATTAGTAACATTAGCAATATCTGTAGAAGGGGAAGCTTGACTGTTAACCACAGTTCCATCTCCAATTCTGGGAGTAGCCTTCCTTGGGTGGGGTGAAGTCTGTAACATTTATCTAAAGTATGGCCAAACATTTTACAATGAGAGCAGTAGTAAGGTTTCTATTGCATGATAACTTCCTGCCAGCAGCCATCAGATGCAGAACCCACCTAAATCTTCTTAATTTCTGGCAAAGAGATGTCCCTCTCTATCTATAATCTAGCAGCCTCAGGTTAAGCTTTATTGAAAGTAGTAGCATCCATCCTCAAAGGGGTGCCAATGGCTCTACCAATCTGAAAGAGAGCATTCTGATTGAAGAATCTATAGGGGAGGTTGGGAAATTGGAACCAAATAGGTACAATTGGGGATTCCTTGCTGGGATCAAAATCAAGTGTCCACTTGAGGAGTTTCATATCCCTGCCTGCAATGGTGACAATTTGCTTGGCAAAAAGCCTGGCATAATCCTCCTCAGTGGAGAGATGAAAGAGGAGGTGTCTTCCATCCAAAAGGCCCATTTTCCAGTTGCCAATGAATGCTAAAGAATCAAAGTAAGCTCTCACCAACTCCATTTTGGGATGGCCAAGAGCAAATTTCCCTATAAGAGTGAGTTTGACTTCATCATTTAACACTTCCAGTTCACTGTCTGAGAAAAATACAGCTGGGCAGCAATCCTTTACACCAATAAGGTTGATAAAAGGGCAGGAGATCTTTCCAGCTGTAGCATCATGAAGCTGTTGAGGAAAAACCAGTTGGGCACTATCTTTAAGAGGAGAGGGTCCTTTGCTAACCACCCCTGTATAGGTGGCCTTGGCCCACTCCAGTCTGGTAGAGAGCACCACAGGAGAAGCCATAAGGCATAACAGAATAAAGACTCCAGCAAAGACCAAAAAGCCACCATAATGGCAGAACCAGAGAAGCGGAAGTAATCACAAACTATCAAAAATAGCAGAACAAATCCAAAAAAAAATCCAGGAAGAGACACCAGCAGAGAAAACAGAAGCCAAACAAAACCAATGGAACTAATGCCAGTAGAGGGATTCCACCACACCAACTCCAATGGAACAGTAAAATTCAAACAAAAGGGAGGCCGGGAAAAGGGAAAGCCGCAGCAAACTGAAACACAAGGCCCAAAGCACACCCTGCCAGTCAAAACCGGCCGGCCACCAGAAGAAGGGAACTTACCAGTCCAGGAGAAGCGATGGCACCGCCAGGGGGTCATCCCTGACCCCCAAACCCTAGCAGAGCAAACCTTGCTGCCACCATGGTTTTGTGTGTATATATATATATATATATATTTTATTTTAAAGTATGAAATCAAACAGATCTCATATAAACAATAGTTTAAATAATCAAGCTCTTCACTATAAGACATGTATCTATTCTGAAGAATAGATACTTTGCTTAGTGGTGAGACTTGATCAAATAAACTAAGAATTCATGACATCCATTTAGTCTAAGAAGCATTTATGTTGACGACAAATTCACCCATATAATATGAATGAATTAGATGTGGTTTATATTAATGTGGGGTCTTTAGGTGTCCTATAAGGGCAAGCCCCTATAGTAAATTACATCTTAGATAACTGAAGTCACCTAGGAAAACTCTTGATAAAGATCAGAAAATATTGTATTCATGTTCCAAAGGGTAGGATCTTCAAGAAAATGTGATTGTAGGAAATTCAATAGGTGAGTGGCTCAAATTTTGGAACATTTATCATGGGAATCCAAAGGAAGAGAAAGCTAGGGGAAGAACATAGACCCAAGAGGAATGTTTAGATATTTATTTGATTTTCATCCTACCAATTTTATTACTTAGGGTTATATTTACTTGATACTGATCATATGAATAGCCTGGAAGATAAGAGGATTTATATCATATCCGATGACAACCTCAGAATCCTAAGGCGAGTTAGGGCTTATATTGCTCACAGTCCAAAGGCCTAAAGAGACAAAGTGAGAGTTTATGCTGCACTAGGTTGTCTACCTCGAAGTCCTAATCCTTATTGTTTGATTCTAAGGAGTTTTGCTGTTGATGATGCTCGTTCGGCCCACTATGCATGCTCCAAGCTCCTCGTTGTAGCAGGTTCAGTTTAAAGAAGTGTCAATCAAAGAGAAAAGAGAAGTATTGTGTTTTGGAAATTTTTGAATTGAGGTGTCTTAATGTCTTATTTAGGGGAATATTAAAGTTTATTATAGTGACACCGGTTAGGATCCCACGGTTCCCTCATTCGACACCACTATTTTCTTCGGATTCACTTAGTCTAGATGAATTTACTAAACTCTACTTAATGAGTTTCATACTTTCATTTAGACTATGGGAAATCTTGTTAACAGTCGTAGGTTGCATCATCTGAGGTATTCTCAATCATCTGATAGAGACGTCTTAGTTTAGTTGGAATTGTGATTTTTGTTTTGTTTATGATTAAATTTTGAGTTGTCTTATATTTTGAATGTTGTGGCAGTGAATTTTATCTTATTTTATTTTAGTTTTAGTTTTAGTCTTGGTTTTATGGCTATCCTAATAGTTATGGTTTTCATGTAGGGTGACATTGTTGTTTAACATGCAAACTTGTAAGCAGGAAAGTAAAGTAAATGAAGTACTGATAAGAATGTATTGTAAACTTGTAAAAGTGTACCTGTTGAGGCTTCTCGTTCCTCCACCTGAAACTTTAGTATCTTTCAATAAAAATTTATAATTTGGAGGAAGTAAAAGCCTATAGAGAAGTTCGTCATAAGCCTACAAAACCTTATGTCATAACTTGGTAGGTCCTATTCATTCATTTGAGAATTTTTTTCCTTTAATAAGTATGATAGGCTCAGTGGTCCTACAAGATGTCCAGAAGACTTTTAAAAAGATACAGAGAGTACCAAGATATTTCACAACCCTCTTGAACTTTCTTGAGTTCCTTTTGAACTTATCATAATTATTAAATGATTCATCCATTTCATACCCTTATGTTTAGTAAATTAATGTCTTAGCTGTCCCAAAAGGTGGGGTAAATATCACTTGATATTTAATTTCAGAATTAATTAAGTAGGGCCCTTTGGTGCAACTTAACTTATGAAAGAATTTAACCAATTTTGGTGGACTTGTAGTGTTTCAAAATGGGTTTAAAATTAATTGTATTTTGCTTTTCTAAACCTCATTAGTAAAATTTGAATTAAGCCTAGCTCACTACTAAGCCCTTAAGACTTTAATGGGTACATTTGTAAATTTTATAAGTGTATAGTTTTATGACTATGATTCTTATCAAATTAAATAATTATCAATGAACCATTTATTAGGAGTTTTAAATCATTAAGTATCACATTCCAAAGATAAAACCCCTAGCTTTACAGATCATTTAGTCTAATTTTCTTCCAAATTAAAATAATCAAGAAAATTGTCAATTTATCTTTTAATATGACAAAAGTGAAATTGGTTTCTACCACTTATCCTTTATATGTTTCAATCATTCTAACATATTTATTAAGATTATTCATTGCCCATTTCCCACTTTAATTAAGCCTAAATATTAATTAAGGCTAAATTCTTTAAAATTACACTTTTGCCCTTATAGGCCTTATCACTTCATAATTCATTAAATTTAATTCAAGTGACTTCAAAATTTTTATCCTACTCCACCCATGGGTCAATTAAAGCATTAGAGGAGAAAATGTGATTTTTTTAATTTAATTTAATTTATATATTTATTTTTTTCATGAAAAATAGTGATTTTCAAAAGAAATTTAATGACTTTGTCAAAACAAAGTTTCTGTTCTTAAGAAAATTATTGGAGGTTCATATAGACCAGAGAATCATTTGGACCAAATTACATGATTTTTTTTTATTTTTATTTAATTATTATAATTATTTCAATTTTTGGAGTATTCATTAAATATAAAATATTATTTAATTGAAAATTAAGTTTTATATTTATCATAAATATCTCTAAGGCTAAGGAACTGAGTGGACAAAATTTTATATTTTTGTGATTTATATTTTAATTATTAGAATTATTTTAGTGAGAAATTAAGGAAATTCCATTTATAGCCTTTAAAAATTATTTTAACCTTTTAAAATTTAATATAATTATTTATAGATATAGTAAAATTATACCAATTTTTCCTAAATGATTATGAGATAATTTAGAATATTTCCATCAATTTTTTTAATTTCTGAATTTTATTAATTTTTAATTGTTTAAATAATAAAATAATGTTTAAAAATGAAAATTTTATTTTAATTACAATTTTTTTAGAGACTTATTTTATAATAGAGAACTCCCAAAATTAATTTGTTAATTTTTTGAAGTATATTTTAATTATTATAATTATATAAGTGTCCAAAAATGTGATTTAACTTGGAAAATTCATTTAAGTATTTAAATTAACTCCAATTGAATTGAAATTTTTATAGACAGTTCTTCTGACCTTAAATTAGATTAGAGAGTGATTTTTAGTTGAATTTCATTTATATTTAATTTAATTTATTTTTATTCAAGTTTTATGATTTAATTACCATTAGGGTTATACTTAACGAGTTAAACTAAGTTTATATTTTTCCTATGTTCCTGTAGTCACAGTGAACCTACTAAAATTTACTTTAGATTTTTTTGATAAATATTTTAATTATTATAACTTTCTTACCAAAATAAACACTTATAATTTGAAAAGTAGATATCTCTTCATAGAGATCTCCCTTAACCTTGGAAAAATCAGGAAAGATCCCCCATGACAGAGGGAACAAGACCACCAAAGATCAAGCCATGGTGAAGTGTCTATGCAAATGAAGAATCAAAATACTCAGAATAGTATTTAATTAATTAAAAATAAAATATATACCAAATAATCTTCAAAAAAAAATTGCACATTATTTTCCTCCATTTAATGAGCAAGTGGGTATTTTTCATCGCCAACTGGTCTGTCCAGTATGCCTTCCACCTTATAACCCTA
This sequence comes from Papilionanthe hookeriana x Papilionanthe teres, assembly GCA_022702705.1. Taxonomy (NCBI): domain Eukaryota; kingdom Viridiplantae; phylum Streptophyta; class Magnoliopsida; order Asparagales; family Orchidaceae; genus Papilionanthe; species Papilionanthe hookeriana x Papilionanthe teres. Next base: position 82,982,145 of record CM040432.1, on the reverse strand, counting down.
AGATCTTGGCCTAGACTCACCCAAATCACATGGGGTTTGTTCCTAGGGTTTCATCTAAACAAGACGAACCTATCTATATGGCTTATACGATATAAAATACGGTGCACATGTATGGAGGACGAAGAATAGCTTGGGAGGAAGGTGAAGTTCAATACCTTTGTCTGAGAGGGGAGGCCTCAATTAGATGGTTGCAGCAGCTTTGATTGGTCTCAACGAACCTCTAGATGAAGCCTTTTACCCTGGTGAAATGTCTGAACCCAAGTTCGACCAGGCCCGATTTCAGGTGTTGATCAAAGTCTGCTACAAAGGCTCTCTATGATGGGGCTTTGATGGGGGAACTTCTTCTTTCAGTGTTGTGAAGGTTTGGGCACAGTTAATTTAATTTTTGTTGAGTTCATGGCTGTGATGAAATGTGTCCTGGTTTCGTCATGATTTTAAGCTAAAAATTGAGCTGAGGCAGTGAGGGAAATGATTGGAAAATGGTTTGGTTGGACTTAGGGGATCTCAGGGATGCTTTGGAATCAATTTGAGGGAGTTTCCTTAAGAAAATTTTAGCACCCTCTTTTGGTTGTAAAGAGCTCTATTTATGGCCATGGCCATTAGGCTAAGCTTGGGGCTTGCTGGTGGGTGGAATCAACTGCTTAGGTGGAAGGCAGAAGAGCTCCAGTGGCAATTCAGGGCTTGACACATTGGATGGGTCAATTGGGTGAAGAATCAAGTGGGTTGGCTCTCAGTTTTAGCTCCACCAGGGGCCGGCCAGGAAAGGGGAGGTGGCCAGAGGTCAGGTGAGTTAGAGGGTAGGACATAAGTTGGGTGAGCTTAAGTGGTTAAGTGCCCATTATAAATCTCTTTAAGTTTTATCCATTTAAGGGAAGGGCTCCCCTAAATCATAGGACCTTTGGTCCATGGCTCCACTACAGTGGGCTAGGTGGATCTAGCTCATTCCTAGCAGTCCAATGGCTAGCTATGGTGAGCTTGGTTTGGTCACATTTGGCTTGATTTGGTTAATTTGGCTTCTGGGTTCAATTTGGGTCACTTAGGTTCAAGTTGGGCTAGGTTGGGTTTGAGCTTGGGTTGAATCAAATTGATTGTTCAATATGCTGTATATGATTATCATAAAGTGTTTAGAAGAAAATTGGAGTGGTTTTGAATAGAATTGGGGGATCAATTTGGCTTGATTGAGTAATTGGTCAATTTTGGGCATGTTGGGTTAGCTTGGTTTTAGGTTAGGCAAGGGTTGGGTCAAAGCCTAATTGATGATTCCAAATGGTCCATGGGGATGTTAGGAAGAGTTCTTGATGTTAATTTGGTGGAAATTTTGGGATTGGGACATTCAATTTGATGGATTTTGGGCAAATGACAAATTTGGGGCAAATTTAGGGATTTTGGATTATTTTGGACTTAGGTGAGGTTTGGGCTCAAATTACAGAAAATTGATGGTTCAATTTGGTTTAGGGAAATGTCCTGAAGATTTTAGAATTCAAAATTGGGGGAAATTGATTGACATTTAGTTCAGTTTGGAGAAATTTGGTCATATGGTCAAAATTGGGGCTTTTAGTTTGGATTGAAGTTGGGTTCAAATGTGAGTCAAATTAGGCTTGAATTTGGTTTGGGATGAGGTTAGGCATTGTGAATTAAAGTTTGGAATTGGAATTGAAGAGGATTGAAGTCAATTTAGTGGACATTTGAGGCGATTTGGGCACTTTGGGCCTTAAAGGGCAAATTTAGGGCTTTTGGCAAATTGGGTCAAATTAAGTTATTTAAATTAAAATTAGGAATATTAGGAGGGTTTTGGGAATTTTTGGGAATTTTTAGAATTTTTGGGCTAAGAGGGATATTTTGGTAATTTCTGGTATTTTGGGGCTATTTTTAGAATTTTTGTCAATTTGAGGTGTATTGGGTATTTTGAGTGGTGATGTATGTTTTGGGGTAATTTTTTAGGGATTTTGGTACTTCTGGTTGATTTTAGGAATTTTGGGCAAAATTAAGGTTTTATGAGTAATTTGGTCATTTGGTGGAGTTTAAGGGTAAAGGGGTCAAAAGTTTGGATTTTTGGTAAAATTTAGAGTTGAAAGGGATGGATAACCCATTTGAGCCAGGAACCAAGAGAACCCCGTTTGGATCCTCCATGTGCTGGTATTAGTCAAGCCCTAACCTGGGGCTAAGAGCTTGGAGAAACCACCCACATGAGTTTTAAAAGGACTAGGGGATCTTGTGTGGAAAAGTTTGGTTTAGAGTTGTGAGGTAGTGTGTGAGAGTGTAATGTGTAAGTGTGTGTGAGCCTCCCCTAGACCACACAGGGTATGTCCTAAGGCTTGACCATCCTATAGGGAACTCCCGTTGAGCTTCCTAATGCTTGGTCTTATCCTCCTAAGCATTTAGAAGTTAGACTTTAAGCATTTGAAAACTTCAAGTGAAGCAAAGAGATGTTTTGAATTTCTATGGGGTGAGGGTTCCATTGCTAGCCCTCTAAGATAGTCACCAGAAAATTTCTATAGCTAGACCCAATACTACTCTAAAGAAAGACTAGACCTCAACCAAAAGTGAGGTCAAGACCACCTCCAAAGCCTGACATTATATCATATCATCTAAATTGCTTCCTACCAATCATCTGAGTGAGGTGATGAGACAAAGAGCCACTTTAAATTGTTGTATTCAGTAAGGGAAAGAGATAGACATTAGAAAGCTTATTTATGATTGTACTTGGATGTCTGTCAGAGCTACCTCCACTACACATATGGGATTTGCTTCCCTTATACACTCATTATGTGAGTGGAATGGTGTTAGATCTAAGAATTGGGAAGAGGTCCTTCAGCCTCTGAAGCCTATTACTAGTGCAAATGTGAAAACATATGTTGAGCACTCACTTTTTGGCTGGAGAGGAGGATTCTCTACGGCATCCTGTGCATTTACTTTTGCTGCATCTCGTGCTTCCACATCTCAAGCATCTTTAGGTCAGTTTTCTTATTTGCAAACTGAACTATAAAGACAATATCAATTACACTGTGGATCGAGTTCATGATATAGAATGGAAAGTATATCATATTGGGGATTATCTTCAAAGACAAAGTGAGTTTGAGATGAGTTACCACAGTTACATGGACAAATTAATCAGAGGTGATTTTAATGTTGTGTTACCTACTCATCCACAATGTACCCCATATGTGCCTACCCGTACCTGGAATGAAGGGGATAATGATGAGGAAGAAGATGATGATTTGGATTGATATTTCATCTGAGCTGTGTTATGTTATGTTATGTTTGTGTGGAATTTTTATTCTTTTGTGTAGTTTATTTTCATTTGTGGTTATTAAGAGGACTATATTGTGTCTTTCTGATTAATTTAATAGTTGTTGAGCTACTTTAGTTTGATTTTGTGTTAGTTGTGGATGATATATGTTCGTGACATGCGATGTGAATGTTTGTGGTATTAATCATGTTAGTGAATTTGTAGTGTATTTTATTTTTAGTTTAGAACTTATTCCAAAACCTATTTAGAAAGTTTAAGACACTATAAAAATCCACTATATAAATTTCATGCTTAACTTTTCAATTTACTACCATATATTTTAGTTAAGGATTTGTGTTTAAGTTTGTGTGAATTTGCATTTATTTCCTCCACTATTTATGAAGTCATTTGAATTTATATAAAAATGAGAAGTTAAAATTCAAACTAAATATTTTCATTCTTGTTTTAAAGTTTCATACCTGCATATTTAGGATAGAAAAATTCCTGCAAGCATGATACTTATAGTTTTCAATTCCAACCCATGAATCTTTTTACTATGCTTAAATGTCTTATCGTAATAAATACTTTAAAGCTTCGGGGGAATGAATAATAATTTTCAAAAGCTTAAATTTTATTTGTTCTCAAATATAATATAAATAAAAATTGGATTTGTGATTGAAAAATAATTATGTGTATGAAGTTATATAAGGGAGGTAATTTTTGAATATAGAAATGAGTAAAAACAATTAGTTAAAATCTATATTAAGGATGAAAATTTTAAAGTTAAAAATTTTTTAGTGAAGAAATGATAAATATTTTGTAACTATCTTTAGTAGGAAAATTTGTATTTTTCAAAAAAATAGAAGGATTAGACATTTATTTTTGATATTTAAATTTCTTTTAATAAAAATAACTTTCAAAACTATTATTATATTTCTAAGTTAAAGATATATATCTACCTTATGCTTTAGGAAAGGAATGGTGGAATTCAAATTCATTAAAGGCCTATCCAGATATAAGACCCATTTAGGGCAGCTTATTTAGGTGCGGTGGCGTTTTAAAAATGCCACCGCTCTGTTCAGAAATCACGTTCATGTTGTGGTTTGATAACACCTCTAAACACTGCTGAAATAATTCTTCGTATATCGGATGTCTGGCTCGGGTACATTCAGCATTAAGAACTTGCATTTAGGGCTCGAATTCCTCACGTGCCCTTGGGTGATCTTCCTCGCGCTCTCCCTTGCCTTCTCCCTCCCTGATAATCTCCCTCACGAACATCAATCGATTGTTCCTCTGGTGAGATCTATGTTCTGCTATGTTTTCTGGTTGATTTTTTAAGGTTTGATCTTCTCCCCACGAAGGTCAATTTGATTATCCTTCTCATTTTTTAGCAAGATTAGATTGATGGTTTAGGGTGTGCTAAAATTTTTTAGAATGCATTTTTTAGCAAGATCTATGTTACAGTGCACTTTCGATTTCTTCATTTTTTTTCTGGTCATGCTGTAAATGGCTATTTTTAAAGGAGGTTTATGCAATTGTGATTTCTTCATTTTTTTTCGTGGTCATACCGTAAATCTTAACTTTCGATTTCTTTCTTCATTTTTTTAGCAAGAAATGGGCATCAATCTGCCACTTCTAACTCTGTGAAACTTTTTGGCGAACAGAGTGCACTTCTGTGAAATTTTTAGATGAAAAGTGCACTTTCAATTTCTTTACAGTTGAATGTTCTGCCTGTGAACGGTGTGGTTGTGTGAGGGATTATAAATCCTCATTTTGTGGAATCATTCTAATTTAATACGGAATTTGAAATCAAATTCGCTTTTTGAAAGGAGGTATATGCAATGTTGGCTGAGCCAAATACTGTTGTATCCATGTTAATATAAAAAATTGATGCAAGTTGAATGGCGTTGATGGGAATTTGAGAAGGAATTAGTGACCACAAGCTGCTTAAAAAATCATCAAGAAAGGCATCATATGATGCAACAATTTGAAATAGCCAGACACTTCAAATCAGAATAAAGATTTCTCTACACATTTCATCTATTTGATTTTAATGCTTAAAGTTTCTTTGGTACTAATTCCAGTTTTCTATCCCAGTGCAATGGTGATTTGCTCATTCCAATTTTTAGTACTTATTGCTAATCATGCTACTAATCTATTTGGATAAAATTGAAAGATGCATTTTCTATTTTTAATGGTTCAAATGATATTCTTGTTTTATCTTATGTTAACTTATGAGTTGAGACTTCTTGGATTTTGAGATAATAGCATGCAGGATAATTCATTTGGCCCCTGCGGCTTTCTTCAGTTTTCTGGTTTGTAATGGCTAATAGAAAAAGACAAGTACTGAAACTGACAGTGTTTTTCTTCTTTAATGGTACCGTGGAACATGCTTCTTAAATTCATGCATGCATGTAATATGTAGATAATCGCTTCATTATGCTTATTATTTTTAGTTATAGAAATGCAATTAAGTTATGAGTTGCTTGACTTTGTGAGTTACATGGGGTGTATGAGTTCAGCATGAGTTGTATGAGTTGCTTGGCTTTACCAGAGGATAATGGAAAAACTAGAGGTTTATGTTGGTGGTTTATGTTGCCATTGTTGTATGAGTCCCTTGAGATTCATACCTATGTAACCTTACACAATTGCGTAATAAAATATATTCGATGTCTTACTATTAATGTGGGTCTTTGACTGAACCACATGAATCTTCTGTGCTATTATTTTGTTTTTTTTGGTGAGAAAATTGCTACACTGTGGAATTTGTATTGTTATTTCGACACTGTTGTTGGTATTGGTCTTAGAAAGATTAGTTTGAGATTCATCGCTATGATCAAATCTTTTGAAAGTTCTCTCACTGTGATTATTTGTGCAAATCCCACCTTCTCTAACGTTTCTCTTTATGAGCTATGACAAAATAGAGTTTCTATTTTTATGTTGTAGTTGTTACAGTTTAGTTAGCAATGGTCGGGACAAATGAAGATGGTACGTCAACGATGTGGGATAAGGAAGTTACAAATATTTTCTGTGACCTCTTTTTCGGCCGATATTGAGGTTGGGAATAGGCGAACCAGCTATTTCAGTAAGAAAGGTTTGTTGAATATAGCTGAAAGGATTAACGAACTGACCGGAAGGGATTATGACAGGCTAAAGTTTAAAAACAAATGGGATCAGTTGAAAAAAGAGTGGAAAATTTGGAAGGAGTTAAAACATGGATCCACAGGGTTGAGCTGGAATAACATTAAACGAACAATTGATGTTCCAGATGCATGGTGGGCCGAGAAAATAAAAGTACGATCATCTTTATCATTTTGTTTATTACAAAAATTTTTTCATTTAACCAATTATCTCCCTAAACCCCCTTCTCAATGTAATGTCACAGGCAATGCTGACAGGGAAAAAATACAAGCAGAGTAGAATTGAACCAGATCTTGAAGATAAACTTGACATAATGTTCAAAGGGGTTGTGGCAACGGAGAAGCAAGCATTCAACTCTGTTGAGATAGGGTTTACTAGAATACCAGATGATTTCCCACCAGAGCTAGTGGATGTTGATGAAGAAATACACAGTGTTAACCAGAGGGAGATGGGATAGTCAAGCTCACAGTCGAAGAGACCCAGGCTAGGGAAAAGGAAGAAAAAAGGATATTTTTGTGAAAACTTCATTTAGCTGTCTCATAGATGCTTTTGGAGCACCACCGCCTACTCTAGTTCCTGATAGCAGTATCATAAAATGTATTCAAACTTTGGCTACTATCCCTGAAGTGGTTGTGGACAGGTGCTTCCATGCAATTTGTATGAAAAAACTAGAGGATCCAACACATAGGCAAATATTCATGGCGACGGAACCAGAGATGTGTGTTGAGTATTTGTGTTTTATTATGGATGATTGAGTTTTTCTATGTTCTTTCTATGTTGTGTACTCAGTTGTTATTTGGAGTTATGTTTTTTTTTAAATGTACTTATGCATGATTCTTAAATGGATATTAGTAGAGCTCTATCCATTTGGAGTTATATTTTCAATGTTACTGGCTCACTCTATTGATTAATAATTGCTGATCTAACCAACATCTTCCTTGTTGTAGGATGGATACACAACATGAATGTCGTAAGAGAATGGCATGGGTTGCAGCTATTGCCATATTATTGTTGGAGTATTACCAATCAAGCAACGTTTGTTTACCTCATATGACCTCCACATATGTTGGGAATAAATGGGTAGGTGAGATGCTTTCTGGACATGCAACTCGGTTCAGCAACATCTTTCAAATGACTGTATCGATATTTATAAATCTCTTGCACGAGTTATCACTGAACCACAAACTTTAAGGTTCTTCGAGAATGATGAGAAGGGAGGTATTGGCTATAACGCTATATATTCTATTACAGAATGAATCAATTAGAGGTGATATGGAGAGACTACAGCATTCAACAGAGATAATAAGCCGTTATTTCTCAAAAGGCATACAAGCACTTGTTAGCCTAGCTACTAAAATCTTCAGGCCAGAGGATCCATCATTTGCTAATACTCCAGTACAAATTTCAACTGATCCTCGTTACATGCCTTACTTCAAGGTAAGTATCATTTCTTCATGTTCATACCAAAATATAAATATTTTCTAACACTGTAAAACAGAACTGCATAGGTGCAATTGAAGGTACTCACATTGATGCTCGACTACTGACCCACTCCACGCACTTAAAGTAATTTTAATTTTTGTAACAAGTATATGATATATTCTTTTAATCGCAGAGTTACTAATCAACAGTATACGTATCGTTCAAGTAATATAGGGCTCTAGTGGAGTCCTGGATATCGATCCCACAGGGAATATTTTAGAGGCTACAGACTTAGGATTATAGAAATTAATTCAGAATCACAACTAAATTGAAATTTCCTATCTGTTACTAATATGCAATCAAAAATAATATAAAGTTTAAATTAAACTAGTTCTACTAACAGATAACTAACTCTACTAAAGTGAAGTTCAAATATATAAGCAAGAATCTTTCTCCTTTGTTAAGATATTTAAGTGAATAGATAATTAAAATTAGTTTAAGATTGTGTTGTGCCAAATAGGAGCATACCTATCCTTTGGTTCAGGCATAAAGAACATTGACTAATCCAATGCTTAGTTACTGAATCTGCGGTTAGGCTGGGAGGATACTAGCTCTCACTTCGGAGCTCCCATGTTCCCCTCGCCTGAGGGCTAACATCTACACATCAGCACCCAAAGGATAGGACTGAATTGAGGATTTTAGCCTGTCACTCTAAAATCTCTAATTCTACGTCCGATGAATATTATTTCCCTATTTGTTTGCACCCTGCTTCCAAGGATTTTGATCTCCCTGAATCTTAGATGTAATACTTACTATAGTTGTAAACTCAACATATTTTAACTATTCAATTGGCCAGATTGAAAGTAAACTAAAATCTAAGTAAAAGATTATCACAACTTTTTTAAATTTTTAGGGCACACTAATTCTATTTATCATTTCACAAAATTATCAAAACTAGGAGAAAGACAAAGAAAACTACTCAGATCTCATGGAGAGGATACAATAAAACTTGGATTTCATATATAAAAGTAACGTTCTACAAACTAAAGTAAATAAACAACACTTATCTTAAATTCCTCCCCAAGTAAACTCCTTGAAGTTCCTCTGAATCTCTTCCTTTCTTTACAAAATATGGAATTCTCCTTCAAAATAGCAATGCAGAAGAGATCTATCACTTCCCTTCCACTCTTATAATCCTTCAAAGAATTCCTCACCAATATCTCTATCTGAACTCACTATTTAACACTCACTAAATAACAACAATGGACAGTAGTGGACTCACTATTTGACACTAAGTAATTCTTATAAGACCCTAAAAAGACTTGTTAAGAACTCTTAGTGACTTTTAGAGGACTAAATAGAACCCAAATTTTGGCCTAGAATTGTTCTTTTTAAAGTTTTTGAAGAGTCTCCAAGGGTTTTCCAAGCATCCCTTTCAAAATTGTCCACATTCGACGTATTTTGTGAAAGAACTGTCAATCCCGCCGTCGGCGGCCTTCTAGAAATAATGCTTTGAACTAGCCTCGCTGTCGGCGACCTCCCTTAAAATATATTATGAACTCTCGGGAAAATCACGCCGTCGGCGCCATCGACCTCGCCATCGGTGCCCTAGGTCAAATTTTCATAATTTAGTCCTTTTTACTCTAAATTTGCTCTTTTTTGCATATTTTTGCTCCATTGTCCTTAAATCTTCATACCTGCAGAAAAACACCAAAAATACCCTTTTTAAAAGTGCAATATCATCAAAATCAGTATAAAATAAGCATAAAAATTTTAATATTTTTCCTTGGGTCAACTACCCAGCCGGGACTAGGTGACTTACATTGGTTGAAGTGGTTCATCTACTCAAAATATCATGGCGGTATGAGACTTTAACATGTGTTTCACATATGTTATGGCGGGCTGGGAAGGGAGTGCACATGAGAGTCGGATTTTCTCTTATGCTACTAGGAATAGATCGCAGGGTTTTCCCCAACCGCCTCCAGGTATGTTTTGATTTATAAAAGTCGTTGTTATATGTATTAATTGCAAATAACAATGCCTATCATAACAGGGAAATACTATTCGGTTGATGATGGATAACCTATGCAGAGGGCATATCTGAAGTTATATCCAGACACTATGTACCATATTCCTGATTTTAAGCGAGCAAGTGGAACCATTCGTGGTAGGAAAGAAATATTTAATAAACGTCACTCCTCTTTACGTGGGTTAATTGAGAGAACCTTTGGGTTTTGAAAAAATAAATGGGTCATCTTGCGTGATATGCCGTCATATCCATTTTAGAAGCAGGTGCATATTGTGGTGGCAACAATGGCACTTCATAACTTCATCCGACGACATCCTTCACATTCAGATATGGCCATTAGTATGGTTGATAACGATGAGTTGAATGTTTATGAAGCACCATAAAAATTTATGATCGAGCCTGAGGATGAGAATGACTGTAATGAATTTGATATTCATGATGTGGAGGGTGTGGCTGAGATGGCTGCCCTGAGGGAGTCTGTAGCAGATGCTATATATGGCAGCTAATCTACCAAGTCTTTCTTCTCTACGTACATTACAGATTAATTTTGCCCCATAAATTTTTTTAAAAGATCTGACATTCGTTTGTTTTTTTTTAACAGTTACACCAGCATGACTTCTAGGATTTCAGTGACAGACAGAGTTGTTTTGTGTTACTGTGGTCTACCGGCTCCGTTACTAATGTTGTGTAAGCCTCATAGCTTTGGGAGACAGTTCTACGGTTTTCGCAGGGGTGTTTCACCTCATTACGGTTTCTTCCGATGGGACGAAACGCCCACATGTTACACTACCAGCTGTGATGGGAATCTGATGTTTTCTCAGGTTGATAGTGCAGCTGAGGAAAGGTGTAGCCAGAGTTTCAAATTGAATATTTAAATATTTCTCATTGTAGTTGTACTTGTCTTTATCTTTTTTTATCTTTTTGGATATTCACGAGAGTGTAAGAAATGTATGTCATCTTTTGGAACTGATATGTTATGATTTTTATGCTTTTGCACTATATACTTCTTTACTACCAATAAGCTATTCTGAATAAGCTGCGCAAACAGTTTTACAGTCAGGGGCAGAAAGGTCATTTATACAGCCATAACTACCAAAAAGCTATCCTGAATATGCTGCCCTAAACAACAAGCCAGCTTATTCTGATAATCTGCATAAATATTAAGGGATCAGTCAGCCACAGAGAGATTGATGGCCAGCAGTCTTTGGTCAAAATTAGTCACCAAGAAGAAGGAGAAACATCAAAACAAGAAGCTACTGGCGGTTTTACTGAATCGCACCTCTGTGTAGTGAGAAATAAGCAAATCTCATCGATGATAACCACGCCAAAGGGAGATCTAGTTACTGACACACGCAGCAAGGAATGCCAACCGACGTAAGCATAGACACTTAGGCAGGATGGAAAGAAGATAGGCCAGAGAGATGGCTGCAGAGCTTCCCCCAATTCCTAAGAAATTTAATGAGCCAGAAATGAAAGAGACTGACATCAGCTCGCCTGCTACAGAGATCAAACCCCATTTCACTAAGGACCCTGTGCCGACATGGAATCTGATTTAGGAGATCTTCACTAGGTGTCCGACTTGCAACTCAGGTTTAGCTAGGCAGCCGTCAGTTACTGGAGCATTTTCAAAATGTCTGGATTAGAATGTTCTACACTTGGAAGAGTACGGGACATTCGAGGCATACACATCTTCCTTGATGCTACCGAGAAGAAGAGAGCACGCCAAGGTAGAGCCATATGTACCAGAATATGTCAGTTGTGGTAGATAAAGGAATTTCAGACTACACGATGGCAAAGATACACAGTGTAGGAAAGACGGAGTTTGAGCATTATGAAGAAATCCAAGAAAGATTTGTCAATATCCTGGAAGGCCTCGAACTATATACTGACGTATTCTTATGGAATGATCAATAAAAGATTTTGGATTGCTTTTTCAGCCCCAAGGACTTGGGCAGAGCTAATCGTTTGAGGGAGAAGACGTATTCTTAAGTCATTGAAATGGAAAGAGGAAGAGGCATGATCACGATCCAATGTGGTTGTCTTTACAACTTTGCAAAGGATCGATGTGGAAATTTACCGAGAATTTTATTGAATGATGAAGTAGATCTGATACCGTCAGAAATAAAAAGAATGATAAAGAGGATGGTTGACTGGCGCATACTACCACTGACAACATTCTGAGTAGCTGCATAATCAACATCTACGAGGAGGGGGGCTGTATTACGCCCCATATTGATCACCATGATTTTCTAAGACCATTCTGCACAATGTCATTCATGAGTTAAAGTGACATCCTATTTGGATGAGAAATTCAGATAGTTAGACCTAGAGAGTTCAAAGGTTCTATCGAGATCCCGCTGCTAGTTGGATCAGTTATGATATTCAAAGGAACTGGAGCAAATTTGTCAAAGCACTACATACCCAAAGTGGCACAGCGCTGAGTTTCAGTTACTTTTCATCAGATGAACGAAGATAAAACAATGTACAGATATGAGCCAGACCCATACTTGGAAGGTCTTTATCTGTTGGAGCTGTGACATAGCTGTACCTCTAAGAACATGCGAGGGGACTTCTGTCCTGGAGCGCAGCTTTGTAGGTTAGCTTGTTCACAGGGTGACCTCGGGGATATACAGTTGCTACCTTCTACCAGCAGACAACACATGATATGTTTTACAGTCATTTTTCAGACATACTACAGATGTTTTGAATGCCTCGTATCATGTGATTTTAGTTGTAATACATTTTTAAATCAAGATCAATAAAGGTCTTCTTTCTTCTGTTACAGCCTATACTTCTAATTGTGCTATGATGAAAAGCCACAAGACGAAACATTTCTCCCAATTTGTAATGAACAAAGAATGATACAAAAGAGAAATTGAAAAATAAATAAATAATTCAAAAGATAATAAGAAACTGAAAACAAATTAAAAGAGAGAAAAAGATAAAACTTTTGAATTCGAAGACCATCTTAATAAAGGAAAAGTGAAATGATAAAAAGAAAAATAAATTGAATTCTTCTGTGACCTTGAGTCCTTCACTCGTTGCACAATTCTGCATTCCTCTTACACCCCACAAATCCTGTGTTTGCATTTGCACAACTTCACTTTCCATAAGTAGGAAAATGTCTTGATCTTCCACAAGTTTCTGTGATATCGTGACATTTTCTCATGAATTTCATCCTCCATAAACCCTACATTAAAATTCTCTACGAATTTCCACAATCTCCATAAATTTCCACAAATTTCTTCCATCTCCATAAGTTCTGGGATTAGTACCTAAATTCTATTTCCCCTCCGTCACCTCTTAGGTTGGATGTGAGTCCTTGAGCTTTTCTTCCTAATGTGGTACTATGCTGCCTCTTGAGTTGGATGTGAGTCCCTAAGATTAACTTCTCAATGTGTTCAATTTTCCTAAATTTTTGTATTATTTTTGAGACATTTTCCACCTTCCACAATATTTCAGGGTCAGAGTTTTGTCATCCGACTCCTTCAAATTCCCTAAATTTCTACATCTTTTCCGAGATATTTTTCGCATTCGACGATATTTCAGGGTCGAAGCTTTGTTGTTTGACTCCTTCAAATTCCTCAAATTTTTTGCATCCTTTCTGAGATATTTTCTGCTTTCCACGATATTTCAGAGTCGGAGCTTTGTCATCTAATTCCTTCAATTTCCATAAATTTCTGAATCCTTTCTGAGATATTTTCTGCCTTCAACAATATTTCAAGGTTGGAAATTTGTCATCTGATTCCTTCAATTTCTCTAAATTTATGCATCATTTCTAAGATATTTTCAGCCTTTCAAGATATTTTAAGGTCGGAGCTTTATCATCTGATTCTTTCAATTTTCCTAAATTTTTGCATCCTTTCTGAGATATTTTTTGCCTTCTGACCCAATGCTATATATATGCGTACTAAAAATTCAATCCCCGGCAACGGCACTAAAAACTTGACCCACGCTCCGTTGATGACAAATATAATAATTAATGCTTTCAAATATATGTAATAGATAATAATAGCAACTAGTGTATACAAATATAATTTTATTGAAAATATTTTAAACACTAGGGGTACTACGCAAGTATACGTATCATATCAAGTAATATAGGGCTTCGAAACAAAGACCCCAGTATCGATCCCACGAGGAGTGAGTTATGGATTTTTAAATATTTTAATTTTATTTTTATGTATTTCTTTTATAGTCTATAAATTTAATATTTTTAATTTACTAGATGCAATAATAAAGCAGTAATGAAATGATTGGTGTAAATAACAATAAGAACACAACTTTCTTCCTTTCAATTAATCCAAGATTTTCTAAGATAATGATAATATTTGTTGAGAATATAAATTTATGGTATTGTGCTAAATAGAAGCATTCATATTATTTACCCTTTGATCCAGGTGTAACAAACATTGGCTAGCCTATAGATCAGGTACGGATGTATTGTAAGTAGAATGGGTTAATCTAGGCTCACACTACTAGATGTCACAGGGTGGCTATGGTCGGCCCTACTAGTGACCCTTTCCTTCTCTATAAACCAAATCACAAGAATTTATTCTGTCAGTCTAAAAAATTATTAATTCTATGCCCATTATATAATATCTTCCTATTTATTTGCACTTCACCTTGAATAACCCGCACAAGGCCTTCGACTACCCAAGGATTCATGTGATATTTTCTAGTTAAGAATTCATCTCCTTCTAGGTATCAAAACTCTTCAACATATTTTAACAATACAAGTGATCAATTTGTAAAGTAAATGAAGATCCGGTATTAATACCATCACGATGTTTTAAAATATAAATAGTTTTTAATTCTCCATCAAATTTTATATTATCTTATTTATATTTTCATAATTGAAAGGAGAAAGTAAACTAACTACTCATAACACATTGAATTTAAACAACAAAACATGATAATAAAACTTTGAATAAAATTACAAATACTTATCTCAAGTGATTCTCCTACTGAACCTCTGAATTCTTCTAACTCCAAAGTAAATAAACTTCAAAAGCACCAACTCTTTAAACTCTCAATACAAACTCTAAATAAACTCACTAATTAATAAAAGTGGCCCTAAAATATTTCTCTAATTTCTCTCTCTAATGGAACTCTATACTCTCTCTCTCGCTTATGTGGCAGACAAGGCGTATGGGGCCGTATGGGGGCTTTGGGGCATTTTTCTCTGAAGGAGTACCCTCCTATTTATAGGCTTTAAGGGTTGCCTTGAGGCACTTCTTCAAAATGTGTCCACATTCAATGAATTTTCTAGAAGGTGTGTTTGGCGCCTAGGTGCCGGACTCTGCCTTCAGTTCTTCGCACCTCTTCACTTTGGATCGCACCTCTATGCGATTAAAACCGTTTTTAAGCGTTCAAATACATTGTATCACATGTCCTATAAACCAGGAACAACTGTCAGTCTTCTAGAAGGTCCAATTACCGCTAACACCGTCAAAATATTGTCCAAAAGTTGTCAAAAATCTTGACAGATCCTGTATCGACCTGACGCTTAGGCGCCGGATTCTGGCGCTTAGGCGCTAGACCAATAATTTTGACAATTTTGGATTTTGGCTCCATTTTTGCTCCTTTTTCACTTTTTTTCTTCTTGAAAATTTTTCCATCACCTATATCCAGAAACACAAAAATACCTTTCATTAAAGCATAATATCCTTAAAATTTTGATAAGAGGTAATTTTTTCATGGTTCAAAATCCCCCAAACATAAATGTTAATTGTCCTCAAGCAACCCTTTTTAGTATATAAAATGTATAAAATTTGGAATGAAAGATAAATATTTAAGACTACTTGTAATTTTTGATCTTATAAAGGCTTTAGTAAATCATTAACCAAATTTCACTAACTAAGTTTAATTTTAAGAATTTAAAGAATATTCAACTACCAAATCATAATACTTCAAAAAATTTTCTTTCATTTTGAAAATAATAGTAGTATATTATATTAAGATCACATAGATTATTTACAAGAAAAAGATTTTCATGGAAAGTCTTTCTTAAATAAAGATTCATGCATGTAAATTAAGTAAAAGTATGTAACTAGTTTTCTTCATATAAGATAATTCAAGTGAAGCCAATTTTTGATTAAGCATATCCTCAAGCTTCTCCTCTTTTTCTTTTTTTTTTCACAGTGAGGATTACTGTATCTGGATAGCCTGTTAATGATTTTGAACTTCATTATCCTTAACTTATATTTTCAAACTTTTACATTTTCACTTAATTATTATAACATGAATAGAATTTCAAAAAGATTTTCAATCTTTTCTTTTTCAAGTTATAATTTTTGATTTCTTAATACTTCTAAAATCCAATTATTTCTACTATGAAAAGAATTTTTTTTTAAACTTATTCTTCTTTAAGTTAAATAATTCTATTCTTAAAATCAATTAAAGTTATTAAAATTTTGGTTAAGTCCACTAAATTATTTATAATTTCAAAATTTTAAGTGATCTTAAATAGATTCTTCATTCCTTATGTTATGTTAAGATTTTTTTAGAAAATATTAGTTTATTAAGGACAAATAAAATTTAAATTTGCATGTATTTTCTCTTCCCCCAAACTTAAGTTTTGGTATATCATGAAAATAATAAAGTATGAGAGAAAGAAAAGTATAATTTAAAAAGGAATTTTATAAGCATGTAAAAAAAATTCTAGAAAGAAATATAATTTACTTTTACACATGCTTTTTATGAATATTACAGAAATAATGGAGCATATAAAAGTAAGCAGGCTAAAAAATTTTATATAGCAGTAGTTGAATTAAATAACTATATTACTAATAGAAATAAAATAACATTACTAACTATTCTAGAATACTAAGCAGTAGGTTGAAACCAAAAATAAACACAAATTCATTCAAATTTCAGTCTGCAACTAAATATCTAAAACTGTCTCAACATCAAATAATTCATACAAAGTCTCATAAACAAATCTAAACTAGTAAACAGCAAACAACAATCAGTACTAGCAAACAAAAACTAAACTAACAACAGACTCAGCACATCTCAGAGGTAAATCAAGCCACTAATCACTATTTGTAGCCTCGTCATCGTCATCACCAAAAGAAAACTCCACATCCTTAGGAACAACATATGGTGAAAATCTAGAATAGGTGGGAAACTGAATATCATGCTCACCCTTCAAAAATCTAACTAAAGACTCTGAATACTCAGCATCATATTCACTCTTCCTCTGGGTGTAATCAGATAGGTGATCAATCTTCTTTTCCATAGTATCAACCCTGCAGTGAGTTAGAAATAACTCATTCCGTCGCTCCGAAAATTGATCATGCATCGATTCCCAAAAACTAGACGGTGGCTCAGCAGTAGAAGTAGAAGGTCTGGAAGTCGAAGCTCTACCTGGAGTAGGTGCAGAAGTAGACACTCAGGACTTTGTGGCGCTCATCAATCGGGTCTAAAAATGAAGATGAAGATTAAAAGACTAGGGTACTACTGGCCCTCAATGATGACCGATTGCATGAAGATCGCCAAAAGTTGTCACCAGTGCCAAGTGCATGGAGTGGTTCTACATCAACCTCCAAATGTGCTACATCCGAAAATCGCGCCGTGGCCGTTTGAATGTTGGGGCACAGATATTGTGGGTCCGATAGAACTTCCTTCTTCAAGAGGACATCGCTTCATTCTTGCAGCTACAGATTACTTTTCTAAGTGGGCAGAAGCTATATCGCTCAGAGAAGTGAAAGCACACCACGTGCTACAGTTCTTCAAGAATCAAGTCGTCTACCATTTTGGAGTACTGCGCAGAATCATTCCAAATAAGGGGTCTGCGTTCAAGAGTACGAAGATCAACAATTTTGTCAGAAGACACGGGATCAACTGGCGCTATTCAACAATCTATTACCCAAGAGCGAACGGCTTGGCCAAGGCTTTTAATAAAACTCTCGTCCAAATCCTAAAGAAAACTTTGGACGACAACAAGAGAAATTGGCACGAGAAGTTGTTAGAAGCCTTATGGGCCTACTGGATGACTTTCAGAACTCCCACCCAGTCTACGACTTACGCCTTAGTGTACGGGTCCGAGGCCGTTCTACCCTTAGAGGTCCAGCTTCCGTCTCTCAGAATTGCAGTTGCAAACAAAATCACTACAGAAGAAAATGCCAGATTACGACTAGAAGACTTGGAAAGCCTGGAAGGGAAAAGACTTTCAGCACAGTAGAATCTGGAATGGTATCAAGCCAAGATGATCCAGGCCCATGATAAATTTGTCCATCCAAGGACATATAAAGTCGGTGACTTGGTTCTAGTACTCAGAAGACCTATTCTTGCACATCGCAAGATAGGTGGTAAATTTGAACTGACTTGGGAAGGGCCATTCGTGGTCGAGACAGTCTACTCAGGAGGTTCCTACCAACTTGTAAATTGTCGTGGAGAGCGACCTATGCTTCCAATTAATGGACGATATCTAAAGAAGTATTACGCAACCTGAAGTTTTGAAGGATGAATCCTCATTCCTAGAAGCACGGGCACAGTAATTACTTATGACTGGATCCGAACCCAAAAATATAAAACAAAAGTGGATGATAAAGAAAATCATTAAAAATATGTTAAAAGAAAACATGTGAAAGCATGATAATAAAGTCTTTATCTTTCCTTTCAAATCGAGTCTCACTCTTGATCTTTCTTCATCTTTTCCTACTCGTATTTAAATTTAAAATAACCGAATAAAAGCTCTTCATTAATAAATATATTTTTTTTTCTACTGTTCTTGTTCTTAGTATAGCACCTGATCCTTTCCTTGTTTTTTCGCAGGGAAATATAGAACGGGCGGTTGGTTCTGAACTTTAAGAATGGTGTAAGTCTAGCACTTGATGAAAAGAGGGTGAGGGATGGAGCCGTGATCAAGATTGACTCTGGCTTCACACCAGTCGGGCTACAATATGAAGAAAATGATTGGACCCTGATTGAGTGGGAAGAGCTCCGCAGCCATACAGTGATGAAATTGGGTGGCTCAAGTCAACCATCCGCCAGCAAGAAGAGAAAAGTAAACACCGCTCATGCAACGGGAGAAGAAAAGAAAGTTAAGTCCGTTGTTGCTACAGCAGAGGGCAGGCCTGTCAGTGCCATGCCCATAGAAATCCAAGGGGTAAGGAAAGCTAATCTCACTGCAACGCAGCGAAGGAATAAGAATCACTGCATTCCCAAGATGCTAACCAAGTTAGCAGCAGATCAACATGAAGAGACAGTTGCTACCAGCAATACAAATACTCCGAAGAAATCGGTTCGTCAGGAACCGGAAAGGAGGAGATCAACTCCAAGGAAAGCAGAACAGATAAAGGAAATTCCAAGAAGAGCAGAGATAGAATCAGCGCCTCGACGCCAAGCAGATGCACCAGTTATGAAGAGTCTTGTTGCGAAAGCAACCCCGGAGGATGTCCCGACAGAGACTACCCCCGAGGAGCCAAGACACGCAGGAGAGCGTGCCGGGGTTGAACCATACATTCCCCAGTACGTTACTAGACCTCACCGATTGCAGATAATTCCAGAATATGAGTTGGAAAGAATGCAAAATGTCGAAAAGAAAACTTTTAAATACTTTGAGAGAATTGTAGGCAAGAGGATCAATATCTTAGAAGGCCTCGAGTTGCATACAGATGTATTCTCCGATTACGAACAACAACAAATTGTAGACTGCATACTTGAACTCCAGAAAATGGGCCAAGTTGGTCTTCTAAGGGAAAAGACCTATTCAGAACCCCGAAGATGGATGCCAGAGAAAAGAAGAGTTACGATCCAGTGCGGATGTTGCTACAACTTCGCGGTAGACATAAAAGGAAATCCACTAGGGATACTCTGTCGCAGTGAGGTGGATCCGATGACGAATGTTATTAAAAAAATGGTAAAGAAGATGATAACATGGAGGGTATTGCATGCAGATTGCATACCCAACAGCTGCATCATTAACATCTACAAGGAGCGTGACTGCATACCTCCACACATAGATCATCATGATTTTGTTAGACCCTTCTGCACAGTGTCTTTTGTCAACCAATGCAATATCATGTTCAGATCTGACCTCCAGATAGCAGGCCCTGGTGATTTCCGAGGGCCAGTGGAGATACCACTATCGGTAGGTTCTGTCATGGTGTTAAAAGGGAATGGAGCGGACATCGCAAAGCATTGCATTCCAGGAGTGCTTGTTGAGCGGATCTCTGTTACTTTCAGGAGGATGGACGACAGAAAAATGCCTTTCTGCTTCCAGCCAGATCCAGAGTTAGAGAGTCTCTGGCCTTACGAGCTGTGAGTTACATGGGAGATAGCACACCTCCAATGCACATCCATACGGCATTCTTGCCAAGGATGACTTGGAAGGTGATGTTATTGTCCATGTATCTCACTATTCAGACATGGATTTTGACATTCGCTTTTAGAAGAAACTTGAAGAATCTTACACAATTCGTTTTGGATTTATATGGATTGTATGAGATATTAAATTCTCAAAGAAAATATCATCATGTTTTGGATCAAGATGTATGATGTATTTTCAACAAGATTGGAATGAAAGTGACCATGTCATGTTTTGCCTTCACCTCTTTTTGTGCAAATTGACTAGGAAACACCGTTAAATTAAAAGAACTTGGAGTAAAGAATAAAGGGAAAATGAAAATAAATGAGACTCTTTTAAGAATCTAAATGTCAAAATGAATTCTAAACTGACACGAACTCTAAATATTTTTTTGAAATTGAATCACCAAAACGAACAAAATGAATTTAAATTTCAATCTGAATCCTTCGATCTAAATCCTTCAATTATTCTTCAAAATGAAATTTGTTTGAAACTCTTCTGAAATTCAAATCTTTTTCTCGACTTGTCACCAGGTCTAGTCTTTTCAACTTCGTACACTTACCAGTGCTTTTAAAATTTTTTCTCTAGGTGTTAGAGGATCGACTAGTTCTATTGACACGGAGCCACTAACTTTGTTCGATTTGGTTCTTATGGCATGGGACTGGGTCCCTCTTCATACAGATAAACCTTCGAGATTGGAACCAGTTTCCAATTCTCATTAAACCTTTGAGATTGGAACCAATATTCAATTCTCATTAAACCTTCGAGACTGGTACCAAATTCCATTTCTCTCCTTTCGAGGTCGGTACCAAATTCTGACTCTCTTTCGAGGTTGATACCAAATTTCAACCTTTTAAACCTTTGAGACTGGTACCAAATTCCAGTTCTCTCCTTTAGAGGTCAGTACCAAATTCAGACTCTCTTTCGAGGTTGATACCAAATTTCAACCTTTTAAACCTTCGAGACTGGTACCAAATTCCAGTTCTCTCCTTCCGAGGTCTGTACCAAATTCCGACTCTCTTTCGAGGTTGATACCAAATTTCAACATTTTAAACCTTCGAGACTGGTACCAAATTCCACTTCTCTCCTTTCGAGGTCGGTACCAAATTCTGACTCTCTTTCGAGGTTGATACCAAATTTCAACCTTTTAAACCTTCGAGACTGCTACCAAATTCCAGTTCTCTCCTTTCGAGGTCGATACCAAATTCCGACTCTCTTTCGAGGTTAATACCAAATTTCAACCTTTTAAACCTTTGAGACTGGTACCAAATTCCAGTTCTCTCCTTTCGAGGTCGGTACCAAATTCGATCGTCTTTCGAGGTCGATACCAAATTTCAACCTTTTAAACCTTCGAGATCGGTACCAAATTCCAGTTCTCTCCTTCCGAGGTCGGTACCAAATTCCTACTCTCTTTCGAGGTTGATACCAAATTTCAACATTTTAAACCTTCGAGACTGGTACCAAATTCCAGTTCTCTCCTTTCGAGGTCGGTACCAAATTCTGACTCTCTTTCGAGGTTGATACCAAATTTCAACCTTTTAAACCTTCGAGACTGGTACCAAATTCCAGTTCTCTCCTTTCGAGGTCGGTACCAAATTCTGACTCTCTTTCTAGGTTGATACCAAATTTCAACCTTTTAAACCTTCGAGACTGGTACCAAATTCCAGTTCTCTCCTTTCAAGGCCGGTACCAAATTCCGACTCTATTTCGAGGTTGATACCAAATTTCAACCTTTTAATCCTTCGAGACTAGTACCAAATTCCAATTCTCTCCTTTCTAGGTCGGTACCAAATTCTGACTCTCTTTTGAGGTTGATACAAAATTTCAACCATTTAAACCTTCGAGACTGGTACCAAATACCAGTTCTCATTTCGAGATCAGTACTTAAATTCTGATTCTCACCCTTTTCAATCAATATTTAAACTTTCAGTCTCACTCCGAGGTTGGTACCTAAATTCCAGTTCTCTTCACAATCCTGAGTTTGGAACCTAGGTTTCAATTCTCATTTCAAATTCAGATTTCCTTAAATTAATTCTAAATTAAACCTCAATCGAAATAGAAACTCAGAACAAATTGAAATCTAAACTCACACATTAAAGAACTCGGAATAGAAAATGAATGAAATCTAAATCAGATTTCTCCAGATCTTATGATCTGGAATTCACCTCCTTCTCTTTTCCCCAGCGAGTGTTCAGGGATCTCCAGTCTTGGAGAAATACTCGATACTCCCCAGCGGAAATTTGTTTCTACTTCGTTCTAAGTGTGTCACTTAGACGTCTGTGTTGGTTTTGTTGATCTCTTCGGTCAACACCAATATGCGCAGTGTGCTTGGTTAGCACACCACACCTTATTGGGGTTCCATTTGTTGACCTCATTTTTAGATGAGGTCTTTTCTCTTCTCTCTCCATAGTACTTAGGATCTAGCCTTAAGCTTTCCCTTTGACTATCTTAGAGAACTAGAAATGGAACCCACCACTTAGAAATTTAAACATCTCTTAGACTCCCTGCAAAGCCCATAAGTTTGATTGTAAACCCCTAAGTCACTTGGAGGGTTAAGATCAAATGTGGAGGTTTAAGGGATGAGTTCCCTATAGGACTCTTTGGCCTTAGGACTACCCTGGGTGGCCTGGTCTGGTGAGGGCTGACCTGCACACATTACACTTTCACACACATTCCAAATCCCAAAACTATTCATACCTAGCTTGACTTCCTGACTCATGTAGGTAATTCATATGGATGGACCTTAACCCCTAGGCCCTTGGCAAAGAGGGTTAGGAACAACAAAGTGAATGCCTCAAATGAGTCCTCTCATGGCTCTTATGGTCTTTATATGGCTTCATGGCTCAACCAAAGTGATTCCATCCTACTCAAACTTGATCAATCTTCATTTTTCCAAAATTTCAATTTTTGACCTCGGGGCCCTACACCCACTAAACCTACCAAAAGTCCTTGAAACTACCCAAAATTTGAAAAATTACCTAAATTACCCAAAATTCCTCAAAATCAATCCAAAATATTTTCCACCATTCGAATTGATCATCCTTAGCCAAATATACCAAAATTTCCAAAAATACCCCCCAATACCCTCCAAATACCCAAAATGTCCTTTTTAACCAAAAAATCCATAAATTCTAAAAATTCCCAAAAAATTGCAGAAAATCTCAAATATTTCCAATTTCATTTTGTTCAATCACACCAAAGGACAATTTTGTCAATTTAACCCACTTTTACCAAAACCCCCAATTTGACCCACTTTTAACCAAAGTAAGCCCAATGTCGAACCAAATCAACCCAATTGACCTCAACTTTGACCCAATTCAATTTTAAACTTCAATTCAATATCCCCAATGTCAATCTAGATCAATTCCAAGTCCAATTTGATTAACATTTGGATCCAATTCCAATTAAAGCCTAAGCCCCAATTTTGGCTCATGACCTAAACTTAGCCCAAACCAACCCAATTCAATTCCAATTAACCCCAAATCTTTTCCTAAACCTTCATAATATCCCCACAAAAAAAATACTAACAATATTTGCCCCAAATTTGAACCTAAACTCCACCCAAACCTAACCCAAAACCAAAATCCCCTTTTTTGGCCTAAACCCAAACCTAACCCAAATGGGCCCAAATCCCAAAATTAAAGCCCAACCAAAATTGAAAACTCATTCTGGCACCCCATAAACATTTCTCAACATTAATTTTACATCAAATCTAACATTAGCCCAACCTTAAACCAAGTTAGCCCAATTTGACCCACTTTGGCCCCTTTACCAAAAAATCAAAAATTAGACCCAATTCAACTCCAAATTATTTCAAACCTATTCTAGATCACTCATGATACATCCCTAAACTAAACCCAACATTTTTTTGGCCCAATCTTTTACAAAACTTCCATTTACCAATTTGTTTTCAAACCTAAAATCCCACCTCCTTAAACCTTTCTAAAGGCTCATCTAAAATAAATCCAAAAGCCCAAAATTTATCCTAAAGCCCACATGAAATTTCTCCTCATCATCCCCTTTGATTTAAATCACTCCCTATGTTTCAATTCATCATTAAACTTTTCTAAACTAAGCCATGTCGGCGTATTTTTAGGTTGAGTGTTGTATTTTTGAAAAGGCGAATTTTTAATTTAATTTAAATAAATAATTTGAAAAGTAGTATTTGATTTTGAAAATAATTTTAAATTTGAAAATTTTAAGATATGAAATCAAACTAATCTCACATCCCAAATAGTTTATATAAACGAGCACCACACCACAAACTGTGTATCTATCCCGGAGAATAGACACACTGCTTGATGATGGGGCTCGGTTAAATAAACTAGAAGATTTATGACATCCGTTTGGTCTGCGAACCAATTTTATAAGTTAACAAGTTCCCCTGCTTAATATGAAAGCATTAAACAGGGTTTATATTACCTGAGTTCTTAAAATTCCCTATAAGGGCAAGCACCTATAGTTAATTACATCTTAAGTGACGGGAATCACCTAAGAAAACTCTCGATAATAATCAGTAATTCTGCTCTCAAGAATTTCAAAGTTTAAGTTTTCAAAGGATTGAATTTTGGAATTTCAATAGGGAATGGATCAAGTTTGGAACATTTTGTTTTGGGAATTCAAAGGAAGAAAGGTACGAGAAATCACAGATTCGAAGCGAACTTCGATAATTTCCCAACTATCCTATTGTTTGGCTTGGATTTAGGAAAGTCCTAATGTTTGTTTAATGTTTTGATCTTGCCAATTTTAATTAATTTGGACTTATATTTGTATGATAAAATCTTATAAATAGCCTGGAAGATGTGAGGGTTTATGTTGTACCAAGCGACTACCTCGGAGTCCTAAGACCGGTTAGGGCTTAATTTACATGACATGATCATGCAAATGCCTAACGAAGAGTTGAGGATTTATTTTGCACTAGGCAAACTATCTCGAAATCCTATGGCTTAGTTGTTTAATTCTTAGAAAATTTTGCTGAAGCAGATTCAGGTTTTGCTGATGACGATGGTCGTGCTGCCCACTATGCTCTGAGCTCCTTGTTGTTGTAGAGGTTTAGTTATAGAAGTCATAAATCAGGAGATGAGAAAAGTGTTTTGGTTTAGAGAAATTCTTAATTTCCAAGCGTTTTTATGTTTTATTTAAAACAAATCTTAAAGTTGATTATAACAACACCGGTTAAGATCCCACGGTTCCATCCTTCCGGCATCGTTATTTTTATCGGATTCACTTAGTCCAGATGACTTTGCTAAACTCAATCGAATGAGTTCCACACTTTCATTTAGACCGTGGAAATCCCGTTAGCAACACGTAGGTTACATCATCCGAGGTATTCCCGATCATCCAACAATACGTTTTAATTTAGTTGTAATTGTAGTTTTGTGTTCTGTTTGTGATTAAATTTTGAGTTGTTTTATATTTTGAAATCTTGTGGCGGTGAATTTTATCTTGCAATGACTTTTAATTTAGTTTTGGGTTTCAGTTTTAGGGGCTACCCTAAGAGTGTGGGTTTTCATGCAACAGTTGTTTATCATGCAAGGAAAGTAAGTGCGATGCGATTAAGTAAATTGCAATAAAGTAAATTACAATAAAATAAAAGCGTACCTGGAGGGTCTTCCCGTCATCCCAAGCTGCACTCAAACACAATTTAGAATATTTAAACATTTAGAACAAGTTCCTAGGTAAAACTAAGGGAAGGGTTATGGTTTTCTACCAAGTTCCTAATCCTATACGCTAGTCATTTCCTATGACGTCTAGGTTCTTGTGTTTTGGTTTGAGGACGATTTTCTTCATCAAAGAACAATTAAGTTCAATTGTTCTTATAAATATCCTATCATATTGAGGAAGTGCTTAAGAAGAATCTTAAACATCTTTTCAATATTGCTAGAATTATTTTAAGTCCAAATGAATTTAATTATACAAATGAATTAATCATCCAGGAATTCAAGTTTTGTTGTTATCTTACTCAGTGAACTAGGACATTTGAATATCCTATGAGTAAAGTATCACCTCATTTAACGTTCTGTTTAGGAGTTATGACAACAAAAGCTTTCGAGGGCAAATTGATGTTAAAATGGTTTGTGATTTAATTTAATTTCTGTTAACGGGTTTAAATTTGGAATAGTGTTCAAGTTGCTTCATATTTATTTTTGAATTTCTTTATGTCTTAGGTGATGTCACTTTTAATTTAATTTAACTTTAATTTAATTTAATTTAATTTGGTTTAGTTTTAATTTTAATTTAATTTAATTTGATTTAATTTTAACTTGACTCTATTATCTAATTTAATTTAATTCAATTTAGTTTGATTTGATGTGAATTAACTTAATTTAATTTAACTTGATTTAATTTAATTTGATTTAATTTCCATTAATTTAATTTAATTTGATTTAATTTAAATTAATTTAATTTAATTTAATTTAATTTGATATGTTTTAATTTAATTTTATTTAATTAATTTAATTTAATTTTAATTTAATTTAATTCAATTTAATTTAATTTAATTTAATTTAATTTAATTTGTTTAATTTAATTTAATTTAATTTAATTTAATTTAATTTGTTTAATTTAATTTAATTTAAATTTTAATTTAATTTAAATTTTAATTTAATTTTATTTTTAATTTTAATTTAATTGAAATTTTAAAAGAGTTTAATAATTTAACTTTAATTTAATTTAGTGATTAAGTCTTTTAACATTTTAAATCTTAAATTTGAATTATCATTTTAATTAGGAATTAAATATTATTGAGATGATTAATTTAGGGATTCTTAAATTAAAGAACAAATCTCTTTCTATTAGTAGACCTATTTTAATAATTCCAATTTTATTATTCTTCCAAATTTAATCAATTATTTAATTAAAGTTCATTTCAATTATTTTTAAATTGTTTAATAGGTTTCTACCCTTTAATTATTTAAATTTCAATCATCTAAATCAGATTAAGATCAAATATTTTACTTTTTCATTTTATTAAACCTAAAGTTTTAATTAAGGGTTAAAATTTTAATTACCATTTTGCCCTTCAAGCTTAATAATTTCATAACTCACTAAATTGAGCTTAAATGAACTTGAAATTTTTATGTGACTTCACTCATATGCCAATAAAGACATGAGAGGAGAAAATGTGATTTTTCTGTATTTAATTTATTTATGTAATTATTTTTAGTGGAAAATAAGGATTTCCAAGGAAAATTTAATAAAATGACCAAGGGAAAGTTTCTGTCCTTAAGAAAATTATGGCACATTTCTAATGACCAGAGGACCACTTGGACCAATTTTGCTGATTTTTTGAATTATATTATTTTTATTATAACTATTTTGAGTTTTGGAGTATTAATTAATTTAAAAATAAAATAAAGGTTGAAAAATGAATTTTATATTTTTCAAAAATCTCTCTGATATCAAGGAAATCAGGGAATCAATTTTTACAATTTTCTGATTTTTCTTTGATTTATTAGAATTATTTTAGTGGAAATGCTAAAAAAAATACATTTTTTTAATTTTAAAATTACCTTAAGGCTTTAAAATTTAATATCTCATCAAATAGACCTAAGAAAAATATGGTATTTATTCCTAAGTGATTAGAATTAAAAATGTGACATTTTAGTGAATTTTATTATTTTTGTGATTTTTATTATTTTTATTTATTAAAATATTAAAATAATGCAAAAAAATTAACTTTTTTAGAAAATTGCAATTTTATTTTTCTTAAATTCCACTGATATCAGAGAGGCTCCAAAACCAATTTGGTGAATTTTTTAAAAGTATTTTGAAAGTTATGAATTTTTAAAGTTTAAATTGGCTAAATGGCTTAATCAACCCATTTAGTAGGGCTAACCAAGTCCAATTGACTTCAAATTTTTATGGTGAGTTCCTCTGATCCTAAAGGTCAGTAGATAAGTGATTTCAAGTCAATTTGATGCATGATTAGCTCTAATTAATTAAGGACCTATTTTGGGTTTTTAGGCCAATTAGGGTTATTCCAAGTGAATTAATTCAAAACCTATTTTTCCTAGGGTCCTCTAGTCATGAGAAACATAACCAAATTTTCCTAGAATTTATTTCACAACATACTAATTATTGGATTTAAAATACTCAAAACAGTAACATGAATTTGAAAAAATAATAACTTCGTATAGGGATGGCCTCTGACATTGGAAAATTCAGGGAATGTTCCCAAATTCAGAGGCTTCAAAAGCCCTATGGTCTCATGCCATGGTGAATTCCCTATATGCATGGAGAATTAAAACAATGCAGAGGGTAAATAAATCATTAAAAATAAAATACTTGATGAAATTAAATGATTTCTTTTCCACATTATTCTCCTCTATTCACTGAGCAAGAGGGTATTTTTATTTTATTTTTCTAATTTTTCTACACAAAGTTATGCATTTTTGAAGTTTAGGGAATTAAATAAATCAGAAAATACCCTAATTTCCTACTTATCCACGCGGCGCCACGCCATCCTCGGCAGCTCCGAAACGCCGCGTGTCGCGCTGCCATTCGACGCCGCCATCCAACTCAGCGCTTCGGGGGCCAGCTGTATCGTTCCATCTCCTCATCCGGCGCGATCCTGGCCATCCGTCGGCGCGTGTATGGAATGAACGGCATCCGTTCATCATCCCCAAGCGTCCTCACCTGAGAGCCGTCCACACTAAAACCCTAAGAACTCACTCATTTCTCAACGGATTTTCATGTTCTTATGCTCTATGGATTCGTCTTGAAGAGACGAATACATCTATACGGTGATCATGCAGTTAAATTAAGGCATTTGAAATAGGGAATCTCCAGAAGCTCGGGATAAAGAGTTAGTTCATACCTTTGCTCAGAGAAGTGTGGCTTCAATCTGAGGGCTGTGTCACCTTCGATTGGGTCCCAGCAAGCTCCAGATGAAGTCTCCTGGTCTAGTGAATTGCCTAGGTATGATTTCGACCAAGCCCGATCACAAAGCTTGGAGTCTGGAACATATGGGTGGCCTGGAGAGGGGCTTTCGTCGGTGGACTCCTTCCTTGGTCTAGTGAAGGTGTACGACCAATCAATTTGAGGATTGATCCACCGTGGAGAAGTGTCCCGGTTTTGGGTGGAATTTTGGCTGAGAAATCGGGCTCGTTGGTGGGGATTAGGGCAAATTGTCACTGAGGATCAACTGCTCTAAGTATGGAGAGTGTTTTGGAGCAATTTTGGCAGGGTTTCAGTAAGGTCTGGTTCAGCACCTCTCATGGCCGAGAGGGGGTTGTGTTTAAATAGGAGAGGGTGGAGGGCCTCCTAGGGGGAGTTAGGGCTTGGGATCAGCTGCTCTTGGCAAGAGAAGAACAGTTACAATGGCCACTGGGGATGGGGCGGCTCAAGAGGTGAGAATTCCAAGTTTGGGCTCACATGTGAGCTCTCGGCCCGGTGGTTTCCGCGGCCGTGGTGGTCGGCGGTCGGCATGGGTCACTCTCGAGCTCAAGGAGGTCGGGTCTCGGCAATGGTGAAATCAATCGCAGTTGGCCATGTGTAAAGGTGTTGAATCGAAAGTAGAAGGGGGAGGGATCATTTTGGCTTAGTTTGGGTCAACCCATGGTTTTGGGCATGGTGCACCCTCCAAGGCTCTTTGGGTGCTGTGGGGAATCAGATATGCTAGCTGAGATGGAGTGGTGAAGTCCCTATCAACTTGGTTTAAGTAAATCTTGGGTTTAGGTGTTGCATAAAAAAGAGTTAAAATTGCTTAAGGGAGGGTTAGGAAAGGGGTTCCCCTTTTGCCATTAATGGCTTGATCACATGTCAAACCTTCCATGGCTTCATGTGGCTTGTTCATGGCTTGCATGGGGCTTCATGCTCCATTTGGCTTGGGGCAAAGCTTAGTAATTTCATGGAAGTAGATTTTAGGAATCTTGGCATTTTTGGTGGAAATTTGGATGAAGCTTGATTTGGAATGGTTTAATGATGATTTTGAAACTTAGGGGTGATATCAATTAAAGGTATGATGAAAAGAAGTTGCCATGTAGGCTTTAGGGCCAATTTTGGGCTTTTGTATTTGCTGGAAATGGGCTTTTAAAATGGTTTAGAGAAGTGGGCTTTTGGATTTTAAAATGAATTTTAGGATGGGAATTTTGCAAATGATTGGATCCAATGAGTGTTGAATTTAGTTTAGGAATGTTTCAAGAATGATTTGGAATAAACTTGAAGTGTTTGGGCTAGGTTTGGGTTGGATTTGGACCTCTTTGGTGAATGGGCCAATGTAGGTCAAATTGGGCTAACTTGGGCCAATGTTGGGCTAGGGTTTAAATTGATGTAAAATAAATGTTGGAAAATGTTTATGGGAGTGTTTCAAAGAGGTTTTGGCTTTGGTTGGGTTTTGATTTTGGGGTTTGGGCTTATTTGGGTTAGGTTTGGGTTTAGGTCAAAATTGGGCCTTTTAGCTTTGGGTTGAATTTGAGTGGGGTTTGGATCTTAATTTTGGGCAAATCATGTTAGTGTTTTGTTTTTGGGAATGTTAAGGAAGGTTTATAAAAGATTTGGGGTTAATTGGAGTTGAATTGGGTTAGTTTGGGTTAGGTTTTGGTCATAGGTCCAAATTGGGCTTTAAGGCCAAAAGTGAAATTGGATCCAAATGTCAATCAAATTGGACTTGAATTTGGTCTAGATTGGTGTTGGGAATGTTGAATTGAAGTTTAGAATTGAATTGGACCAGAATTTGGGTCAATTGGGTAGGTTTGGCTTGACATTGGGTTCACTTAGGGTTAAAATGGGTCAAATTGGGGTTTTGACAAAAGTGGGGTAAATTGACAAAATTGGCCCATGGTGTAGTAAAACAAAATAAAATTGGGAATATTTGGGATTTTTTGGAATTTTCTGGGAATTTTCTGAATTTTTGGATTTTTTGGGTCAAGAGGGGTATTTTGGGTATTTGGAGGGTATTGGGAGGTATTTTTGGAATTTTTGGGTATGGATGATCAATTTGAGTAATGTGGGAATGTTTGGGATTGATTTTGTGGAATTTTGGGTAATTTAGGTGATTTTGCAAATTTTGGGTAGTTTCAAGGGTTTTGGGTAGGCTAGGTGGGTGTAGGGTCCCGGAGGTCAAAAATTGAAAATTTGGAAAATTGAAGATTAGGTGAATGTAAGTGGAATAAAATCATTTTGGTTGAGCCATGAAGCCATATCAAGCCCACATGAGCCATGAGGGGACTCATTTGAGGCATCCACTACGTTGTTCCTAACCCTCTTGCCAAGGGCTTGGGGTTAAGGACCATCCATGTGGATCACCTTCATGAGTCAGGAGATCAAGTTAGGTATGGGTGTGTTTTTTAGGATGTGTGTGAAAGTGTAGTGTATAGGTGTAGTGTGTGTGTAAGTCAGCCCTTCACCAGACCAGGCCACCCAGGGTAGTCCTAAGGCCAAAGAGTCCTATAGGAACTCATCATTTAAACTTCCACATTTGATTTCAACCCATTAGGTGATTAGGAGTCTACAGTCAAGTTTGTGGAGTTTGCAGGGAGTTAAGAAGTGGTTTGAATTTCTAGGTGGTGGGTCTCAATTCTAATCCTCTAAGATACTCAAAGGAAAAGCCTAAGGCTAGATCCTAAGTACTAAAGAGAAGAAGAGAAGACCTCATCAAAAATGAGGTCAACAAATGGACCCCCAATAGGTGTGGTGTGCTAAACAAGCACACCGCACGTATTGGCGTTGACCGAAAAGATCAACAAAACCAACACAGATGTCCAAGTGACAAACTTAGGACGAAGTAGAAGAACTTCCGCTGGGGAGTGTCAAGTATATCTCTGAGACTGGAGATCCTTGAACTCTCGCTGGGGAAAGGAAAAGGAGGTTAATCCCAAATCACATGATTTGGGGAAATTTCATTTTAGATTTCATTTTGTTTTAGTTTAAGTTTTGATGTGTGAGCTTAGATTTCAATTTGGAGTTTTAATTTAAATTGAGGTTTTGTCAAAATTAATTTGAAGGGATTCGAACTTGAAATGAGAATTGGAATTTTGTGGTTTTAGATGTAACATCTTCAACCTCAAAAGAAAATTGAATTGATTAGGTTGAATC
This sequence comes from Papilionanthe hookeriana x Papilionanthe teres, assembly GCA_022702705.1. NCBI lineage: Eukaryota > Viridiplantae > Streptophyta > Magnoliopsida > Asparagales > Orchidaceae > Papilionanthe > Papilionanthe hookeriana x Papilionanthe teres. The sequence goes on along the minus strand of CM040432.1, from coordinate 82,949,973 downwards.
ATTACAATGAGGAGAGATCTCAGAGCAATGCGGTATTGGATGTAAAATCCTAACCTCAAGAGTTTGATTTTGATGTATTTCATTGCGATAGGAAAAGAATCCTAAAGCAATGCAGTCTCGGATGTAAAATCCTCAACCCCAGAAATTTGAATTTTTGATGTATTTCATTGCGATAGGGAAAGAATCCTAAGGCAATGCAGTCTTGGATGTCAAATCCTCAACCCTAGAAATTTGAATTTTGATGTATTTCATTGCTATCGGGAAAGAATCCTAAGGCAATGCAGTTTTGGATGTAAAATCCTCAATCCCAAGAATTTGATTTTGGTGTATTTCATTGCGATAGGGAAAGAATCCTAAAGCAATGCAGTCTCGGATGTAAAATCCTCAACCCCAAGAATTTGATTTTGATGTATTTCATGTCGATAAGGAAAGAATCCTAAAGTAATGCAGTCTCGGATGTAAAATCCTCAACCCCAAAAGTTTGAATTTGATGTATTTTATTGCGATAGGAAAAGAATCCTAAAGCAATGCAGTCTCGGATGTAAAATCCTCAACCCCAAGAATTTGATTTTGATGTATTTCATTGCGATAAGAAAAGAATTCTAAAGCAATGCAGTCTCGAATGTAAAATCCTCAACCCCAAAAGTTTGAATTTGATGTATTTCATTGCGATAGGGAAAGAATCCTAAAGCAATGCAGTCTCTGATGTAAAATCCTCAACCCCAAGAATTTGATTTTGATGTATTTCATTGCGATAGGGAAAGAATCCTAAAGCAATGCAGTCTCGGATGTAAAATCCTCAACCCCAAAAGTTTGAATTTGATGTATTTCATTGCGATAGGGAAAGAATCTTAAAGCAATGCAGTCTCGGATGTAAAATCCTCAACCCCAAGAATTTGATTTTGATGTATTTCATTGCGATAAGGAAAGAATCCTAAAGCAATGCAGTCTCGGATGTAAAATCCTCAACCCTAAAAGTTTGAATTTGATGTATTTCATTGCGATAGGGAAAGAATCCTAAAGCAATGCAGTCTCGGATGTAAAATCCTCAACCCCAAGAATTTGATTTTGATGTATTTCATTGCTATAGGGAAAGAATCCTAAAGCAATGCAGTCTCGGATGTAAAATCTTCAACCCCAAAAGTTTGAATTTGATGTATTTCATTGCGATAGGGAAAGAATCCTAAAGAAATGCAGTCTCGGATGTAAAATCCTCAACCCCAAGAATTTGATTTTGATGTATTTCATTGCGATAGGGAAAGAATCCTAAAGCAATGCAGTCTCGGATGTAAAATCCTCAACCCCAAAAGTTTGATTTTGATGTATTTCATTGCGATAGGGAAAGAATCCTAAAACAATGCAGTCTCGGATGTAAAATCCTCAACCCCAAGAATTTGATTTTGATGTTTTTCATTGCGATAGGGAAAGAATCCTAAAGCAATGTAGTCTCGGATGTAAAATCCTCAACCCCAAAAGTTTGATTTTGATGTATTTCATTGCGGTAGGGAAAGAATCCTAAAGCAATGCAGTCTCGGATGTAAAATCCTCAACCCCAAAAGCTTGAATTTGAATGGTAATTGATTTTGTAAAGATTTACAGTGTTGATTTGAAAAGTGTGGAATTTTGGTATTCCGAGAATTTCATGAAAATTGTAAAAGATTTTGTGGAAAGAAACAAATTAGGAGGGAATATGTAGATGCTACCTATCCCATTCAAAAGAGTTGATTGAGAGTTGCTGGTTTGGATTGGATATAATTCCTTGCCATCAGATTCGATTCGAAAACCTCATGGCTCTGTGTCAATGGAATCAACCGCTTCCATCCCAGACAAGGGAGAGAGTAGAACGGATTGGATTTCAGATTTGGAAGATTGAGTTTGAATTTGATTGAGATTTGATTTGAAATTTGGAAAGATTGAATTTGAATTTGATTGAGATTTGATTTGAGATCTGGAAGATCGAATTTGAATTTGATTAAGATTTGATTTGAAATTTGGAAAGATTGAATTTGAATTTGATTGAGATTTGATTTGAAATTTGGAAAGATTGAATTTGAATTTGATTGAGATTTGATTTGAAATTTGGAAAGATTGAATTTGAATTTGATTGAGATTTGATTTGAGATCTGGAAGATCGAATTTGAATTTGATTGAGATTTGATTTGAAATTTGGAAAGATTGAATTTGAATTTGATTGAGATTTGATTTAAGATCTGGAAGATCGAATTTGAATTTGATTGAGATTTGATTTGAAATTTATGTTCATTTTGTTTGTCTTTTAACGATTCAAATTTATTTTATCATTCATTTAATGTTCATGTGAATTTGTTGTTCATCATTTTTTAGATTTTTAAGGAAAGTTTTCGTTCATTCTTTTTTTTGTTTCATTTATGTTCTTTGTTCGAAGTTCATTTAACTTTAATGGCGTTTCTCAGTCAACTTGCACAAAAGAGGTGAAGGCCAAAAATGTGACATGGTCACTTTCATTCCAATCATGTTGAAGATACATCATACAACTCGATTTGGAATACATCTCATACAATCCATACAGACTCAAAACGGACTATGTATGATCTTTGTCGATCCATCCAAAAGGTATCTGTCAGAAATCCATGTCTGAATAGTGAGGTACATGGTTAATAACATCACCTTCCAAGCCATCCTTAGCAAGGGTGTTGTATGGATGTACGTTGGAGGTGTGATATTTTTCATGTAACTCACAGCTCGTAAGGCCGGAGGCTCTCTAGCTCCGGGTCTGGCTGGAAGTGGTAAGGTGTTTTCCTGTCGCCCATCCTTCTGAAAGTAACTGAGATCCGCTTCACTGGTACTCTCGGTATGCAATGTTTAGCGACATCTGCTCTGTTGCCCTTCAGTATCATTACGGAACCTACCGGTAATGGTATCTTTACTAGCCCTCGGAACTCACACGGGCCCGCTATCCGGAGGTCGGATCCGAACATGATATTACATTCGTTCGGAAAAGAACCGTGCGAGAAGGTCTGACAAAGTCGTGGTGATCTATGTGCGGGGGTATGCAGTCACCCTTCTTGTAAATGTTAATGATTCAACTGTTGGGTATGCAATCTGCTGGTAGTACCCTCCATGTTATCATCCTTTTTACCATCCTTTTGATGACTAATGGCATTGGATCCACCTGGCCATGACGGAGTATTCCTGGTGGGTTTCCCTTCCTGTCTTCTGCGAAGTTATAGCAGCATCCACATTGTATTGTAATTCTACCTTTCCACGGCATCCATCTCCGGGGTTCCGAGTAAGTGTTTTCTCTTAGGCGGCCGCTCGGCCCATTCTTTTCAAATCCCAGGATGCAATCCACGATTTATTGTTGCTCGTATTCGAGAACACGTCTGTATGTAGCTCGAGGCCTTCTCGTATATTGATCCTCCTGCCTCTGATTCTCTCGAAGTATTCAAAAGTTTTCTTCTCAACATTCTGCATCCTTTCAAGCTCGTATTCTGGAATAATCTACAAATGACGAGGCCTGGTGACGTATTGTGGGATATATGGCTCAATCCCTTCACGTTCTCTTGCATACCTCGGCTCCTCGGGGATGGTGTCCGTCGGGACATCCTCCGGGGTCGCTTCTGTAACAAGGTTATGCATTACTGGTGGCTTTATCGCGGTGGCGTGGTAGCCTTCCTTCTTCTGTTCTTCTTGAGATTTCCCTGGTCTCTTCTGTTATCCTCGGAGCTGGCCTCCTTTCTTCAGGTACCTGGTGAACTGGCGTCCTTGAAGTATACGTACTGGCAGTAACAACAACCTCGTCGCACTGGTCCGCTACTAGTTTGGTTAACATCTTGCAGATACGGCGATTTTTATTTCTTCGCTGAGTTGTTGTGAGAGTAGCTCTTCGTACTTCCTGAGTTTCTGTGGTCGCGGCACTGACAAGCCTGCCCTCTGTTGTAGCGACTACAGACTTGATTCTCTTATCTTCTTCGAGTGCTTGTTTTCCTTTTCTTCTTCTGGAGTGGTGGCTTGGGCCACCCACTTTCATTGCCGTCGATCGGGCGGTTCCTCTCGGTCAGCCGGGACCCGGTCACTTTCCTCGTATTACGAGCTCGCTGGTGCGAAGTACGAGTTAATCTCGATTATCACTCCATCTTTCACCCTCTTTTCGTCGAGTGCGAGGCTTACGCCATTTCTAAAGTTCGGGACCAACCGCTCGTTCGACATTTCCTGCGAAAAGACAAGGAAAAGGATCGAGGGCTGTACTAAGAACAAGAACATTAAGAAAATGTTTATTAAAGACAGTTTTTTTTTATTACTTTTTGTATTTTTAAGTTTAACAGGAATGAAGTGGGATAAGATCAGGAAAGAGATTTTGATATGGAAGAGAAAACGAAGAAAACTTTATTATTGTGATTTCATTTATTTTAGCACATTTTTTATTATTTTTGGGTTCGGACCCAGTCATAAGTAACTACTTTGCCCGTGCTTCTTGGGATGAAGAATTCATTCCTTCAAAACATCAGGTAGCATAATACTTCTTCAAGTATCGCCCATTGATCGGAAGCATATGTCGTTCTCCTTGGCAATTCACTAGCTGGTAAGAGCCTCCTGAGTAGACTGCCTCAACCACAAACGATCCTTCCCACGTGGGTTCAAATTTTCCTCCTATCTTGCGGTGTGCAAGAATAGGTCTTTTGAGAACGAGAACTAAGTCACCAACTTTGAAGGTTCTTGGCCGGACCGGTTTGTCATGGGCTTGAACCATCTTAGCTTGGTATAGTTCTAAATTCTCGTTGCGCTGCAAGTCTTTTCCCTTTCGAGGCTTTCCAATTCTTCTAGTCGTAATTTGGCATTCTCTTCGTCGTGATGTTGTTTGCAACTGCAATCCCGAGTGAAGGAAGGCTGGACCTCTAAAGGTAACACTGCCTCGGACCCATACACCAAAGCGTAAGGTGTAGCTTGAGTAGGAGTTCTGAAGGTTGTCCGGTAGGCCCATAAGGCTTCTAATAACTTCTCGTGCCAATTTCTCTTATTATCGTCCAAAGTTTTCTTTAAGATTTAAGAGAGTTTTATTAAAAGCCTCAGCCAGGCCGTTTGCTCTTGGGTAGTAAATTGTTGAATATCGCCAGTCGATTCCGTGTCTCCTGACAAAATTATTGATTTGTGTGCTTCGAATGCCGACCCATTATCCGAGATGATCTCGCGCGGCACTCCGAAACGGTAGACAACTTGGTTCTTGAAAAACTATAGCGGATGGTGTGCTTTCACTTCTCGAGTGGAGCTCGCCTCGCCCACTGGAAAAGTAATCCGTAGCCGCAAGAATGAAGCGATGTCCTTTTGAAGATGGTGGTTCTATTGGACCCACTATATCCGTGCCCCGACATTCAAATGGACACGATGCAATTGTCGGATGTAAGCACATTTGGAGGTTGGTGTAGAACCACTCCGTACACTTGGCATTGGTGACGGCTCTTGGCGATTTTCATGCGATCGGTCATCATCGAGGGCCAGTAGTACCCTAGTCTTTTAATTTTCATTTTCATCTTCGGACCCGACTGGTGAGCGCCACAGAGTCCTGAATGGACCTCTTTAACAATATCACGGGCCTCGGACCCGCTTAGGCACCTTAGCCACATTTGATCGAAAGACCTTCTGTATAACGTGTTGTTTATTAATGCGTCGGACAGAGTTCTTTTCTTGATCTGATGGGCTAGCGACCTATCGTCCGGTAGTTTTCCTGTTTGCGGGTAGTGTCGATCATGATTGTCGCCGATCTTCGTGTTTTTACGTCATCGTTGCAACTGATTCTTCTTCTTTTCGATTTGTGTATTGTGTCTATGTCGAGTCCGTGATAGGACCCGACATCCGTGAACCGACACTTCCATCGATTCATCTTGCAAGCAGGGCAAATTCTTTTGCGAGACAGGCTAGCGCATCCTGCTAAAGCGTTTTCTTTTCGGGAATTTTGTAGATCGTCGCATTCGGAATCTATTCCAACAACTCGTATGGCATACTTGGAAGTATTTCTCGAGTCTTGGTTTTAAAATTTTGTACCTGTCCGGTGATCCGTTGAATGATTAACTCGTGAATCTCCGTAGATGTTGATGTCCGTTATCCCCATTTGAATAGTTAATTCCGAGCTCCCGTTATGAGGGCTTCGTATTCTGCTTCGTTGTTTGTACACGGCTCGTCAAGTGGTAGGAGTATCTTAACATCCCCCGTTCCGAGTGTTATAAAGATTAATTCGATTCCGCCTTACCGTGCACTATCACTTGCAATTCTTCGTCTTTGTGTGTCGAAGATGCTCCGTCGAAATATAATTCCCAACGTCGATCATCGTGGTCTTCTAGGCTCATTATTTGTTCATCCGGCGGATCGTCATTGAGAGGAGATTCCGCTGCGGAGGGTGTGCTGCGAGGAAGTCCGCGGGACTTGTCCCTTTACGCACGAAGAGGCACGAAAGTTATATCGAATTGCAATAATATCATCGACCATCCGGCAAGTCTACGCGAAAGCGTCGGACGAGTCATCAAGTATTGCAATGGATTAAATTTCGAGATCAGGTTGACCTTATGAGAAAGTATGTAGTGTCTGAGCTTTTGAGCGGCGAAGATCAGGGCCAAACAATGCTTTTCAATTGCGGGATACCTTATTTCCGTTAGAAGTAAATGACGGTTTAGGTAGTAAAGAGCATTTTCTTTACCCTCATCATCGACACAGGCTAACAGGGCTCCGAGAGAGTCGTCTAAAGCCACGGTATAAAGTATCGACGGTCTACCCGAGACTTGGGGCTGCTAAGACGAGGAGGTGTCATTAAATATTGTTTAATGTCCTCGAAGGCCCTCTGGCATTTTTCTTCCCAAATAAATTTGGCGTCCTTTTTAACTAATGCTGAGAAAAGCTGACACCTACCTGACAAGTTTGAGATAAAGCGTCGAAGATATGTCAGTTTCCCTTGAAAAGATCGTAGTTGCTTTAAGGTTTTAGGAGGGGGCATTTCTAAGATAGCTTTAATCTTTTCCGGGTCGATTTCAATTCCACGATGTCGGACAATGAATCCTAAGAATTTCCCAGAGGTGACGCCGAAGGTGCATTTTAAGGGATTCATATTAAGGTTAAATTGTCTTAATCGTTCGAAAACAATTCTCAAATCATATAGGTGGTTTTCCTTTACTTTGCTTTTGATGACCACATCGTCCACGTAGCATTCGACTTGATTGTGGATGAGATCATCAAAAATTCTTGTCATCGCTCTCTGGTGTGTTGCTCCCGTGTTCTTCGACTCAAATGGCATCACTTTGTGTAGCAATATACTCCAATCGGCGTTCGAATGCCGTAAGTTTTTCATCTTCTCGGAGCCATTTTTATCCGGTTGTATCTTGAAGATCCATCCATGAATGAGAATATTTCATGTGTCGAAGCAATGTCGATCATTAATTCCGGGATCGGTAGAGGGAATTCATCCTTTGGACATGCCTTGTTTAAATCTCTGAAATCCACACAAATTCTGATCTGACCATTCTTCTTCCTAACTGGTACCACATTGGCTAACCAAGTCGGGTATCGTTCTTCGCGGACAAATTTAGCATCTATTAGCTTTTTAACTTTAGCTATGACTTGTTGTTCGATTTCCAAACGCATTCTTCTGGGACCTTGTCCGACCGGGACAAAAGTAGGATCCACTCCTAGCTTATGATCGCGACCTCCGGAGCTAATCCGGCATCTCATCGTAGTTCCAAGCAAAACGAGTCTTTAAATTCCATTAATAACTTGATTATTTCTTCGGAGTCTTCTTTATCGAGTAAGGAGCTAACAAAGGTAGGTCTAGGCTCTTCGCTAGTACCTAAGTTAACTTCCGTTAACTCATCTATTGTAGATTTGATCTCTTCTTCGAATTCTGGTGGAGCGTCTCCAATTTGTAAATCTTCAAATTCTTCTATAGTTTCCATGCAGTTTTCATTGGACTTGCAAGTAACAACCAAGCAAAATTCAGTATCGTCAACTGATCCTACCGTGCCGTATCCGAGACCATGCTTTGAATTGGCTGGACGACCGGAGTTATTCCATAATTTTTCAAAATGTTGTGATTGACCTTTTGTCCATTGTCGAGGTAAGAAACCACGCTGAATTAAATTTTGAACACGAGGAGAGTACAACTCAAAAGGTAATTCCATTAATTCGATGAAGTGACATCTTCAAATTGTACATTATTTTCAGTTTTGGAGGAAGGAACACCACGGTAGAATTTGATGGGCTTTGCACCGCCGCTATGTACCTCTTTGACCACCATACCCTCGATCTTATTAGAATGGATCGAGGTCAGGGTCATAGTATGTACATAGTGGTTAATCTTCTCGTACATCGATTTATAATCTTCATTCTTTTCATCTTCGAGCAGGATCCTGAATTGCGGCTTCTTCTGACTTATTGTCGCTGCTTCTTGCTTGATCTCTTGTTCTTCTTCAGAACTATTTTCCCAATCAACATTGATGGATGGTTTCCTCTGTCCAACTGTCCTAACGTCTCTGCCACAACCTCATCCCCGGCCTCGACCTCGGATGCGAGTTCGTGGAGAAACCTTCACCATCTCGCCGTAGTAGGGGTGGTGAGTGACTCGTTGGACTAGAACTTCAGGTTCTTCGTTGTCTCGAACTTCCTTTGCTTCATTCGTTATGGTATCTCCGGAGAAGATTGTTTTCCACGGAGGTGCATAATAAGTCGCATCTTCATGTATTCCAATTTCATGTACGGAGAATGGTTGTAAGTCACCTTTGATGCACTCTGTTCCCCTCCATCGTAGTATTTGATGCACTCGATGTAGAGATGATGGTACCATCCGGTTTTCATGTATCCATGGTCGGCCCGATAGAGCGTTGAACGACGTTTCGAATCAATTATGTGAAATTTTGCGGTTGTCTTTGCTAAGTCACCGGTCTTCATTAGTAGTGTTATTGATCTGAGGGCTCTTTCTCCTTTCTGGTTGAATCCTTTTAATAACATTTTGTCCGCTTCGAGCTCGCGAGCATCGATTTCCAAGTATGCTAGTGTTCGAAGATTCATTATATTGATTGATGCTCCCGGATCCACCAATACTCGGAGAGTGTAAACTTCCCGATCGTAATCGAAATGTACAACGGTCGGTTGTGGTCTGTACGTCCCAAGTAGTAGGTCATTGTCCGTGAAGGTGACACCTCGTTGTTCCTTCAACGAGCAAACCTCATCTAAGGAATCTCCGGCCATTCGAGCTAAGCAAATTTCGGATCAAGTAAGGCCTCGATCGAGCTTCTCTCATCTCCTTTCGATAAGATGAGAGCATCGTAGATGCTCGGCTTGCGGTAGTTTCCTAGGATGGGCTAGCACGTTGTAGTCCACTTTATTTCCATGTGTCTCGGCTTCTTCTCGAACGGGTATTTCTTCTGTCAGGGTTGGTTCTTCCCGAACAACCACCTGCTTTCCTTTGTCTTTTGGACCCATTCTCGGAGGTAGAACTCTTCCACTTCTCAAGTTAACTTCTGTAATTTCCTCTGAATCTAGTATTGAGTTTGCTGGTGTTTCCTCCTGAATAGGAATGACAGGTTCTTTTGGATTAGCTTCAGAGTCTGAAGGCCCTAACTCTATTGTGACTGGAGCTCCCCGAAACTCGCAAATAGATTCGTTGCTTGTTGAACTCTCGTAGCCTCCTTGATGGATGTCTTCTTTGTCATCGTGATCGTCGAGATTGTGTATGATTTGAGAATTGTCATTTGTATCGAAATCGATATCCGGATTAGGTTGGTCGTCGCTAGTTACATAATCGTTAGAAACAGTCAAAACGTAGCCAACGCCATAACCCTTATCATTATAAGATCCCACCGGAGTGAGCAAATAATCATACAGAGTCAGAGGTTCGAGGGATTTCTCCCCCGAATTGGAAACAACTATCCTAGGATAAGCAGCCCCTAGTCTAGCCTTAAGAGCCTCGGTCTTCTCTTCTTCTTCGATTTTCTTCTTCTCTTTAATCGTCTCCTGTTGAGGTGGTTCTTCTATCGCAAGTGATAGCGCCGACTTGACAGGTTTCAAACTCTGAATTGAAGCTCGTACCGAAGTGGTTTGGATGTGATCCAAAATCTTTTTCGAAGACTTTGTCCAAGCGGTAGTCCATCCATCGTCAGTCGCATAGGGATCTATCGGAACAATGAGATCAGTCGAGACAACATTAACAGAACCTCCTTTCTGGGGTTCCTTCATGTATTCCTTCGGGATCGTTATATTCCCTTTCCGAAGATTGTCATTGAGCCAACTTTTGAAGGTAATACAATCTTCTATCTTGTGCCCAAGCATCCGGTGGTAAGGGCAAAAGTTAGGATCACCTTTCTTGTCGACTTCTTCTGGTCTCTTAGGTTCTGGCAGTTAGAAATCTGGAGTCTTCATCAGAATGCGGAACATTTTCGGCACTGCCTCATTCTTAAAAGGATACTCCCTGCTTAGAAGCTCCCTTAATGTGCGTTGCGGACGAGGTGGTTGTTCATACTGTGGAGATGACTGATAGCTAGGTCGGGGTTGCTGGTAATTCTGTTGAGGTTGTTGTGACCGTTCTGACGATATTTGTATCGGTTGCTTGCCTTTGTCGACTGCTGCAACGATCCCGGACTTCTTTTCAAAAGTTTTCATGGGCTTCTGTTTGTCTCTTTTGTCGGTGAAACTTAATTGCTTCGCCTCCTCTTGCAAGCTTCCGGCCTTGCTTAACAACTTCTCGAAAGTCTTAATAGTAAATTCCTTGAGGAGAAGTGCTATCGGGCCGTGAATGCTCTTAAGTAAAATGCCGATCGCATGTTGTTCTCTGTAGTTGTGGCTCACACTTCATACTTAGGTTCCTCCATCGAAGTATGTAGTCCACCAAAGTTTCGTTCGGCTTCGCTTCTCTATCACTAAATCACCTATAGTGATGTGGTGCCGAGCTCCGGCAAATCGCTTGATGAAGAGGTTCTCTAATTCGAAAATGTTTTCACCGAACCGTTTGGTAATTCCGCATACCAATCAAAGGCGATCCCCGATAAGGTCGCCGACAAATTATCCGAAGAGTAAAGCATCACTTCGCGCGCATTGCAACAATCGGCACGAAAATATGCAACATGCTCGTCAGGGGTTCCCGGTTCCATCAAAGGTCTTGAACGCAGGTGGTACGAAGCCTTTCCGGTATCGGATCGTGTCGAATTCTTCGGGTAAGGTCTACCCGTCCGAATGGATGTCCCACTCTTTGATTGTGCCAAGGCTTCTCGCACTCTGCTTGTTCCACCATGCTCTTGATATCCTTTTCGGAATCAAGCTTTGTGTTGCATCCTTCTTTAGTCGATCATCCCCGTTGACGCGACGTAATCTCCTTTCCTCCGTCTACAATGTGAATGACCTCTGAGGTGTCTCTCTTTGGGTTGCACTTGACTCTGGAGAGTGGTTAGGGCTACAGCCATCTCTTCCATCCTTTTTGCCATTTGGGTGATCGTATCATCTTTCTCTTGAAGCTACCTCCTCATTACTTCCGGTTCCTCTCTTTCTGCGCCGCAGGGGCACCTCTGTGAAGCCGGCGAAGCTCGTGTATCAACCATGTTAATTTCTCGCATATTCATCATCCATGAACTCCGATGAGTCAATCTCATCTCCGAATTTTTCTTCTCTCTCCTTGCTAATCGTCGAATATCGATCCTTAACTTTTCCATAGCATCTTCTAGTGATCTTTTCCGTGCATCCTTGCGGTTGTCATGTGATAACTGCTCGGGTTTCCTTCTCATGAGTCCCCTTTATCGCAGTAGCACTTTCTTCGGATTCAAGTCTCCCGACGAGACTTTCCTTCTCGAGCCGTTGTTTCAATCTTAATTGTCCAGTAGTGGGACGCCATACCATCCTTCTAGCAGCAGAAGGTTTAGGACCGGATGGTCTGTCATCCAAATGCTGGAAGGTGGTATCATCCCTAATCTGTAGTCCTGAAACAACGACAGGCGGACTAGCTTTCATCCTCTTATTCGGCTTTTCTGCAACGATAACGTGTTCTACTCGCGGCCCAAGACGGGATTTGACGGCACCCGCCCTATCCTTCTTAAAATTTCGATACGGGCACCTTTCCTTCTTTGCTAACTTCTTTATCAAAGTTTCGTAGTCGAGCAAATGGCGTAGTTCTGGCCCTTTTCATACGGCTATCGTTGTAATATACGGGCTGAGGCAATGCGGCAGCAATCTTGCGAACATTTTCTTCATCCTCTGCGGCGGAGAGGGGATGGAAGCTACCTCCTCCCAAAAGTGGTACGTATTCAGGCAACGGTGTATACTCGGGCAGTTCTGGGATTTCCTCCAGGAAAGCAATTTCAGCAGCTCTAGCTTCTCTAGCGATCCTTCTACTTCTGTTCCTTCTTTGGGTCCGTGTCAGCGATGGAATTCTCGAGTTGGACCCGATTTCAAAACGGAAAGTCTCACAGAAGGTCTCGTACCCTCCACGGTAATGGGTTCACCATAGTTTCGGATTTCCTTCCCCTTTAGTTTGGCGAGAGCCGGGTAGGTGCAGAGACAACTAGACCAGGTGGGGTAGCAACAACGATTCTTCAGTGGACGGCGAGTACTCCTCTCGACTGGAATCTTTTACAGAGGAGGGAATTCGTGAGTTGACTTGAGGTTGAACTCAATCAACGGCTTCTCGCTTCGGTACTTTGCTTGTGAGTGAAAATAAGAGTGACGTCGGGATTTTGATGTCGGTGTCCCCGAATCCTTGTTCGAATCGAATGATTCCATTATCGAGCGGTTCGTCCTCGAACACGGCCGAGGTCGAGTCCGTCGACGAAGGAGAAGATTAGTTTTGGGGCTTCCATTTCTGCAGGGCAGATTCCATGTGTTAGTCCCCGAATCGTGCTTCTTCTTGTCGTAAAACTTGTGACGAAAAAGAAAGAGTCTGAACACATTTCTGTTTATCTTAGTGTATTTGTGGTATTAAAAGAAAATTGTTTTTCGAAAAGATTTGTTCGTTAAGACAGAGAGTTATTAAAAGAAGGAGAGTTGTAGGAAGGATAAAAGGAATCGATTAGGAACTCGGAAAAGAAAGAGAAAGTTTTGTAGAAACTTCTCGACCCTCAAGATCGCTCCTAAACTAATACCTATTGGGGGTCCACCCCACCTCGTAAATGAGGTAAAAGGATCTCGTAACCTCTCCGTTTAGGGGTGTCTAAACAGATGGCTCCTAAATCCGAGAGAATGTTGGCTGTACTTGTTCAAGGTAGAAATGAACATAGTATTCCAACCGAAAGAAGAGTAGTTCGATCCACTAGGGACATGGATACACTACCGATTTTTGAAAGCAGAACTATCTGATCAAAAATGGAGAGAGGAACCATCCCCAGCGGAGTCGCCAGAAATTGTCGGCGTATTTTTAGGTTGAGTATTGTATTTTTGAAAAGGCAAATTTTTTAATTTAATTTAAATAAATAATTTGAAAATTAGTATTTGATTTTGAAAATAATTTTAAATTTGAAAATTTTAAGATATGAAATCAAACTAATCTCACATCCCGAATAGTTTATATAAAAGAGCACCGCACCACAAACTGTGTATCTATCCCGAAGAATAGACACACTGCTTGATGATGGGCTCGGTTAAATAAACTAGAAGATTTGTGACATCCGTTTGGTCTGCGAACCAATTTTATAAGCCGACAAGTTCCCCTGCTTAATATGAAAGCATTAAACGAGGTTTATATTACTCAGGTTCTTAAAATTCCCTATAAGGGCAAGCCCCTATAGTTAATTACATCTTAAGTGACGGAATCACCTAAGAAAACTCTCGATAATAATCGCAATCTCGCTCTCAAGAATTTCAAAGTTTAAGTTTTCAAAGGATTGAATTTTGGAATTTCAATAGGGAATGGATCAAGTTTGGAACATTTTGTTTTGGGAATTCAAAGGAAGAAAGGTAGGAGAAATCACAGATTTGAAGCGAACTTCGGTAATTTCCCAACTATCCTATTGTTTGGCTTGGATTTAGGAAAGTCCTAATGTTTGTTTAATGTTTTGATCCTACCAATTTTAATTAATTTGGACTTATATTTGTATGATAAAATCATACAAATAGCCTGGAAGATGTGAGGGTTTATGTCGTACCAAGCGACTACCTCGGAGTCCTAAGACCGGTTAGGGCTTAATTTACATGACATGATCATGCAAATGCCTAACGAAGAGTTGAGGATTTATGTTGCACTAGGCAAACTATCTCGAAATCCTATGGCTTAGTTGTTTAATTCTTAGAAAATTTTGTTGAAGCGCATTCGGTGTTTCTGTCGATGACGATGGTCGTGCTGCCCACCATGCTCCGAGCTCCTTGTTGTTGTAGAGGTTTAGTTATAGAAGTCATAAATCAGGAGATGAGAAAAGTATTTTGGTTTAGAGAAAATCTTAATTTCCAAGTGTTTTTTATGTTTTATTTAAAACAAATCTTAAAGTTGATTATAACAACACCGAGCTAAGATCCCACGGTTCCATCCTTCCGGCATCGTTATTTTTATCGGATTCACTTAGTCCGTATGAATTTGCTAAACTCAACTAAATGAGTTCCACACTTTCATTTAGACAAGTGGAAATCCCGTTAAGCAACACGTAGGTTACATCATCCGAGGTATTCTCGATCATCCAACAAGACGTTTTAATTTAGTTGTAATCGTAGTTTTGTGTTCGTTTGTGATTAAATTTTGAGTTGTTTTATATTTTGAAATATTGTGGCGGTGAATTTTATCTTGCAATGACTTTTAATTTAGTTTTGGGTTTCAGTTTTAGGGGCTACCCTAAGAGTGTGGGTTTTCATGCAACAGTTGTTTATCATGCAAGGAAAGTAAGTGCGATGCGATTAAGTAAATTAAAATAAAGTAAATTGCAATAAAATAAAAGCGTACCTGGAGGGTCTTCCCGTCATCCCAAGCTGCACTCAAACACAATTTAGAATATTTAAACATTTAGAACAAGTTCCTAGGTAAAACTAAGGGAAGGGTTATGGTTTTCTACCAAGTTTCTAATCCTATAGCTAGTCATTTCCTATGACGTCTAGGTTCTTGTGTTTTGGTTTGAGGACTATTTTCTTCATCAAAGAACAATTAAGTTCAATTGTTCTTATAAATATCCTATCATATTGAGGAAGTGCTTAAGAAGAATCTTAAACATCTTTTCAATATCGCTAGAATTGTTTTAAGTCCAAATGAATTTAATTATACAAATGAATTAATCGTCCAGGAATTCAAGTTTTGTTGTTATCTTACTCAGTGAACTAGGACATTTGAATATCCTATGAGTGAAGTATCACTTCATTTAACGTTCTGTTTAGGAGTTATGACAACAAAAGCTTTCGAGAAAGCAAATTGATGTTCAAATGGTTTCGTGATTTAATTTAATTTCAATTAACGGGTTTAAATTTGGAATAGTGTTCAGTCTGCTTCATATTTATTTTTGAATTTCTTTATGTCTTAGGTGATGTCACTTTTAATTTAATTTAACTTTAATTTAATTTTATTTAATTTGGTTTAGTTTTAATTTTAATTTAATTTAATTTGATTTAATTTTAACTTGATTCTATTATCTAATTTAATTTAATTCAATTTAGTTTGATTTGATGTGAATTAACTTAATTTAATTTAACTTGATTTAATTTAATTTGATTTAGTTTCCTTTAATTTAATTTAATTTGATTTAATTTAATTTAATCTAATTTAATTTAATTTGATATATTTTTATTTAATTTTATTTAATTAATTTAATTTAATTTTAATTTAATTTAATTCAATTTAATTTAATTTAATTCAATTTAATTTAATTTGTTTAATTTAATTTAATTTAATTTAGTTTGTTTAATTTAATTTAATTTAAATTTAAATTTAATTTTACTTTTAATTTTAATTTAATTGAAATTTTAAAAGAGTTTAATATTTTAACTTTAATTTAATTTAATGATTAAGTCTTTTAACATTTTAAATCTTAAATTTGAATTATCATTTTAATTAGGAATTAAATATTATTGAGATGATTAATTTAGGGATTCTTAAATTAAAGAACAAATCTCTTCCTATTAGTATCCCTATTTTAATAATTCCAATTTTGTTATTCTTCCAAATTTAATCAATTATTTAATTAAAGTTCAATTCAATTATTTTTAAATTGTTTAATAGGTTTCTACCCTTTAATTATTTAAATTTCAATCATCCAAATCAGATTAAGATAAAATATTTTACTTTTTCATTTTATTAAACCTAAAGTTTTAATTAAGGGTTAAAATTTTAATTACCATTTTGCCCTTCAAGCTTAATAATTTTATAACTCACTAAATTGAGCTTAAATGAACTTGAAATTTTTATGTGACTTCACTCATATGCCAATAAAGACATGAGAGGAGAAAATGTGATTTTTCTGTATTTAATTTATTTATGTAATTATTTTTGGTGGAAAATAGGGATTTTTAAGGAAAATTTAATAATATGACCAAGGGAAAGTTTCTATCCTTAAGAAAATTATGGGACATTCCTAATGACTAGAGGACCACTTGGACCAATTTTGGTGATTTTTTTAATTATATTATTTTTATTATAACTATTTTGAGTTTTGGAGTATTAATTAATTTAAAAATAAAATAAAGGTTGAAAAATGAATTTTATATTTTTCAAAAATCTCTCTAATATCAAGAAAATCAGAGAATCAATTTTTACAATTTTCTAATTTTTCTTTGATTTATTAGAATTATTTTAGTGGAAATGCTAAAAAAATACATTTTTTTAATTTTAAAATTACCTTAGGGCTTTAAAATTTAATATCTCATCAAATAGACCTAAGAAAAATATGGGATTTATTCCTAAGTGATTAGAATTAAAAATGTGACATTTTAGTGAATTTTATTATTTTAGTGATTTTTATATTTTTATTTATTAAAATATTAAAATAATGCAAAAAAATTAACTTTTTTAGAAAATTACAATTTTATTTTTCTTAAATTCCCCGATATCGAGAGGCTCCAAAACCAATTTGGTGAATTTTTGAAAAGTATTTTGAAAGTTATGAATTTTTAAAGTTTAAATTGGCTAAATTGCTTAATCAACCCATTTAGTAGGGCTAACCAAGTCCAATTGACTTCAAATTTTTATGGTGGGTTCCTCTGATCCAAAAGGTCAGTGGAGAATTAATTTCAAGTCAATTTTATGCATGATTAGCTCTAATTAATTAAGGACCTATTTTGGGTGTTTAGGCCAATTAGGGTTATTCCAAGTGAATTAATTCAAAACCTATTTTTCCTAGGGTCCTCTGGTCATGAGAAACATCACCAAATTTTCCTAGAATTTATTTCACAACATGCTAATTATTGGATTTAAAATACTCAAAACAGTAACATGAATTTGAAAAATCAATAACTTCTCATAGGGATGGCCTCTGACTTTGGAAAATTCAGGGAATGTTCCCAAATTCAGAGGCTTCAAAAGCCCTATGGTCTCATGCCATGGTGAATTCCCTATATGCATGGAGAATTAAAACAATGCAGAGGGTAAATAAATCATTAAAAATAAAATACTTGATGAAATTAAATGATTTCTTTTCAACATTATTCTCCTCTGTTCACTGAGCAAGAGGGTATTTTTATTTTATTTTTCTGATTTTTCTACACAAAGTTATGCATTTTTGAAGTTTAGGGAATTAAATAAATCAGAAAATACCCTAATTTTCTACTTATCCACGCAGCGCCACGCCATCCTCGGCAGCTCCGAAACGCCGCGTGTCGTGGCGCCATTCGACGCCGCCATCCAACTCGGCGCTCGGGGCCCGGCCGTATCGTTCCATCTCCTCATCGGCGCGATCTCGGCGTCCGTCCGCGCGTGTATGGAATGAACGAGCATCCGTTCATCGTCCCCAAGTGTCCTCACCCGAGAGCCGTCCACACTAAAATCCTAAGAACTCACTCATTTCTCAACGGATTTTCGTGTTCTTATGCTCTATGGATTCATCTTGAAGAGACGAATACATCTATACTGTGATCATGCATTTAAATTAAGGCATTTGAAATAGGGAATCTCCAGAAGCTCGGGATAAAGAGTTAGTTCATACCTTTGCTCAGAGAAGTGTGGCTTCAATCTGAGGGCTGTCACCTTCGATTGGGTCCCGCGCAAGCTCCGGATGAAGTCTCCGGTCCAGTGAATTGCCTAGGTATGATTTCGACCAAGCCCGATCACAAAGCTCGGAGTCCGGAACATATGGGTGGCCTCGGAGAGGGGCTTTTCTTGGTGGACTCCTTCCCTTGGTCGCAGTGAAGGTGTAGGACCAATCAATTTGAGGATTGATCCATTTGTGGAGAAGTGTCCTGGTTTTGGGTGGAATTTTGGCTGAGAAATTGGGCTCGTTGGTGGGGATTAGGGCAAATTGTCATCGGGGATCAACTGCTCTAAGTATGGAGAGTGTTCGGAGCAATTTTGGCGGGGTTTCAGTAAGGTCTGGTTCAGCACCTCTCATGGCCGAGAGGGGGTGGTGTTTAAATAGGAGAGGGTGGAGGGCCTCCCTGGGGGAGTTAGGGCTTGGGATCAGCTGCTCTTGGCAAGAGAAGAACTACTACAATGGCCACTGGGGATGGGGCGACTCGGCGGGTGAGAATTCCAAGTTTGGGCTCACATGTGAGCTCTCGGCCCGGTGGTTTCCGGCGGCGCGTGGTGGTCGGCCGGCCGGCATGGGTCACTCTCGAGGCTCGGGGAGGTCGGGTCTTGGCAATGGTGAAATCAATTGCAGTTGGCCATGTGTAAAGGTGTTGAATCAAAGTAGAAGGGGAGAGGGATCATTTTGGCTTAGTTTGGGTCAACCCATTGTTTTGGGCATGGTGCACCCTCCAAGTGGCTTTGGGTGTTGTGGGGAATCGGCTAGGCTAGCTGAGATGGAGTGGTGAAGTCCCTATCAACTTGGTTTAAGTAAATCTTGGGTTTAGGTGTTGCATAAAAAAGGGTTAAAATTGCTTTAGGGAGGGTTAGGAAAGGGGTTCCCCCTTTTGCCATTAATGTCTTGATCACATGTCAAACCTTCCATGGCTTCATGTGGCTTGTTCATAGCTTGCATGGGGCTTCATGGCTCCATTTGGCTTGGGGCAAAGCTTAGTCAATTTCATGGAAGTAGATTTTAGGAATCTTGGCATTTTTGGTGGAAATTTGGATGAAGCTTGATTTGGAATGGTTTAATGATGATTTTGAAACTTAGGGGTGATATCAATTAAAGGTATGATGAAAAGAATTTTCCATGTAGGCTTTAGGGCCAATTTTGGGCTTTTGTATTTGGTGGAAATGGGCTTTTAAAATGGTTTAGAGAAGTGGGCTTTTGGATTTTAAAATGGATTTTAGGATGGGAATTTTGCAAAGGATTGGATCCAATGAGTTTTGAATTTAGTTTAGGAATGTTTCATGAATGATTTGGAATAAACTTGAAGTGTTTGGGCTAAGTTTGGGTTGGATTTGGACCTCTTTGGTGAATGGGCCAATGTAGGTCAAATTAGGCTAACTTGGGCCAATGTTGGGCTAGGGTTGAAATTTATGTAAAATAAATGTTGGGAAATGTTTATGGGAGTGTTTCAAAGAGGTTTTGGCTTTGGTTGGGTTTTGATTTTGGGGTTTGGGCTTATTTGGGTTAGGTTTGGGTTTAGGTCAAAATTGGGCCTTTTAGCTTTGGGTTAAATTTGAGTGGGGTTTGGGTCTAAATTTTGGGCAAATCATGTTAGTGTTTTGTTTGTGGGAATGTTAAGGAAGGTTTAGAAAAGATTTGGGGTTAATTGGAGTTGAATTGGGTTAGTTTGGGTTAGGTTTGGGTCATAGGTCCAAATTGGGCTTTAAGGCAAAGTGAAATTGGATCCAAATGTCAATCAAATTGGACTTGGATTTGGTCTAGATTGGTGTTTGGAATGTTGAATTGAAGTTTAGAATTGAATTGGACCAGAATTTGGGTCAATTGGGTAGGTTTGGCTTGACATTGGGTTCACTTAGGGTTAAAATGGGTCAAATTGGGGGTTTTGACAAAAGTGGGGTAAATTGACAAAATTGGCCCATGGTATAGTTGAACAAAATGAAATTGGGAATATTTGGGATTTTCTGGATTTTTCTGGGAATTTTCGGAATTTTTGGATTTTTTGGGTGAAGAGTGGTATTTTGGGTATTTGGAGGGTATTGGGAGGTATTTTTGGAATTTTTGGAATTTTTGGAATTTTTGGTATTTTTGGGTATGGATGATCAATTTGAGTAATGTGGGAATGTTTGGGATTGATTTTGAGGAATTTTGGGTAATTTATGTGATTTTACAAATTTTGGGTAGTTTCGAGGTTTTGGGTAGAGTAGGCGGGTGTAGGGTCCGGGGGTCAAAAATTGAAAATTTGGAAAATTGAAGATTAGGTGAATGTAAGTGGAATAAAATCATTTTGGTTGAGCCATGAAGCCATATCAAGCCCACATGAGCCATGAGGGGACTCATTTGAGGCATACACGTATGTTGTTCCTAACCCTCTTAGCCGAGGGCTTAGGGGTTAAGAACCATCCATGTGGATCACCTTCATGAGTCAGGAGATCAAGTTAGGTATGGGTGTGTTTTTTAGGATGTGTGTGAAAGTGTAGTGTATAGGTGTAGTGTGTGTGTAAGTCAGCCCTTCACCAGACCAGGCCACCCAAGGTAGTCCTAAGGCCAAAGAGTCATATAGGAACTCATCCTTTAAACTTCCACATTTGATTTCAACTCTCTAGGTGATTAGGGGTCTACAGTCATGTTTGTGGAGTTTGCAGGGAGTTAAGAAGTGGTTTGAATTTCTAGGTGGTGGGTCTCAATTCTAATCCTCTAAGATAGTCAAAGGAAAAGCCTAAGGCTAGATCCTAAGTACTAAAGAGAAGAAGAGAAGACCTCATCAAAAATGAGGTCAACAAGCCATGAGCCAAATTACCCCTAAATATCCTAAATCCTTAAAACCCATTTTCATGAAACAAGCCAAGCCATCCCTAAGCCATATGGAGCCATGGAGCCATGCATAAGCCATATGCAAGCCTTGGGAACCCCTTTCCACCTCACCAAGCCATTAATGGCAAGAAGAGGGGCCCCTTTCTTAAGCCTTCCTTAGGCACTTTTAACCCCATTCATGGTACACACTATACCAAGTTTAGCCACCTCACCATGGATGGAGACCACACCATTTTCTCTTGGCTGACCCAAGTGATTCTTTTCGACCAACAGCAGGCCTCGGGTGGTGAACCTAGCCCAAAACCATGGGTTGACTTATTTGGACCCAAAATAGCCTTCCCCATTCCATTTCAATTCAACTCCTTTACACATGTCCATGGCCGATTGATCGCACTAAACCCCGACTACGACCTCCCCGACCTTGAGGGTGACTCGACCACGGCCGGTCGACCACCATGACCGCCGAAAACCACTAGGCCGACAGCACCCATATGAGCCAATTTTTTAATTCTTCCTTGCTGACTTGTCCCATGCCTAATGGCCACCATGGCTATTCTTCTTCTCATCAAAGCAGTTGATCCAAGCCACTAAACCCCCTGGGAAGCCCTCCAGCCACCTCTATTTAAACCACACCACCTCTCAGCCAAAAGAGGTGCTGAACAAAATCCTACTGAAACTCGGTTAAAATTATTCCAGACCACTCTCCACACATAGAGCACTTGATCCCCATTGGATTCTATCCCCAAATTCCCCCAACTGAGCTCAATTTCTGAGTTCATATTCAAGCCCAAAAACAGGACATCTCCCAAACCCCCACCAAATCCAAATTAAAATCACCCACACCTACACAGGACCAAGAGAAGGAGTTCCCTAGTGAAAGCCCCCTCTCCAAGCCACCCAATTGCTCTAGCCTCCAAGCTTTGAAATCGATTGTGGACACTTTCATACCTAGACGATTCCCCAGAGCCAGAGACTTCATCTGGAGCTTCCTTGGGTGCAATCAAAGGTTACACAACTCTATGATTGAAGCTACACTTCTCAGAGCAAAGGTATGGAACATTCCTTCCTCCTGAGCTTCCAGCAATTCTCCATTTTATTTCAGTTAATTTCATGGCATGTAAACTGTATGGATGTGTTTGTCTCCTCAAGACGAATCCATAGAGCATAAGAACACGAAAATTCGTTGAGAAATGAGAGAGGTCTTAGGGTTTTAGTGTGGACGGTCACGGGTGCACACCAGTCGTAGACGATGACCAGGCGCCGTCCGATCGCGTGTGTATCGGTTGAACGGCTCAGATTGCGTCGAATGAGAGGAAGGAGCGAGACAGCAAGACGCGTGGCGACTGACTCAGATGGCGGCATTGAATAGGAGTGCGTCACATGGTCTTTCGATCCGCCGTAGGTTGACGCGGTGCTGAGTCAGACAAGTAGAAAAATAGGATTTTTTTCTATTTATTTAAATACCCAGAACTTAGAAAATCCATATCTTTGTGTAGAAAAATCATAAAAATATACTAAAAATACTCTTTTGCTTAGTGAACAGAGGAGAATAATGTGGAAAAGAAATCAAATTATTTTGATGAGAATTTTATTTTAAATTAATTATTTACTCATTTCAGTATTTTGATTTTATACTTGCATAGACACTTCACCATGTCATGAGACCATAGGGCTTTTGAAGCCTCTGATCTTGGGAACATTCCCTGAATGTTTTAAGGTCAGAGGCCATCTCTATGGAAAGTTATGTATTTTTCAAGTTTATGTCACTGTTTTTGGTATTTTAATTCCATTAATTAGGATATTGCTTAGAAAATTCTAGAAAAATTTGGAGAAGTTTCTTAGGACTAGAGGACCCTAGGATAATTATGGATAGGCTTAATTCATTAAGAATAACCCTAATTAGCCTAAATACCTAAAACTAAACTTTAATTAATTAGGGTTAACCACATATCAAAATAACTTGAAATTAATTCTCCATTAATCTTTAGGATACAGAGAACCTTGTATAAAAATTTGAAGTCAATTGGAAATGTTTAACCCCACTAAATGAATTAATTAAGCTACATGATCAAAATTAAACTTTAAAAATTCATAACTCTAAAAATACATTTCCAAAATTCACCAAATTAGTTTTGTGGACTCTCTAATATCAAAGGAGTCTATAAAAATTAAAATTGGAATTTTCTAAAATTTTTCATTTTTAATGATATTTTTTATATTTAAATAATTAAAAAATAATAAAAATCACAAAAATAATAAAATTCATAAAAATATCACATTTTGACTCCTAATCACTTAGAAACCAATAAAATATTTTTCCTAAGTCTCTAAGTTATGATATTGAATTTTAAAGGCTCAAAATAATTTTTAATATTAAAAAATGTATTTTCCAACCTTTTCCCTAAATTAATTCCAATAAATCAAATAAAAATCAGAAAATTATAAAATTTATTTTTCTGAACTCCTTGAGGTTAGAGAGATTTAGGAAAAATATAAAATCCATTTTTTAACTTTAATTTTATTTTATAATTAATTAAAACTCCAAAACTCAAAATAATTATAACAAATAAAATATAATTTAAAAAATCACCAAAATTGGTTCTAGTGGTCCTCTTATTATTAGAAACATCCCATAATTTTCTTAAGGACAGAAACCTTTCCTTGGTTATGATGTTGAATTTCCATTGAAAATCCCTATTTTTCATTAAAAATAATTATATGAATAAATTAAATTTAGAAAAAAATCACTTTTTTCCTCTGATGTCTTAATTCACATGTGAGTGAGGTGACATAAAAATTTCAAGTTTATTTGAACTCAATTTAGTGAGTTATGAAATAAATAAGCCTAAAAGGGCATAAAGGTAATTAAAGAATTTAAACCCCTTCATTAAAATTTTAGGTTTAATTAAAATTGAGGGTAAAACATTTGATTCTATCTTTCTTAGATGATTGAAACTTTGGAAAATTAAAAGGGTAGGAACCCATTAATCACTTTTAATAAACCAAAAATGAAACTTTAATTATTTAAACAATTTAAATTTTGGAAGATTAATGAAAATTTGAATTATTAAAAATAGAGATATAACTCGAGAGGATATTAATTCTTTAATAAAAAAATCCCTAAATAAATCACTTAAATAATATTTAACTCTTAATTAAGATTAAAATGATAATCCAAACTAAGTAAATTAAAAATAAAAAAAATAATAACCCTTAAATTAAAGGAAAGCTCAAAATATTAAGTGGTTTAACAATTAAATTAAATTAAATTAAATTAAGTAAAAATTAAATTAAAATTAAAATTAAATTAAATTAATTTTTTAAAAATTAAATTAAATTAAATTTAAAATATTGAAATTAAATTAAGTTAAATTAAGTTAAATTAAATTAAATTTAATTTAAATTACATTAAATTAACATCACTCAATAATAAAAGTAAAACAAATTTGAAATATTAAGACAATTCATAATTAAGAATATAAAAAAATCAAACTAATCAAGATTAACATAAAATATCATAATTAACCTAAACCAAATCATTAAGATATACGAATAACCTAAGTGAAATTGAAACACTAAAGATTAATTTAAAATATTAAGATCACTTAAAGTATAAAGATTTAAACCAAAAATAATCTGAACACTATTCCAAACATAAAATTATTAATTAAAACCTCATAATTAAACTAAATCACTTTAAACCATTAACTCAAACTTCAAATTAAGAATGATTAGAATTCTCAACAAACCAACTTGCCCCTAAATGCTTTAATTATTATAACTCTTCAATAGAGTATTAAGTGAGATGTCACTTCATTCATCAAGTAATCAAATGCCCAAGTTCACCGAGCAAGAGACAAAGCTTAACTAAACTCTTGGATGATTAATTCACTCGTGCAACTAAATTTACTTGGACTCAAAATAATCTCGAAGTATTGTAAAGATGTTTAGGACTCGTCCTAAGCACTTTCTCAATATGATGAGATGTTTTAGAAGAACAATTGAATTTAATTGTTCTTTGATGAAGAAAATCATCCATAAATAAAATACAAGAACCTAGACGTCATAGGAGATGACTAGCAATAGGACTAGGACTTTGGTAGACAACCAAAACCTTTCCCTTAGCTTTACCTAGGTACTTGTTATAAATATTTAAAAGCCTTAATATGTGTTTTAAGTGTAGCTTGGGATGACGGGAAGACCCTCCAGTTATGCTTTTATTTTATGGAAATTTACTTTATTGCAATTTACTTATATGCACTGCACTTTACTTTTTCTTGCATGTTAAACAAGATTGTTGCATGAAAACTAAAACCTTTAGGATAGCCACAAAACTGAAACCAAAACTAAATTAAAAAGTCACCACAAGATAAAATTCACCGCCACAACATTCCAAAATATAAAACAACTCAAAATTTAATCACAAACAGAACAACAAAACTATAATTGCAACTAAATTAAAACGTCTCGCTGAATGATCGGGAATACCACAGATGATGTAACCCACGTGTTGCTAACGGGACTTCCCACGGTCTAAATGAAAGTGTGGAACTCATTCAGTTGAGTTTAGCAAATTCATCTGGACTAAGTGAATTCGATGAAAATAACGGTGCCGGGATGACGGAACCGTGGGATCTTAATATGTTCTGTTTAAACAACTTTAAGATTTGTTTTAATTAAAATATTAAAAATATTTGGACTTTAAGATTTCTAAACCAAAAAACTTCTCTCATCTACTGATTTTCACCTTCTCAAACTAAACCTCTGCAACAACAAGGAGCTCAGAACATAGTGGGCAGCACGACCATCGTCATCAGCAAAACTTGAGTCTATTTCAACAAAACCATTCTTTAGTTTAAATAATCAAGCCATAGGACTTTCGAGGTAGTTTACCTAGTGCAACATAAAACATCAACTTTATCGTTAGGCATTTGCATAATCATGTTATGTAAATTAAGCCCTAACCGGTCTTAGGATTTTGAGGTAGTTGTTTGGTACTACATAAACCCTCACATCTTCTAGGCTATTTGTATGATTATGACATATAAACATAAGTCCTAATTAACTAAAATTAGCAGGATTACAATATTAAATAAACTCTTAAATTGAAGCTAAACAATAGGATAGTTTGGGAAGTTTCTAAGATTCTTCTCGGATCCTCAGCTTCTCATACTTCTCTTCCTTTGGACTCCTGAAATTAACTGTTCCAAATTTGAGCTAATCCCTTTTGAAATTCCAAAAATTCAATCCTTTGAAAACCTTAAACTTTAAAATTCTTGAGAGCAAAACCACTAATCATTATCGAGAGTTTTCTTAAATGATTCCCGTCATTTAAGATGTAATTAACTATGGGCTTGCCCTTATAGGAACTTTAAGAACCCGTGTAATATAAACCTCGCTTAATTCATTTATATTAAGCAGGGGAACTTGTCGGCTTATAAAATTGGTTCGCAGACCAAACGAATGTCATAAATCTTCTAGTTTATTTAATCAAGTCACAGCATCGAGCAGTGTGTCTATTCTTCGAGATAGATACACGGTTTGTGATGCGGTGCTCGTTTATATAAACTATTTGGGATGTGAGATCGGTTTGATTTCATATCTTAAAATTTTCAAACTTAAAATTATTTTCAAAAAAAATCAAATGATATCTTTTAAATTATATATATATATATATACACACATTTAAAATCTAAAATTCACCGACAACTTCTGTAGGCGACCCATTTTCAAAATACTTAACCTAAAAATATGCCGACAAATACATCTTTTGATCCTCTCAAATCTCTCCTTTCTTGACTCAAAGATTCCTTACAAAGCCTCTTTGGTCTTCCTCTTCAAATATCCACCCTCCAAAATATATAAAAAGACCTCATCTTCTTCGTATCCAACAATTTTATACTTCTCTCGAGGAAAAGTCGAGTTTGAACTGTAGAAAACTAACATAATGCAGGAACTAGCACCTAGGCACTGGTTTGTGGCGCTTATGCTCTACAGTCATGACACCAACTTTCCACCTTCTCGGGATGAATTTTTAAGCACTGGGCTCTTTTAGGCACCTAGGCACTGATTTCATGTGCGTAGGAACTGTCTTGTAGACTTACCTTCTGCATTCGAGCGCTTTGGCGATGGTCTGTGTGTGCCTACTTTCTGCACCTTAGCGCTTAAATGCTGGTCCTCCTCTTAGTAACCTTTTTAAGTTTCTTCAGGTTCGATCACTCCTATTTCCAAAATCCTAAAAGAAACAATAAAATAACTTCCAAAGGCACATAAAATTTACATAAAAATATATTAAAATAAAACATAAATAAGTACATTTTTTATGCACATCAATGAATTGTGGACCACATAGGTCGTAGTTGTCACATAGACCGTAGTGGTGAGCTTCAACAATGTTTGTACGATAAAGAGACTGGAGTTAGGAGCTGTTTGAGCTATGAACCACATAGACCATACCAGTGAGTTGCAACAATATCCGTAGGCCACAGAGGCTGAAGTTGGGAGCTGCTTGAATTGTGGACCATGTAGTTTGCAGATTGTCACATAGGTTGTAGTGGTGAGTAACAACAATGCCTATAAGCAATAGAGGCAGTAGTTAGGAGTTATGTGAGTTGTGATTCATGTAAATCATAGTTGTTCACATAGGTTGTAACAGTGAGCAGCAACAACATTCGTAGGCCATAGAGATTTGAATTGGGAGCAGGATGAGCTGTGGGTCATGTAAGTCATAGTGGTGAGCTTCAATAATGTGTAGAGGTTTGAGAGGTCAAAGTTGGGTGATGAATGAGCTGTGGACAATGTAGGCTTTCATTGGTCAAATAGGCCACAGTGGTAAGCTGCAACAATGTTTGTAGGCCATAAAGGTTGGAGTTGGGAGTTGCGTTAACTGTGAGCCACGGAGGTCGTAGTTTGTCATGTAGGTAAGAGTGTTGAGCTGCGAGGAAAGATTTTCAAGAGTCTGGAGAAAATCATTATGAGTACGCTGATTGTAAGAAATTTATGCAGGGAGTTATCATTGGATCCTTGATACAACATTATTCATGATTCTATATTGAGAGTATGTTGTTATATCATATGTGTGGGGCGCATCATTACACTTTTTTTGGGTGTATTACACCATCTTAGTGGTGCATCACATCATCTTTGGGGTGCATCTTTCCATTGTATTTAGGGTGATGCATTGCTCCGTATGGTATTTCGTTACTCTATGATGTTGGTCATTATTTTGCACGGTGCATTATTACTTCGCAGTGTACATCATGAATATGTAAGGGGCTTCATTGTAATGAACAAGGGGTGACAGATGGTGGTCAGCGACTGTGATAACATGGGTGTTCGTCGACTCTTGACCCAGAACAAAAATGAAATTCAATTTCTTCTTTTTCAAGTCTAGGTCACCCTCCCTTTTCACGAGAAGAGTAAAGATTTATTTATAAACTTCAAGAGTAGTCTCTCATGTAATTAAGGAAGAAATCCATACCACTTCATCAGACAGCTCAAAGATATTCCCATGATCAAATGACATATTGTGGACATTTTAGTGCCTCAATGATGTTGGAATTGAGTGAGTTTGGGCTTGTTGGAACATCTCTTTGAGACACACAATTAACTATAAACTTGTCAGATATGGACTCTATTTGACCCTTTAATTAGTCACTCAACACTGGGACAACTCATTGGTGAAATGTGATGCAATTGTTCTTCAGAACAATCCTATCATTGGGACAACTCAAAGATATTCCCATGATCAAATGACGTATTGTGGACATTTTTGTGCCTCAATGATGTTGGAATTGAGTGAGTTTGGGCTTGTTGGATCATCTCTTTGACACACACAATTGACTATAAACTTATCGGATTTGGAATCTTTTTGACCCTTTAATTAGTCACTCAAGATTGGGGCAACTCATTGGTAAAACGTGATGCAATTGTTCTTCAGAACAACCCTTTATCCCACCATGAAATAAGTAAGAGCCTGAATAATAATTTTTAATAATATAGACAATAGTTTTTTAAGATAATGGTATTTTTTCCCAATTATTTTATCTTAATTTGTAAATCATCTCTTATTGTGCATTAACAAAATGCTTAGTTGCCATAAGCCTATTTATATTAAAGTATAACTTTCATCTTCAATATTTAATTTGATGTGATGAGTGAAAAGACATTCTCACCCATATGAATGATGCCAACCAGATTTCCTTCTTTTCAAACATGAACTACTTTTTCCTTTCATAAAGAGAACATACTTTTCAATATATATATATATATATATATATATATATATATATATATATATATATATATATATATATATATAGATACACACACACGTACATACTTGTTTGTTTTGACAAATTTTATAGCAATAATAATATTATTATTATTATAGTAATAATTATTATTCATTACAAAATACCATACTTAATGCTATAAAATGTTTTCATTATATACAAAGAAAAAAAGAACTGATAGTTAAAATTTGATCAACTATATATGATTAATAACTATTTTAAATTTAAAAATTAGCCATTATGAATTGTAACTGATTTTAAATCTCATATTTACGAAATGATATATCTTTTTTTTTTTGTCTCGGGCAACTTAATTTTATTAAATAAATTATATAGCTATACATTAAATTCAGAGAAAAGACATTTTTCTTGAAAAAATAAACAATTAATTATTTTTTTGCACTATTTTAACAAATGATATTTAGAATCTTTTTAAAATAATTTTTGTAGTAAACTTTTTTTTTTGACTGAAGTGCAAAGTAGTCTCCTGATAATTCATATGGAGTAATTTTAATTCTGAAGTCAATATAAATAGGCTACAATTTTTCCACTTGCGCTGTAAAGAGTTTCCTGCGAGGGTCTTATTAAAAAATTGAGGTTAATTTGACATTTTTATAGATTTTTAAATTAAAAAAGTGAAGACTAATTTGGCACATATATAAAGATTATGAGGCTAAAATGGCTTCATGCAAAAAAATAAGGGAGTTATTTTAACAGTTTTTTTATTGTTATCAATTTAAAGATTCAACTAGAGCTATGCTTTAGACAGGTCAGATTTGGCATGAGTTAGATTTATTTGAGTTTTGACCTATCAAAATGGGCTCTAGCCGGCTCCAGCCTGATTTTTATTTACAATTTCATAATCATATCCGCCTAAATTTTCATACCAAAAACTCATTCTAATTTCTTTTAATTAAGACAAAAAAATTAAATTCAGGTTAATTTAACTAAATTTAAATTAAATGAGCCCTAAAATTATTATTTTTTTAAAATAGTGAATATAAAATTAAAATTTTAATTAGTTTCTTATGAATTAGTATTAATTTTAAAAAATAAATAATTAATAAAATCTTTTACATTTTCTCTCAAATCATGTTGTTGATTTAATATATTAGAAAAATAATGTAATATGAACAATTTAAAGGATCTATGTTAAGACTTTAAATTATTTTTATAGGTACAAATCTTTTCTTATATGTTCAAGTGAATTTAATAGCAAGTATATAAACATGAAATATATAAGATTTAAAACTGAAAATATCTCAATATGTAAATGCATAGGAGTAAAAAAAATGCAACAAAAAATAAATAAATACATTCCACTAATCAATTTCTATTTAATTATACATATCTAACATCTCGACTTCAATTTTTACATATTATTCATCTTAGATGGGCATGAATGTTTGATTTTGACATTTAAGAAGATTAAAAAGTGATCACTTCTATGTAATATGAAAGATTTGATTGGTATTACTGTAATAATTAAAATTAATAGCTTGATAGAGAGGAGAAAGAGGAGGAAATTAAACAACCGAAAGCTTATAATTGCGAACTTTATCTACGAGACATGTACATGGGGTGGGTCAGACTTGAATAGGTTAGAACGGGCTCAGGCCAGCCAGGCCTGTTAATTTTTCTTTTACAGCAAATTCCACTAATTTTAAGCGGATATAATAAATGTCGGTGCTGAGAAAGGCAGCAGTAATAGTAACAGTGGCGGAAAAAGGAGCCACTCCTATCCACTATAATGCATATCAAGACGACAAAGGGAAGCCCACTATCACTGCGCCACTTCTGTCTTTTGCTTACATTTTCCTCTTCAGTTCAAACACTGCGCCACACAACTTCTTGGAAAATTTTTTTCTACTGGGAGCAGAAGTTATCGCCTAAATGGAAATATACTGTATTTTCTATTACTTTATTTACATACATAAAATGAGCATAATTTAGTTTTAAGAAAATTAGATACATTATACTAAAATATTTCTATTTACAAAGCTAATGCTTATATTATTATTATTTTCTTAAAACTTTAATTTACCATGACAAATGGGTTAAAAATCTGATTGAGTTTTAATTTTTGGGTGAAATTTTAAGAAAATAAATGAAGAAAGTATTAATTTTATAAAAGGTAAAGTTTCAATTTTTAACTGCACATGGAGGGCTTCTGATTGGGGCGTTTCCTGAAGCACAAGGGACATTGAGTGGGGTAAGGCTGTAACCGCCCGAGCTTTAGTGAGCCCAACTCAAGTTAGGTTTATATTTAGATCGTTAAACAATACTATTGATTATGCTCGGCTCTTGTTTGAATTAGCTCGTTAACATTCTGTTCGTATTAAGCTTGTTATTTGTTTTATTTGTGATAGGTTCATGTCCAGCATGCATTAAGCGTGGTAGAAAAAAAATTATTTTAAATATTAATTTTTAAATAAATAAAACTAATACATTTTTTTTTGTGTAAAAAAAGCATTCCTTAAAAAAACTTTTTTAGAGGCAAAATATTATTATTCGCTTGAACATTTGAGAGAAATAATGCATTACATTATCAAGTAGGATTAAATTTTTTTAAAGACAAATTGTGTATTAATTTTTGAAAAAAGAGAAAAAATTACAAATTTACAATCACAAATAAACAAAGTATTCCATAAAAAAGGTATTGCTTCATTAAAATTGATCGCAACTAAAAATTTTACACATTTACAACATTTACATCTCAAAAGAAAAAAATATACAACATATGAATTTATTATACATTTACACTACATCTACACCTAAGATAAAAAAGCAAAATACAAAAATTATTTCAATTTTTTTCTACTTGTTCAATCTAGAATTGAATGGTGGCGAACGCAGCCCCTGTTCGCCGCCATTCGCCACCTACTACCAGCCATCTGTAAGTCGGCAGCTTGCTGGCTCTCCTCCCCCCGCTGCCTCCAAACATAATAATATATTTTAAAATACATTGTTTTCAATTTACATCATACAAAAAAAAATCCCTACATGTATTTTGTAGTGAATCAAATAGCTCTAAAGTATTTAAAATACATTGTAATTATAGTACTGTGTAAATATTTTACATATGATTCTATTTCGGCAAACTAAACAACCCCATAATGAAGAGTCAGTCACTTATAACCAACTGTTTGATTTGAAGTCTATCAATCAAAAGTTCATGAAACTCTACATACATTCTTTAGAATTGTTTGTAGCTTTTCATTTTCAATATCATAAACCTTCATACAATCATTTTTAATTGTATTTCAGAACACCCTCTAGAAAGTGAGGTTTAAATATTCCAACAAGATGTTGAACTATAAATGTTCAACAATCATGAATGAATACTCAAGCAAAATTATCATTTAGGCAATTATCTCTCTAATTTGACGTTGGTCATTGTTATTTGGATTATGGATATTAAGAATCTCAATATATACACTAACATCATATGGCAGAAAATTAACGTCTTTTTTTTTCCTTTCTCTTTTATCTAATGGATTAACATGCTTATGATTTGTTTTTATTCTTTCAATCCTTGCCATACTTAAAGTAGTTGTGAAGTGGTGCTGCACTTAGATTTATAAAATTTGGTATGCAAACATATGCATTACCAAAAAAAGATTGCAACTCTTTTGGATGTGATTATTGTCTCAACAAAATACTCCCAAATCAAGGATTTTCTTTTTTTTATTCTTAGTAGAGATTTCAAAATTGCATATTTTAACAACTACTACAACCTGATCTTTTGAAACAATATTTGAATTTTCATTGATATTTTCAAATTCAATGGCAATTTAACTAACAGATGAAGTATTTTGAGAAAGACCCAAATTTTATATGACAAACACTAAACAAAGAACAAAATAATTCATTTATTGCACTTCAAGATCCACTCAACACTCAACAAACCAATAAAACATTAAAAATTCTTGCTTCAATAAAAAAAATTCAAGAAAATTTAAAACAATGTAAGCAACCGCACTTAAGAGACTGAATTATGCATAAGTAAAAAATCCAACAAATTTTATACATGTATTAAAACTAAACAGCCTCTAAAAGCAAGAAAGATCTAGCAGAATATGAAAAAGAGGATAGTAAAATATTGTATGTTAAATTATATGATTAGCAACTTAGTTTGAGCAACCATTAGAGATCAAAATCCCAAAAGAAAGAAGATCCAAATGACCACAATTCTAGCCTCAATATACTACATATACATATTATTAGTCATATAAAAATCCAAGCCAAATTGTGCTATCATACACAACAAAAAACCGAACCAAAAAATGCGGATCATAAAGTTTTAAAACCAAACTATTCACATCTTTATAATTTATATTCATGAAATAAAAAAATAAGAATAATATATTTCATAGAAGAATCGATAGAGGTAGTAGCTCATAGGAAAAATAATAGTCTAAGATGCATCAACGAAGGGCATGAGCCTTAGAAAATCAAATTCATTCTTCTCACATTCTCCTCAAATAATCTAACTATATCTCAACTCCCAAGTTTTTTTTATTAAAGAACATAAACCATTTAATGTACACAAAAATGCCCATAATACTTTCTCGGAATTTAGATGAATAAAAAAATATATAATCTAAAAGAGAAAATAATGAATTTTAATCCATTGTTTAGAATGAATCAGACAAGAACAATATCAAAGTAGCTTTAAAGTTACAATAAACCCTACAGTACTAATGAATTGCATAAACATTGTCGCTATAAGTAAAACAAATCCTTAAAAGTTCAACTAGCATGAACACACAAAAATTTGAGGTAGATATTTGAACCAAGCCAACACACTAATGAATTATAAATAAATAAAATAAATTCCCTTTTGTGAAAATCACATTCTTTCATTTCCCTTCTCGAAAAATAAAACACATTAATAAAATAAAATTATTAAATCTGTATCCACAAATTGTAGATTAATATTAGATAGCAAGATAGAAGAATAACAAAGGACTTATTGAATTCTTCAGCTAGTCTGTTCGCTCAAGGATAATATTTTATCAAATATCTCCGATCAATATTATGGCGCCTCACAAAATTATTTATTTTTGTACATCTAAATGTGTGGTCATTATCTGATATAACTTGTCGGGGGACAACAAATTGGTACACGATGTGATCATTAAAGAATTGCAATACATGATGAGCTTTAACTTCTCTTAGAAAAATGACTTACGCCCACTTCAAGAATTAATTTTTCGATACCAGTATAAACCTACGTTCATTGCATGAAGGATGGTCAATATGTCTCATGATGTTTGTGAACCAACATTCGAGGGTTATATGGCAATAGTTAGATGCATTGCATTAGGACGATGATGTAAAACAACACCGTGTATTTAGCATTGATGGCAATGTTGTTTGGTCTCCATACTTTCACCAATCATTGCTAGCTAATAGTACCACATTTTATTTTATCTTCGCTTTCATGTTTGGATTAGATTGGTGAGCACTACATAATTTTGAGTTTATCTTTGTGACGATAATCTAGGCTTTGTACTTATTCAAGCAATATAACCACATATGATCAAAAAACCTTCAGTAAAGTGCATCATTTATAAGAGTATAAGATAAATCTTTGTAATTCACTTGATGAACTAGAGACTTATCTTGAGGTAATTTGCCTTCTCATAGGTAATCCACAAATAATTTTCTCCAATGTGTTGATTTCAAAATTTTAGTGATGACAACCTAACATTTTTCCTTGTCCAAATAAATATATTAAATGTCAATTGGGGATAGGACCCGTCAATCTTGAACTTTAATAGGCACAGATGGACTCCTCTTCCAAATAAGTTATCTCCTTATATTTATATCACTAAAATCTTTCATATCACAACACAAAATGCTATTATTAAAATTTTGTCTTATAATTATACTACCAAAATCTTTCATATTACATAAAAAACATTACTATTTTAATTTTTAAAAACTAGAAGACACATTTGTTGTATAGATAAAGTGTCATATAAATAAAAGTTAAAATTTAGGTGTTAGGAATATAAACACATGGAATAAATGATATGTATGTAAATTTTCCTACTAAAAAACTTATTTATATTGTCGTTACTAAGTGTAAAACAACAAAAAAAACTCCACTCATAACCGGATCTAATTATTTGCAGCTTCGTATCCAGATGACATGCTAGACCTGTCTCTTGAAAAGAAGGCCATTGATCGAGTTAAACAGCCTCGCAATATGAACCTTAGCGAAAGGTGATAATTTTGACGTGATATTAATGATTTCAAGAAAGTTTAGGAGGAGATTAGGCGGAAGGTTATAGCTAGCTTTAGCTCACTAAAAACAACCTTAAAAGTAAAATTACCCCATTAACATTCTTAAAAAGCTGCCTTTTCACCCCAACTGCCTCGCTTTGTGAATCGTGAAAGCCCTTTTTTCTGGATTGAAAATACTGATAAGAAAACCCTAATTTTAAAAGAATCATTTTCCCCATCATTCCCACTTTCCCAATTGTTTTTCCTGTCCCTATTTTCTCAGACTCGGGTTGTGAGAATATCTACTGAATCTTCTCCTCATCACTACCAGTAGAGAAGATAGCGATGCGGCTCCTCATTGCCACTGCTCTCGTCCTCCTTCTACACGCCGAATCCGCCCCGGCGAACCACACTGCCTACCTCAGCAGCGCGCCTTCAATTGTGCCTGCATTCCCCCTCGGCGGCGGCAACCGCAACGCCTCCGCCGGCTGTGAGCTCGACCTCTCAGCTGAAATGTTCGGCGGGGTCAAAGGGGCCTGCATTGGCGGCGTGAAGCTCGACCGCAGCCGCTGCTGTCCTGTTCTCGCAGCCTGGCTCTTTGCTGCTCACGCCCGCTCTTCCCTCCGTTACCATCCCTACGCATCGCCTGCTCCAGTTGGAGAAGATCCTTCACCAATGATGCCGGAGACTGACTCGAAGCGCTGCGCCGATGAGCTCCAAACCGCGCTTGCTGCCCGCAACATCAGTCTTCCCCGCCCCAACGCCACCTGCGACACGGCCCTTTGCTTCTGCGGCATCCATCTTCATCAAATCAGTTCGCTGTCTTGTTCAACTGATTTTAACGTCTCGGCTTCCAGCAAGAGTGGAGGTGGCATTAGACCCACTGGCGACGTCGACGAGCTGGAGCGCGACTGTCGCAATGCCTCTTTTGCCGGCTGCAATCGTTGCCTCAATTCCCTCGAGAAGGTGCGTGCTGTAAAAAAAGCATATTCTAGTGTTTATTTCGACATTAATGAAGTCTTAACGGATTTGTAAGACGTGGAGAGCAATAAATTCGTCACTCATTCTTCTTATATATATACGTATACATATATTTGTTTTGGTTGATAGTTAAAGGGCGGCGAAGGTGGCGGCGGTGGGGAGAGGGTGGCGAGGATGATGGACCGGGATTGTCGGCTAATGGGTCTTACTTGGCTGTTGGGGAGAAATAAAACGGCCTATATTCCGACGGTGTCGGCCGTACTAAGGGCGATTCTCTACAGCGCCCACCCACCGACGCCGCCATACGGATGCAGTCAGGATGAAGAGAACATGCCGCTCGCCGTCGACTCCATTCAGGTCCAGCGCGCGGCCACCGGCGTTTATTCATCTGTTTCCCGTTATGCTCCCTTTGTTCTACTTTATTTTCTGCTGGCTCTCAGTGCTGCTGTTCAAGTTGCAGAGTAAGTGATGGTGTCTACATTTAGTCATTTTGGTTTGGAGATGGCACTGCAATGTTACTGTAGTATATGGATGATGTTCGTGCGGCAGTCTCCGGCTTTTTACCTTTTGAATTTAGAAAACGACGAGGGATAGCGAATTAGCGATCTGTATGGGGCTACTGTTTTAATTTATATATATATATATGTATAATCTATGCATATTATTGTTGGAAACAACTTTGCAGACTTCATGTTGAGGGTGCTATAATGACCCAAATCATTGGTCCAATGCGCACGTTGTAAGGATCAGATTGTTTGGATGCATCGAAAGGTGCTTGAGTTTTAATTTAGATATCGGTTTAAAAGTTGTATAATTAAAGGGAAATGAAAGTGGGATACTTTAAAGATTTAAAGTAAGTTTAAATATGAAAGCTTAAAAAGGTGATTCTGATTTTGCTTTTTCATGTCGTGATATATATTAAAGAAAAGGAAGCTTAGATAGAACATTAATGATGATTTGATTATGTTAATGATCAGTTTATTACGTAGCCAATTTTTTAATTAAAAATATTTATTCGTCTCTTCGATATGATTTAATTTAATCGAAATATTTGAAGTCATTTTATGGAACCTCGCCCTCCATTTATTTTCAAATCTTTTGGGCGAGGAATATTTATGCTATTATTTATGCTCCATTTCTTCGCTCATTCTGTCAGCCCGTCTGGGCAGCACATTCAACCGCTTTTTAATGTAAAAAGTATTTAACTAAATTTTACTGAAGTAAAAAAATCATCTAAGATAATCTATTAGATTTGTGTGAAATAATTGGATTTATTATTCAATTAATCAAAATTTAAAGCGAGCTTGAACATTTTGCTAGTGGGGAAGTAGGAGAATTCGGAAAGGTGTTAGAAACCCATTGGAAATTAACAAAGGCACCGTTTTGGGGCAAATTTTTCTATCCAGAGAGCCGTGTACGTCGTCCAATCAGAAATTTTTTTTTTTTAAAAAAAAAAATAGAAAGTGGACCCCACCCCCATACACTTTTGGGTGAGGGTGGGATCTGATTGGACGACGTACGCAGCGTACGTCGTCCGGATTGGAAAATTTCGCCCGTTTGGGAGTGCATCGCATGGCATTTTTACAGAAAGAGTCCACTGGCCTGTGCTCGACTATGGCTTTTTACCGATCGAGCATGGCTTTCCCTCTCTTCGCCCCTTAAACGCTGCTCTAGCCAACAAAATATTTCTTTTTTTGTTTTTTTAAGCATTTTATTTCTTTGAAAATTTATGCATGTTCATTTTCCAAACAACTCGAAAAGAGAATTTGTTTTTCTCACACAAAATTAATGAACTACAAAACCGGTGTATTTACACGTCACGATTAACCAATTAGATTTTGATAAGTAAAAAAGTATAGGTTGAGGTTTTTATTGTGAATTTTTATGCATGAGTACAAATTTGAGAAACAAATGAAAGTGTGTATTAGTTTTATAAATAGCTAACTTTGGAGTGCTATATATCAAATATATGAGTATCACAATTATGTTACAAACAACATTACTAAACAGGAGTGAATAGTTATTTGTTCAGAAACACCTGCACACAGCTATTTTCAAATACTATAACAAACAACTAGACAGCTTCCCCGCAGCAGCTTTCGAGACAACTAAACAGCAGCTGAAAAGCTACAGCTGCTCCAAACAGACCATAATTCTCAATTTGATTTACAATTATCATATTTAATTATGTATATTTGTGGATATTTTATTGATAATTGTGGATATTTTATAACATCATAATATATAATATCTAATAAATATTAAATTTGATACATGAATCATCAACACATTCGATTTAGTAACAATATATAATAAATTAATACTCTACATAATGATTTACTACCTAAATAGCAATGATGAAACTGTCTAAAGTACAAAATATTTGAAGTTTATTAAAATTTTAATTTTATGAAATAATTAAAATGATTTTAGCTATTATTCAAATTCCCTTATATATATATATATATATATATATATATATATATATATATATATATATATGATTTGATCTATGATTTTAGACCTAACTCGGGTTAAATCAAATCAACATAAAATACCAGGTCAACTCGTCCTAATTCGAGTTAACCCAAACCAAATTAAAAACACCAGGTCAACCCGGCCTAACTCGGGTTAAGCCAAATCAACTAAAAGCAACCCCGGTTCAACCTTACCTAACTTGGATTAACCCCAAACCAACTAAAACACCTCGAGTCAATCTGACGTACCTCGAGCTGAATCAAGCAAACTTAAACTTGACTCAACCATGTCAACCCTAACCAAGCCAACCCCAACCAAACCAACCCCAAGTTTAACCTAACTTAAACTTCACCCAAAACTCAGCCCAATATCAAGTCTAACTCAACTTAAACTTGACTCAACCAAGTCAATCCCACCCAAACCAACTCCAAGTCTAACCTAACATAGACTTGATCCAAAACTCAGACCAATCTCAAGTCTAACCCAACTTAGACTTCCAACCCAAAGTCTAACCAAACTTAGACTTAACCCAAACAAACCAATCACAAGTCTAACCCAACCTAGACTTGTCTCCAAGCCACCCCCAACCAAACCAGTCCAAACCCGAACCTACCCAGCTAACCTAGGTTAACTCAAGTCGACCGGAAGCTCATCCAAGTCAGCTTGAATGAAATATATGTTAAGCTAGCCTAACTTAACTCGAACTCAAGTAACCTAGAGTTAAGGAGTGTTTGACCTCTCATAAGATATTAGAAGCACACTTAACACTTATCGGGGACGACTTGGACTGAAATGTCAAACAAACATAAAAGACATAAAATAAAATGCTCCTTAAAGAACCACTAAAACTTAAACTTCTACCATAAAAATGGAACTTGATTTGAGAATGCACTTTGGAGGAGGTAACCCGTGGATGCTAGCAAAGTACTTTCTAGTCACTTGTGACTAATTAAATCACAAACCCCAATGGTCCTAAGAGGATAAAACCATGGGATTTTGACAGGGTTATTTCAAAATCAAAATAAAATAAAAATCTTAAAAATCTTAATATGGTAAAAGTCTTAAGCAAACTAAAAGTGTCAACGCCAAAAATCCAAAAAAGACATCAAAACTTAAATGGAATCATAATGAACAAAAATTACTAAATGCAACATTACCTCTGCTACCAGGGTCTACAATGATCATTTGGATGACGCAACCCATGGTTACTGACAAAAATCTTTCAGTCGGAGTTGGTTTGACCGCCACTTCAGACTAAGTAGGTCAGAGAAATCGACAACTCCGGGACGACGGAAAGCTATGGACATCTTGAACGGGTGGTCTTAACTAAAATACATAAAAACTAATAAAAAATATGTTATGCTAACTCTATTTTGCAATGCTGTTGAGGATAAAAGTCAGGAAGTCACCTTAGATTTACTTTATATGTTATCTAGGATGTGCTAATTCTATTTTGTAGGGATGTTACTACCAATCATTAAAACTACCTGAAACATGAAGTAAAGGAAGAAGCTCAACTAAATCACTAAAAGTAGTACAAATAATATAAATTGGGACTTGTAACCCTAACTCTTTTGGTGGGCTTCGAATCTAAGGATGTTTGTCGAGTTATGAAGTAAATCCTTACTTTTAGGCTTCTACATGATCGTATGACATGCAACATAAGTCCTAATACAATAAAATAAAACATTAAAACCTTTAAAATCAAATTCTTAAGGACAAAATCACAACCCTAATTGAGATTTTTCTTATGGGATCCTGGTTACTTAATATGTAAGTAACTATAGAGGATTTCCCTTACAGGAAGATGTAGAACTTATAATAGACATAAAAACTTGAATCTCTGGTTTTTGGTTATTTTTGTAAAGTCTTCTTCACAAGACATGCCCTCAAGGTGTTTCTAATATGATATAACTTTGGATGTATGCTTTGGGGTTATCCATGCGAAGATGACTTCATGAAAGTTCCCAACATACTTATTCTCATTTTTCTTCGCCATCATATTCCCTTATCTTTTGACTCTCCTATTCCTCAAGTCATCTATTTGAACAAGAGGAGAGATTTGCTCGAAGAAGAGATTGCATAACGATAGAGTAGCTGGTTAATCCCCTAATAAATAGACTAGAATTGTAGAAATTTGGCACCAGGCAATCCAAGCGGTTACCAAATTTTTGGCTCCCCAATCAGGTTTCACACGTGACAGCATTCCTCCGTGTAGTGGCCATGGTTACATTGGTACTGATTGTATTTCTTTGGGTCCCGTAAGGCTGGGGCCGCCTTCACTGGTGGGGCTAGTTTGTAATAGACCTTGTTTTGGATAGCTTAGACTATTTTATCCATCGACACAATGAGGAGTGTCAAAACTTAAATTTCCCGATAGGCAACTCATCACTTGTAATATTGAGTCAGCCACTAATTAGAGTGTCATTTCAGTCATGATTCTCTCAGTCATTTCGTCGCTGAGCTCGGGACTGAGAGTTGTTGTTTTGGTGAAATGAAAGAGGAATGATTCTCTTTTTCTTTCTAGGACTCCTCCCATTCTTTCTGCTTCTTTGAAGGGTGGTCGGATGATTCTAGCTTATCTTTTGAAGAGTCTTGAAGGTTTTCCTTGACGATTATGTGCTTGTTTTTCTTCTCTAATACTTTTACAAAAGTAACATTTAAATAGGTTTAGATCATATCTGAACTGCTCACTACGAAGTCCTTGTTTCAAAGTCATTTCAGCTATATCAAGCTTTATATCTCTAATTTTGAGTAACTCTAGCCTAACCTAAACCCAAGCTAACCCAACATGCCCAAAATTGACTAAACACCCAAATAATGCCAAATTTATCCCCCAAACTTATTCAAAACCACCCAATCCTCTTTTAAATATTTTATGACAATCATAGACACCATTTTGAACAATCAATTGGACCTAACCCAAGCTTGAACCCAACCTAGCCCAACTTGAACCCACTTGGCCCAAAATTGAACCCATGAGCCAAATTGACCAAACCTAGCCAAATTGATCAAACCAAGCTCACCATAGCCAGCCATTGGACCCCTAGGGTTGAGCTAGATACACCTAGCCCACTCTAGTGGAGCCATGGACCAAAGGTCCCATGATTTAGGTGATCCCCTACCTTAAATGGGTAAAACTTAAAGAGAGTTGTAATGAGTACTTAACACTTAAGCTCACCCCACTTATGACCTGCTCTTTGGCTCACCTGTCCACTGCACACCTCCCCTGGTCTAGCCGGCCAGTCTAGTCTGAGGAGGCAA
Source organism: Papilionanthe hookeriana x Papilionanthe teres (assembly GCA_022702705.1). Classification (NCBI taxonomy): domain Eukaryota; kingdom Viridiplantae; phylum Streptophyta; class Magnoliopsida; order Asparagales; family Orchidaceae; genus Papilionanthe; species Papilionanthe hookeriana x Papilionanthe teres. Next base: position 82,907,816 of record CM040432.1, on the reverse strand, counting down.
AATTGAGAGCCACCTCCCATGGACGAAACCCAAATTCACCTATCTAAGCTATCTCACCTTGATTGGTTAATTGCTCATTATTGCCCTCCACGTAAGCACTTAAACTCACCCAAATCCCAGCCATGATAGCCCCTCTAAGCTCCTCTATTTAAACTACCATCCTTGATGACCAAAGAGGTAGTGTGCACAAAACTTAGGGAAATCTGCCAAATTGTTCCCAAAGCTAATTATAACCTCCTAAGCTCATCCCAGCCACTTCCCTACCATTTCCCCCACTGCCTGAGCTCAATTTTGAAGCTCAAAACCTTACCGGAACCAGGACACATTCCATTACCACTCTACACTGAACCAAAATCAAATTAACTACACCCACACCATCCCCACATTAAAAGAATAAGTTCCCCCATCAAAGCCCCATCACAGAGAGCCTCTACCCCAGAATTTGATCAACACTTGAAATTGGGTCTGGTTGAACTCGGGTCCAAATATTTCACCAGGGCAAAAGGCTTCATTTGGAGGTTCATTGGGACCAATAGAAGCTGCTATAAACATCTGATCGAGGTCGTTAGATCGCGTGTGTAACGTTTGAATAGCTGGGATTGTGTCGGATAAAGGATCTATACATAAAGAGCTCACTAACTCAAATGGCAGGGTCCAAACAGAGCACGCCGCACAGTGCTTCGACGCGCCGTAGGTTGTCATAGCACTCAGTCGGATAAGTATGAAATTAAATATATTTTTATATATTTAAATCAATCCACATTTAAAAATTCATACCTTTGTGTAGAAAAATCATAAAAATAAAAGAAAAATATTCTCTTGCTCAGTGAATAGAGGAGAACAATGTACAATTAGTATCAAGATTATTTGATGTATATTTTATTTTTAATTAATTAAATACAATATTCCTTATTTCAATTCTCCATTTGTATGTACATCTCACAATGACATGAAAATTAGAGCTTTTTGTTCTCTCTATCATGAGGGATCTTTCCTGATTTTTTTAAGGTCAGGAGAGATCTCTATGAGGAGATCTCTATTTTTCAAGTTGTAGGTATCTGTTTTGGTATAAAAATTATATTAATTAAAATATTAATAAAAAAATCCAAAGTAAATTTTTATAGATTCACTATATCCAGGGGAATATAGGAAAAATGTAAACTTAGTTTAACTCATTAAGTATAACCCTAACTGTAATTAAGCCCTAAATTCTAAAGAAAAAAAATTGGATTAAATATAAATGAAAATAAACTAAAAATCATTCTCTGTTGTAATTTAAGGTCAAAGAAACTTACAATAAAAATTTAATTCAATTAGAGTTAAATTAAATATTTAAATGAATTTCTCAAACTAAATCATACCTTTGACATTTATATAATTATAATAATTAAAATAAGCTTAAAAAAACCATTAAATTATTTTTGGGAGTTCTCTATGATAAGAGGAGTCTCTAAAAAATAAAATTGTAATTAAAATAAAATTTTTATTTCTAAACATTATTTTAATATTTAAATAATTAAAAATTAATAAAAATCACAAAACTAAAAAAATTGAAGAAAATATTTCAAATTACCTTCTAATCACTCAAGAACAATTGGGATAATTTTCCTAACCCTCTAAATAAAGATATTAAATTTTAAATGGTCAAAATTAACTATTAAAGGCTAAAATAGATTTCCGTAATTTCTTATTAAAACAATTCTAATAATTAAAATATAAATCACAAAAATATGAAATTTGGTTTCTTGGTTTCCTAACCTTAGAGAGATTTTAAAAAAATAAAAACATAATTTTCCAATTAAATAAAATTTTATATTTAATTAATACTCCACAAATTGAAATAATTATAATAATTATATTAAAATTCAAAAAATCATGAAATTTGTTCCAAATGATTCTTTGGTCTACTTGAACCTCCAATAATTTTATTTGGGACATATGTTTCATTTTTACTATGTTATTGAATTTTCTTTGAAAATCCCTATTTTACATAAAAATAATTATATAAATTAAATTTAATTAAGAGAAATCACATTTTCTCCTATAATGCTTTAATCGACTCATAAGTGGGGTAATATAAAATTTTAAAGTCATTTGAATTAAGTTTAATGAATTATGAAGTGATAAAACCTTTAGGGGCAAAAGTACAATTTTGAAGATTTAGCCTTAATTAAACATTTAGGCTTGATTTAAAAGGTAAAAGGGTAATGGATAATCTTAATAAACATGTTTGAATAATTAAAATACATGAAGGGATAAATGGCAGAAACCCATCTCATTTTTTTCACATTAAAAGATAAGCTTATGAATTTATTAATCATATTAATTTGGATGAAAATTAAACTAAATGATTCTTAAGGTAAGGGGTTGACTTTGGAAGTTGATAACTTACTACTTCAACACCCCTAGTTGATGATAAAATAATGATCCAACACATTAATAAGAATCATATTCATGTAACTTAACTTTTCTAAAAGTTATAAATACACTCACCTAAGTCTTAAGGGCTTGGTAGTGAGACTAGGCTTAATCAAATTTGACTAATGAGGTTTAGAAAAGAAAACACAACTAATTTTAAACATATTTGAAACACTACAAGCCCATCAAAATTGATTAAATTCTTTCATAAATTAAATTACCTCTAAAGTCCCTACTTACATAATTCGTAATAAAATATCAAGTGATAGTTGCCCCACTTTTTGGGATAATAAAAACATTAGGTCATTGAGCATAAGGGTATTAAATAGATGAACCATTTAATAATTATGATAAGTCCAAATGAACTCACGAAAGTTCAAAAGGGTTGTGAAATACCTAGGTATTCCCTAGACCTTCTCACAAGTCATTTGGACACCTTGTAGGGCACCTATCATATTTATTAGAAGAAGGCATCTCTTAAATGAATAAATAGGACCCACCAAGTTATGACATAGGACTTAGCAGGCCCATGATAAACCTATCTATGGGTTTTCCTTTCCTAAAAATTATAAATGTTTATTAAAAATATACTAAATTTTCAGGTGGAGGAACGAGAAGACTCGTCATGTACACTTTTATAAGTTTATAGTACCTTCCTTTACTGTACATTTCTTGCTTATGAGCCTGCATGATAAACAATAATGTCACCTTGCATAAAAACCAGAGCTTTTAGGTTAGCCACAAAACTGAAACAAAAATCAAAATTAAAATCAAAACAAGATAAAATTCGTAGTCACAACAATCAAAATTTAAGAGTACTCAAGATTTAATCACAAACAAAATGAAAATCACAATTACAACTAAATTAAAATACCTCTATCGGATGATCGAGAATACCTCAGAGGATGCAACCTACGGCTTCTAACAAGATTTCCCACGGTCTAAATGAAAGTATGGAACTCATTTAGTTGAGTTTAGTAAATTCATTTAGACTAAGTGAATCCAAAGAAAATAGTGGTGCTAGAATAAGGGAACCGTGGGATCCTAACCGGTGTCGCTATAATCAACTTAAATATTACCCTAACAAGACATTAAGACACCTCAATTTAAATCCTCTCCAAAACATGCTACTTCTCTTTTCTACTCAATCAGACACTTCTACAACTAAACCTGCTACGATGAGGAGCTTGGAGCATGCATAGTGGGCAACTGACCATCTTCAACAGGAAAATTCCTTAGAATAAATAGAAGCCATAGAATTTCGAGATAGCTTGCCCAGTGCAGCATAAACCCTGAACTTATCTCTTTAAGCCTTTGCACCTTATGCAATATAAGCCGTAACGCGTCTTAGGTTCTTAGATTGTCATCTGATATGACATAAATCCTTCTATCTTCCAGGCTATTCCCATGATCGATTACAAGTGAATGTAAGCCCTAAATAATAAAATTGACAAGATGAAACATTAAATAAATATCTCAAATTGAAGCCAAAACATATGATAGTTTGGGAAAGAACATCAAGATACTTCTTGGATCTTTGTCTTTCCCCTAGCTCTCTCCTCCTTTGGATTCCTACAATAACTGTTCTGAAACTTGAGCCACTCACCTATTAGATTTCCCATTATCAAATTTTCTTGAAGAATCTAACCATTTAGAAATCATGGATACAATATTTCTCGATCTATATCAAGAGTTTTCTTAGGTAACTTCGGTTATCTAAGATGTAATTAACTATAGGGGCTTGCCCTTATAGAAAATTTAAAGACACCATATTAATATAAACATTATCTAGTTGCTTCATACTAGATAGGGGAAATTGTCAGTTAACATTAATGGTTCCCAGACCAAACAGATGTCATGGATCCTTTAGTTTATTTGATCAAGCCTCACCATCAAGCAATGTGTCCATTCTTTGGGATAGATACATGGCTTGAGGTATAGTGCTTGATTATTTGGGATCAATTTGATTTCATATTTTTTAAAATTAAAAAAAATGATATTTTTTGAAATTATATATATATTAAATTAAATCCATCTTAAGAACCCTTTTGCAACCCATAGGTCTCACTCTGGAGTTTCATCGATTCCCTCCACCTGGGGGCTAACATCTAGTATCAAAACATAAAACAATAAATTGAATTGGGACTTTAGGCTATCACTCTAAAGTCCTCTAATTCTACACACATCAAATTATATCTCCATATTTATTTGCACTCAACCATATGGATCACATTCTATCCCATATAATCCCATGTGATTTTCTCCAATATTAACTAAGATAATACCATACTGACCCGACCACAATTACACAAGTAAAATAACTTATAAAATTATGGCCAAATTTGACCCCAAATCAGATTAAGCGGCTAATGTATGATAATTAAAGATTAAAGTTTTTATAAATAAATATAAATCGTACACTAGGGGTACTACATAAGTATACTTAGTTTCAAGTAATATAGAGCTTTCTTTTAAAACCATAATATTGATCCCAAAGAGAAGCAAGGTAAGAAATTCTTTAGGCTAATTCTAGTTTAATTCTATAAGGCTTTAATTTGAAATGTCAATTAAAATGGTTTTTCTAATAACTATTCCTAAATAAAAATCTAAAATAAAAAGATAACTTATTCGGATAAATTGGTTTAGAGAATTTTGAGATGTTAAAGACTACTTTTCTCTTGCAATTATCTAGATAACGTGTAGGAAAGAAATGCTTAAAATTTAACGTAGTAGTGACAAATAGGAGCATATATATTCTTTACCCTCGTTACAACATCTAAAGAACATTGGCTAGTTTTAGAAGATAAGATCAGGATGTATTATTAGTAGTAGGGGACGACGTTCTAGGCTCTCATTTCTATTTCCCCCCCCCATTGGTGCCTATGTATGGCCTACTAGTGATCAGTCATCTCCTTTTAAACCAAATTAATAGAATTTAGCCTGTCACTCTCAAAACATATTTAATTCTGTGCCCTTCAAAGATTATCTCCCTAAATATTCGCACCTCCCCCTTTAAGGATATACCATCTACCTTTCCAAGGGAAATGTAATACTTACAAGTTAAGAAATCTTAGCCCACGATCATATCTTAAGAATTCTCCACAGATGTTAACGATACAAGAGGCCAATTTGTAAAATAAATGAAGATCCGATAAAGTATCATCACATTAGTTTAATAAGAGAATATCTAAGAAAATCTTGATTCCTGAACATGCATCTATTTCATAGCAAAAGAAAAGTAAAATGAAGATAATGACATAAGAAGTAAAAGGATTGATAGAATTATGTAATAAATTAAGTGCCAACAAGGAACATATGTCTTTACTATTCTATTAGTTTATGCAACGATCTGTCACCTAGAAGCATCTAATAGAAATAGATTATTAAATTATAATTCCTTAAAAGTTGCATTGCCGCCTAACTATTTTACTAGTTAACCGGACAATCTGAGTGCACTCAAGTTGCGAGATCACTTACAACAAGTTTTAACATAACCTATTACCACTTAAGTTATGTAAATTAAGCGAAGGAGATGTTACTTATCACATTAAAAAGAAAATAATTCTATCATAAAAATCATTCTCCTACACATGCCACTACTTCATATTAAAAGAAAATAGTAAAGAAAATTACTTATAAAGCACGGATAGAACACAACAGAAAACTTTGTTTAAATCAAAGAAAATCTACCAAAAAGTGTTTACAACAATTATAAGAAAATTAAGAACATAATACTTAGCTTTTTCCCTCTGAAAGAAAGAAGAGAATCTCTCCACTAAAGTCTCACACCGATCCATGCGCTGCTCATACATTCCTTACTTAAAACTCTCAAAATCCCTCACCAATCTCTCCAGAAAATGTAGAAATCTACATCTCCTAACTCACACCAAACTCCACACACACACCCCTTGGACCTTATGTAAAACAACCCCAAAATGACTTTAAATGGACTCCCCTTAGCTGTAGAATTAATCTCTATTTATAGAGCTTCAAAAATGACTAATGGTTGCTTCAGGTATCTTTTCAAAATTCATCAACATTCGTTGAATGTTCTAGAAATTAATTGTGGTGTTGACTCAATGCTATATATATGCGTACTAAAAGTTCAATCCTCGGCAACGGCGCTAAAAACTTGACCCGCAATCCGCTGATGACAAATATAATAATTAATTCTTTCAAATATATGTAATAGATAATAATAGCAACTAGTGTATACAAATATAATTTTATTGAAAATATTTTACACACTAGGGGTACAACAAAAGTATACGTATCATATCAAGTAATATAGGGCTTTGAAACAAAGACCCCAGTATCGATCTTACGAGGAGTGAATTATGGATTTTTAAATATTTTAATTTTATTTTTATGTATTTCTTTTATAGTTTATAAATTTGATATTTTTAATTTACTAGATGCAATAAAAAAGCAGCAATGAAATATGCAATAATAAAGCAGTAATGAAATGATTGGTGTAAATAACAATAAGAACACAACTTTCTTCCTTTCAATTAATCCTAGATTTTCTAAGTTAACGATAATATTCGTGGAGAATATAAATTTATGATATTGTGCCAAATATAAGCATTCATATTCTTTACCCTTTGATCCAGGTGTAACGAACATTGGCTAGCCTATAGATCAGGTCCGGATGTATTGTTAGTAGAATGGGTTAATCTAGGCTCACACTTAGTAGATGTCCGAGGGTGGCTATGGTTGGCCCTACTAGTGACCCTTTCCTTCTTTATAAACCAAATCACGAGAATTTAGTACGTCACTCTAAAAACTTATTAATTCTATGCCCATTATATAATATCTTCCTATTTATTTGCACTTCACCTTGAATAACCCGCATAAGGCCTTCGACTACCCAAGGATTCATGTGATATCTACTAGTTAAGAATTCATCTCCTTCTAGGTATCAAAACTCTTCAACGGATTTTAACAATAAAAGTGATCAATTTGTAAAGTAAATGAAGATACGTTATTAATATCATCACAATGTTTTAAAATATAAATAGTTTTTAATTCTCCATCGAATTTTATATTATCTTATTTATCTTTTCATAATTGAAAGGAGAAAGTAAACTAACTACTCAGAATACGTTGAATTTAAACAACAAAACATGATAATAAAACTTTGAATAAAATTACAAATACTTATCTCAAGTGTTTCTCCTACTGAACCTCTGAATTCTTCTGATTCCAAAGCAAATAAATAACAAAAGCACTAACTCTTTAAACTCTTAATACACACTCTAAATAAACTCACTAATTAATAAAAGTGGCCTTAAAGTATTTCTCTAATTCTCCCTCTAGATGGGCTCTAGATAGGGGGATGTATGGGGGCATTTTTCTCTGAAGGAGTACCCTCCTATTTATAGGCTTCAAGGGTTGCCTTAAGGCACCTCTTCAAAATGTGTCCACATTCAATGAATCTTCTAGAATGTGTGTCTGACGCCTAGGCGCCGGAATCTAGCACCTAGGAGCCAGACTCTGCGTCCAGTTCTTTGCATCTCTTCACTTTGGATCGCACCTCTTCAAGATTAAAACCTTTTTTAAGCTTCCAAATACATTGTATCACATGTCCTATAAACCGAGAACAACTGCAAGTCTTCTAGAAGGTCCAATAACCGCTAACACCTTCAAAATAACTATCCAAAAGTCTTCAAAAATCTTGACAGATCCCGTATCGACCTAGCGCTTAGGCGCCGGATTCTGGCGCTTAGGCGCCAGACCAATAATTTTGACAATTTTGCATTTTGGCTCCATTTTGGCTCCTTTTTACTCCATTTTGCTCCTTTTTCATTTTTTTTTTCTTTTGAACATTTTTCCATCACCTATATCCAAAAACACAAAAATACCTTTCATTAAAGCATAATATCCTTAAAAATTTGATAAAAATCAAGGCATAAAAATGGGTATTTTTTCATGGATCAAAATCCCCCAAACTTAAATGTTACTTGTCCTCAAGTAACTCTTTTTACTATATAAAATGTATAACATTTGGAATGAAAGAAAAATATTTAAGACTCCTTGTAATTTTTGATCTTATAAAGGCTTTAGTAAATCATTAACCAAATTTCACTAAGTTTAATTTTAAGAATTTAAAGAATATTCAACTACCGAATCATAAGACTTCAAAAATTTTTCATTCATTTTGAAAATAATAGAAGTTTATTATATTAAGATCACATAGATTATTTACAAGAAAAAGATTTTCATGAAAAGTTATTCTTAAATAAAGATTCATGCATGAAAATTAAGTAAAAGTATGTAACTAGTTTTCTTCATATATGATAATTCAAGTAAAGCCAATTTTTGATTAGGCATATCCTCAAGCTTCTCATCTTTTTCTCTCTTCTTTTTTTTTCACAATGAGGATTACTATATCTGGATAGCCTGTTAATGATTTTGAACTTCACTATCCTTAATTTATATTTTCAAACTTTTACATTTTCACTTAATTATTATAACATGAATAGAATTTCAAAAAGATTTTCAATCTTTCCTTTTTCAAGTTATAATTTTTGATTTCTTAATACTTCTAAAATTCAATTATTTTTGTTATGAATAGAAAAATTTCTTAATCTTATTCTTCTTTAAGTTAAATAATTATATTCTTAAATTCAATCAAAGTTATTAAAATTTTTGTTAAGTCCACTAAATTATTTATAATTTCAAAAATTTAAGTGATCTTAAATAGATTCTTCATTCCTTATGTTATGTTAAGATTTTTTTTTAGAAAATATTAGTTTATTAAGGACAAATAAAATTTAAATTTGCATGTATTTTTTCTTCCCCCAAACTTAAGTTTTGGTATATCATGAAAATAATAAGGTATGAGAGAAAGAAAAGTATAATTTAAAAAGGAATTTTATAAGCATGTAAAAAAAAATTCTAGAAAGAAATATAATTTACTTCTACACATGCTTTTTATGAATATTACAGAAATAATGGAGCATATAAAAGTAAGCAGGCTCAAAAATTTTATATAGCAGTAGTTGAATTAAATAACTATATTACTAACGGAAATAAAATAACATTACTAACTATTCTAAAATGCTTAAGCGAGTAAGTCGAAACAAAAAATAAACACAAATTCATTCAAATTTCAGTCAGCAACTAAATATCTAAAACAGTCTCAACATCAAATAATTCATATAAAGTCTCATAAAAAATCTAAACTTGTAAACAACAAACAACAATCAGTACTAGCAAACAAAAACTAAACTGACAACGGACTCAACACATCTCAGAGGTAAATCAGGCCACTAATCACTGTCTGTAGCCTCGTCATCGTCATCACCAAAAGAAAACTCCACATCCTTAGGATTAACATATGGTGAAAATCTAGGATAGCTGGGAAACTAAATATCATGCTCACCCTTCAAAAAGCTGACTAAAGACTCTGAATACTCAGCATCATATTCACTCTTCCTCTGGGTGTAATCAGATAGGTGATCAATCTTCTTATCCATAGTATCAATTCTATAGTGAGTTAGAAATAACTCATTCTACTGCTCCAGAAAATGATCATGCATCGATTCCCAAAAACTAGATGGTGGCTCAGCAGTAGAAATAGAAGGTCTGAAGTGGAAGCTCTACCTGAAGTAGGTGCAGAAGTAGAAGGGGCTGTAGATCTCTTCTCACGAAGACGATCATAGATACTAACACTCTCCTGCCCAATTGGCTTGGTAGACTTCAGCTTCTTCTCAGAAATATCAGCACTGACTCCATTGTTCACACATAAAGAATAAATCAGAGATTGGAATCCTAGTCCTATAGAAGTACTGAATCTAGCAGTAGACTCCACAAAATCATAAATAATACTACCGACATCTATCGGCTTCCTCTCCTGAATGCAGTAGTTTAAGATAGCTCGATCTCTAGTCACTTCGCTCGAGTGGTTGGAAGGTATAAGTCTTGCAGAAATAAAATTATGCCATGCCTTTGAAATACCATTTAACTTATAAGATTTGAAATTTACCTGTTTATCATTCCAGATCTTCCAAGCTCTAGTGCCGTCAGTCAAATAAGCAATAATCATCTCAAGATATCCTTCAGATGGAGATAATCCAGAATAGTGGCACTCAATGGTAGGTGGCAGTCCATAAAAACATTGATCCTTTCGGGAGTAAATCTTACTCCAACACTTATGACGAAGACTTCGTAGTCTTCTGCATCCAAAAAGTTAATATAAAATTCACGCACGACTGGAATAATAGCAACAACAGTGAAATAACAGAATCGTTGCCAGTTGTGCACAATGATCGTGTTCTCAATCATTTCACCAGGATTGTAGAAGCTTCCCTCTGAGATAAATTTTCTGGATGTCGCAAATTTGTGATATCAAAAATGCGTTGCTGCAGTCGTGAACTTGCTACTGTCAAAATTTTCTCGTGCCTTTCCTCGCTTAGATTTCGTTGCTATTTAAACGTTAAAGAAAACACAAATAAATTAAGGAATCAAAGATTTAAACTCTTTTTAAGCTTAAGAAAATTAAAATGAGTTTATAAATTCATGGAGAAACACTAAAAATCAAAACTTTTTCTCAAAATTTTGGTTTTTAGTCAAAAATAGGAAAAACTATGGTGAAAATAAAAAATAAATGGATTAGAGTAAAGATCTGACCTTAAGATGAAGAAATCAAGTGATTTCTGGATCAAAATCTTCATGTTTTGACCTCAAAATGGATTTAGGAGGTGGGTTTTCGTGAAAAAGAGGAAGAAGATGAAGCTTAGGCGTCAAAAAAGGACAATGAGGGTTTAAATTGTGTTTTTCGGGTAAGTAGGCTGAACTAGCTTTCCAAAAAAATCTCTTAAAAATTTTATTTTCCACCAAAATTCATAAATTAAACTTCTAATTACTCATATAAGACTATTGCTTCAGTTTCCATCTTCCAAAATATTTTCCAAAAAATTTAAAAATTAAAAATTAAATTCACCAATTAAACACAAGTTTAAATCAAACTCTTCTAATTCCACTCATGATTTTCAATTTCGGGCTCAATACAATTCAGATAAGTATCATAACATGATTCAAGTTCTAACAACAATCAAACAACACAAATTTGAATGCAAAAACAACACACATTGAACATGAAAGGAAACACACAAACAAACACAATCGATTCACTAAATCGATACAACGACACACTAGATAAATCACAATATCACCACAACACTATCTAATTCCCATTATCTTCACAATGAAGATTGCTTGGCCTACTGAGGAAGAATACTAACGCTCTCAAAAAATCCGTAGCCGTTTTCTCGTCGATCCAATTATTTTTCGCATACATCTCCACTTGAGCATCTTGATAACCCGCTAGATGATCAAATTGAAGTTTCTCCTGCCATTCCAGATGTTCAATTTGATGATACATCTCATGGAGGCGATCTCCAATGCTTTTAAACTCTGCTTCAAACTTATCTAGACGACTAGAAATTTTCTCTAAACTTACAGTGATGAAACCATTGAAGTAGGGTTGAGGATCCTTTGAAACCTTGTCTCTAGCCTCTTCTCCAAGATTTCTCCTCTCCATTTCTTCAAAAATCCTCTCTAATCTCTCAAGAATGGAGTGTATGGGTTGAAATAATGATTGCATAAGGATTGAGGATGAAGATAGGGTCATTTATAAGAGAAAATCGTGTGAAAAACTGAAGATTTTTTGTTTTGACACGATCTAGTAACAGTTGCGCTTAGGCGCCAAATCTGGCGCATAGGCGCCGGACCCATCGACACATAGTTTTACTCTGGCGCCTAGGCGCCGTAGCCATGTTCGACTCTGTTTCGCCTAACGTCAAGTTTCAAAGTTTCGCTCTCCAAAATAGGTAGTTTATAATAGTATGATCAATATAGACTCAGTAACACAAATTATAAGCAATCCTAATGAAGGTTAACTTGATATCCTTTTTACGCATATTTGAAATAGAGTGATCTAATGTCTAAGCTTTATATAATTCGAGATAATTTTCAGCTTAACTCAATAAAGACTTGTTGGCATTCAAATTTTCTAAATAATATAAAATTAAACAAGACTGAGGCATAACCTTACATTACAAATGTAAAAACACACAAAACAACAAATAACTATGGGTTGCCTCCCACAAAGCGTTTGGTTTAATGTCGTCAGCCGACCTAATTAAGTCTTTTATTCAGGTAGACTCAACTCATAAGCCTCTTTATAAATCTTTTTAAAATCTCCCAAATAAAGCTTCATTCTTAATCCATTAACTTTAATAAATTTTCCCATTTTGGGATCTTTAACATCCACAGTTCCATAATGGTATACTTTTTCAATTATATATGGTCTTATCCATTTTGACCTTAATTTTCCACGAAAAAGTTTTAAATGAGTATTATAATAATACTTCTTGTCCAGGCTCAAATATTTTTCTTGAAATCTTTTTATCATGTACTATTTTCATTTTCTCTTTACAAATCTTTGCATTTTCATTTGATTCATTTCTTATTTCATCCATCTCATTCAATTGCAATAATCGTTTTTCTCCTGCAGTATTCAAATCAAAATTAAACTCCTTTATCGCCTAATAAGCTTTATGTTCAAGTTCAACAGGTAAGTGACAATGTTTACCATAAACTAACCAGTAAGGTGACATTCCGATTGGTGTCTTATAAGCTGTTCTATAAGCCCATAATGCAGAATCAAGTCTATCAACTCAATCAGTTCTTTTAGGATTAACAGTCTTCTCTAAAATTCTTGAAATTTCTCTATTTGATACTTCAGCCATTCCACTTGTTTGTGGGTGATATGCAGTTGCAAATCTGTGTTTGATTCCAAATTTTTTCAATAATGATTAAATTCTTATATTTCTAAAATGACTTCCACCATCTGTGATAATTACCTTATGCATTCCAAATCATGAAAAAATCATCTTCTTTAAAAATTTTGAAACACTTTTGGAATCACAACTAGGTAAAGCTACAGCTTCAATCCATTTTGAATCGTAATCAACCGCTAATAAAATATAAATCTTTCCAGATGATGGTACAAATGGTCCCATAAAGTCTAAACCCCATATATCAAAAATTTCAACTTCCAATATATAGTTTAAAGGCATTTCATCTTTCTTGGATATATTTCCCATCCTTTGACATCGATCACATGTTTTCACATAATGTCTCACATCTTTAAATAAGGTAGGCCAATAAAATCCTAAATTTAAAATTTTAAATGCAGTTTTATCTACTCCAAACTGTCCTCCAAATTCGGAATCATGACATTTTTTAATAATAACACAAGTTTCTTCATGAGGTATACATCTACGAATTACATAATCTCTTCCTAATTTAAATAAATGAGGATCTTCCCAAATATAAGATTTAGCATGATTTTTAAATTTCATAATAAATTTGTTATCCAATCCATAAGGTAAAATATTGCTAAATAAATAGTTAACTATATCTACATACCAAGGTGTTTGGTATTCTTGAATAACATACAAATGTTCATCAAGAAATTTCTCATTTATATTTTCTTCAGTAATAACATCATTCTTAATTCTAGATAAATGATCAGTAATTTGGTTGTCCGTTCCTTTTCTATCCACTATTTGAAAATCAAATTCTTGTAGAAGTAAAACCCATCTTATCAGTCTAGGTTTAACATCTTTTTTCGTCATTAAATATTTAATAGTGGAATGATCAGTATGAACTATGCATTTGGTACCAAGAAGATAAGGACTAAATTTATCAAAGACATATACTATAGCTAAAAGCTCTTTCTCAGTAGTAGTGTAATTTCTTTGAGTTTCAGTAAGATTTTTACAAGCATAATATATAACTTTGAAAATTTTCTCATATTTTTGTCCCAATACAGCTCCAATTACAAAATCACTTGCATCGCACATTAATTCAAAAGGTTTATTCCAATTAGGTGCAATAATTATAGGTGTAGTTATTAATTTGTCTTTTAAAATATTGAAAGAATTAACACAGTCTTCATTAAATTCAAATTTAGCTTCTTTTTCCAATAAATGACAAAGAGGTTTAGCAATTTTAGAAAAATACTTTATATATCTTCTATAAAATCCAAGCATGACCTAGAAAACTTCTCACATCGATAACGGTAGTAGGGGTTGCGGTTCAACGAATAATTTTTACTTTTGCTTGATCAACTTCCATCCCTTTTTGTGAAACTTTATGACCAAGTACAATGCCTTCTGTGATCATAAATTGACATTTTTCCCAGTTAAGAATTAAATTTGTTTCTTCACATCTTTCCAGAAATTTAGAAATATTTTCCAAACAAGACTCAAAAGAAGTTCCAAAAACTGAAAAATCGTCCATGAATACTTCAATTCCTTTGTCAATCAAATCACAAAATATTGACATCATACATCTTTGAAAAGTTGCACGTGCATTACGTAAACCAAAATGCATTCTTCTAAAGGCAACTGTTCCATAAAGACTTGTAAATGTTATTTTCTTTTGGTCCTCAGGAGCAATAAGTAATTGATGATAACTAGAATATCCATCTAGAAAACAGAAATATGAGTGTTTAGCTAATTTATCAAGCATTTGATCCAAGAAAGGTAAAGGAAAATGATCCTTTCTAGCGGCGTCATTTAACTTCCGATAGTCAATGCAAATTCGCCATCCAGTAACTTGTCTTGTAGGAATTAGTTCATTTTTATCATTGATAGTGACAGTTACTCCTCATTTGTTCGGAACCCATTGGCTAACTGAAATATGATAAATAATTCCAGCATCTAACCATTTTAAAATTTCTTTTTTAACAACCTCTTTCATGATTTGATTTAATCTTCTTTGCGGTTCAATAGTAGGTTTAAAATTTTCTTCCATTAAAATTCTATGCATACAAATGGAAGGGCTTATTCCTCTTATATCAGCAATAGTCCAACAAAAGCTTTTTTATAATTCTTTAACACTCCTATTAATTTTTCTTCTTGATCTAAACTTAGCTCAGAAGAAATAATAACAGGTAAAGTTAATGAATTTCCAAGAAATGCATACTTTAAATGTGAAAGTAACATTTTTAATTCTAGTTCAGGGGCTTTTTTAATTGAGGGTAAAAGTATATCATTTTGAGTTATGTCTAAAGTTTCCCAGTTATCTTTAATAATGAGTTTCTTTAAGTAATTCATCTTATTTTAGTTCTTCATTTTCATTAGTTAAAAATTTAATTTTTTCTTCAGGAATGACTTTACATTTTTCTCGATAGTGTTTTTCACTTATAAAATCAAAAATATCCATTCGATAACATTTTTCTTTATCAGGGTACTTCATCGATTTAAGAACATTGAATTTAATCTCTTGATCATTAACTCTCATAATTAATTCTCCTTTTTGCACATCAATCATAGCTCGTCCGATAGATAGAAAAGGTCTCCCTAAAATAATTGGTATTTCTTTATCTTCTTCCATATTAAGTACAATGAAATCCATAGGGAAGATAAATTTATCTACTCTAATAAGTACATCCTCTATAACTCCTTTAGGGTAAGTGATAGATCTATCGACTAATCGAAGGGTTACGAGTGGTGGGAGTAATCTCTCCTAAATTCAACCTTTGATAAATAGAAAATGGCATGAGATTAATACTTGCTCCTAAATCACAAAAAGCTTTTCCACAAAATTTTTCTCCAATAGCACAAGGTATAGTAAAACTTCCAGGATCTTTAAGTTTCTGAGGTAATTTCTTTTGAATAATTGCACTACATTCATCACTTAGTGGAACAGTTTCAAAAGCTTCAAATTTTTGTTTCTTACTTAATATATCCTTCGTAAATTTTGCATAAGTTGGCATCTGTTCCAAGGCTTCAGCAAAGGGTATATTTATAGTAAGTTTCTTAAAAATTTTAAAGAACTTAGAAAATTGATGATCAATCTTCTGTTGTTTTAATCTTTGAGGAAAAGGTGGTGGTGGTTTTTCAACTTCCACATTAATAGAAATATTAGTTTGATCTTGATTAGGAGATGAAGTTTCTTTAGGTTTTTCAATCTCTTCAACCTCAATCTCTTTTTTCAATTTCATTCTGCATTTTTTCTTTTAATTTCTTTCCACTTCTAGGTTGTACAGCTTTAACATGTTCATGTTCTTTTACAGTTTCTTTTGGATTAATTTCAACATTGCTAGGAAGTGTTCCTAGAGGTCTGTAATTAATTAAATTAGCGATTTGTCCCATTTGATTCTCAATATTACGAATAGCAGTATTTTGATTTTTTAATTGATTACTCATTTGTAAATTTAATTCTTCTATTGATAACATTTTCTGTTGATTATTAAATCCAGGTGGTTGATGATTTGAATTTACTTGATTATTTCAATTTCCAGTTGGATGGCATTGATTATTACCCCATTGTTGTTGTTGATTATTCCAATTAAAATTAGGGTGATTTTTCCATCCAGGATTATAATAGTTTGAATACGGATTATTTTTACAAGCAATAGCTTGTAAAGTTTCAATAGTTTGAGAATCTTCAATATTAGATGAGTTGTTATGTGATATGTTGATGGCAAAATTATCTAATTTCTTAGATATTGCAGCTACTTGTGAAGCTAAGATAGAAAAGGCTTCGTTATCTTGAATACTTGACATTCTTTTAGGATTAATCCTTTCAGAAGGCCATTGAAAATTATTATTAGCCATTTCTTCAATTAAAGTATAAGCTTCTTCAAATGATTTAAACATTAAAGAATCTCCAGCAGAAGCATCAATAAGTGATTTTAGTGATCCAATTAAACCATTATAAAATGTTTGAATAATTAACCAATCAGGTAAAGCATGATGAGGACATTTTCTTAATAGTTCTTTAAATCTTTCCCAAGTTTCATAAGTTGTCTTCCCGTGAAATTGACTAAATGAAGTAATATCATTTCTTAATTTAACAGTTTTAGAATGAGGAAAATATTTTGCAAGGAATTTTTGTGCCATTTCAGCCCATGTTTTAGTAGAACCTATTGCTAATGAGTTCAACCACATCTTTGCTTTATCTCTTAAAGAAAAAGGAAAGAGTCTAAGTCTAATAGCATCATCAGAAATGTTGTTATATTTAAAGGTAACACAAAGTTCTAAAAAACTAGCAAGATGCAAAATTTGGATCCTCAATTGGTGTTCCTCCAAATTGATTATTTTTAACCATTTGAATGATAGATAGTTTAAGCTCAAAAGAATTAGCATCTACAGTAGGTATTTGAATGCTACTATGAAGTTCATCAACTGTAGGGTTAGCATAATCCCTTAATGGTTTGTAAACATTTTGTTCATTAATTTCAATTGGATTTTGAAAATTGTTATGTAAATTAGCCATCTCTTGAATTTTTTTAGTTTGTTTTCCTTTTTAATTCTTTTAATAGTTCTTTCTAATTCAGAATCTAAAGGTAATAATCCTTCAGATCCATCACGACGCATAAAAAGTAAATTAACAAGAAATAAAATCTCTACTTATAAAACAAAATTTTTATTATATATATATATATATATATATATATTTGGTATTTTATATTTTTAATAATAAAAGAAAATGAATAAAATAAAATAAAAATATTTAAAATCTAAAAATTTGCCTCCGCTCTCCCCGTGCAACGGCGCCAAAAACTTGACCCAATGCTATATATATGAGTACTAAAAAATCAATCCCAGACAATGGCGCTAAAAACTAGACCCGCAATCCGCTGATGACAAATATAATAATTAATGCTTTCAAATATATGTAATAGATAATAGTAGCAACTAGTGTATACAAATATAATTTTATTGAAAATATTTTACACACTAGGGGTACTATGCAAGTATACGTATAGTATCAAGTAATATAGGGCTTTGAAACAAAGAACCCAGTATTAATCCCACGAGGAGTGAGTTATGGATTTTTAAATATTTTAATTTTATTTTTATGTGTTTCTTTTATAGTTTATAAATTTGATATTTTTTATTTACTAGATGCAATAATAAAACAGTAATGAAATATGCAATAATAAAGCAGTAATGAAATGATTGGTGTAAATAGCAATAAGAACACAACTTTCTTCCTTTCAATTAAACCGAGATTTTCTAAGTTAATGATAATATTCGTGGAGAATATAAATTTATGGTAATGTGCTAAATAGAAGCATTCATATTCTTTACCCTTTGATCCAGGTGTAACGAACATTGGCTAGCCTATAGATCGAGTCGGATGTATTGTTAGTAGAATGGGTTAATCTTGGCTCACACTTACTTAGATGTCCAAGGGTGGCTATGGTCGGCCCTACTAGTGACCCTTTCCTTCTCTATAAACCAAATCACAAGAATTTAGTACTCGTCACTCTAAAAACTTATTAATTCTACGCCCATTATATAATATCTTCCTATTTATTTGCACTTCACCTTGAATAACCCGCATAATGCCTTCGACTACCCAATGATTCATGTGATATCTACTAGTTAAGAATTCATCTCCTTCTAGGTATCAAAACGCTTCAACGGATTTTAACAATACATAATAAATAGTTGTAAAGTAAATGAAGATCCGGTATTAATATCATCACAATGTTTTAAAATATAAATAGTTTTAATTCTCCATCTGAACCTCTGAATTCTTAATTGAAAGGACAAAGTAAACTAACTACTCTGAACACATCGAATTTAAACAACAGAACATGATAATAAAACTTTGAATAAAATTACAAATACTTGTCTCAAGTGTTTCTCCTACTGAACCTCTGAATTCTTCTGACTACAAAGCAAATAAACTTCAAAAGCACCAACTCTTTAAACTCTCAATACACACTCTAAATAAACTCACTAATTAATAAAAGTGGCCCTAAAGTATTTCTCTAATTGTCCCTCTCAGATGGGGCTCTAGATAGGGGGATGTATGGGGGCATTTTTCTCTGAAGGATTACCCTCCTATTTATAAGCTTCAAGGGTTGCCTTGAGGCACCTCTTCAAAATGTGTCCACATTCAATGAATCTTCTAGAAGGTGTGTCTGGCGCTTAGGCGCCGGAATCTAGTGCCTAGGCGTCGAACTTTGCGTTCAGTTCTTCGAACCTCTTCACTTTGAATCACACCTATTTGCGATTAAAACCATTTCCCAGCTTCCAAATACATTGTATCACATGTCCTGTAAACCAGGAACAACTGCCAGTCTTCTAAAAGGTCCAATAACCGCTAACACCGTCAAAATAACCGTCCAAATGTCGTCAAAATTCTTGACTGATCCCGTATCGACCTGGCGCTTAGGCGCCGAGTTCTGGCGTCTAGGCGCTAGACCAATAATTTTGACAATTTTGCATTTTGGCTCCATTTTTGCTCCTTTTTGCTCCTTTTTCACTTTTTTTTCTTCCTAAACAATTTTCCATCACCTATATCCAAAAGCACAAAAATAACTTTCATTAAAACATAATATCCTTAAAAATTTGATAAAAATCAAGGCATAAAATTGGGTATTTTTTTCATGGATCAGGTGCCTAGGCGCCAGATCATTTGTGTGAAGGGCCGCACCCCTTCACTTAAGAGACACAACTCTTCAATTAAAAACTTCTCCAATGTGTCAAGATTCATTGTATTACTTGATGACATGTAAGATTTCCTCCAGAGGCTTCTAGAATGCTTTGGAACCACCCAAAACCATCCAATAACTATCCATAACCGTGCCCAAAACGTTTCTGGTTGTGTCTGGCGCCTAGGTGCCTATTTCCGATGCCTAGGCGCCGTTTTCTCTTCGTCATTGGCGCCTAGGCGCCACCCTGTGCACAACTTCACCATTTTGCTTCGTTTGGCTTTGTTTCAACTCTGTTTTGACCCGTTTCAGTTTTTTTGTGTTCCTAACATCTTCGCCTACAAGATAAAAATAAAAATAACCTCTCTTCGAAGTGTAATTTCATTCAAAAACATGTAATATATGTAAAAGAGATTAAGCATAGAAAGACAAATCAATATGTGCTAGGTCAGAATTTTCTTCTTTGCTCATTTTGGCTCCAAATTGCATTGTTTTTGCCTTATTTTCTCTAAAATCATATTTTTTATACTTGAAGACAAAAATATGCAAAATACATTCCTTTAAAGTATATATCATTAAAAATGTGCATAAAGTGAGCATAACATCTACACTAAAAATAGATAATTTTTAGGTGGATTAATTCCTCCAAACTTAAACGTTACTTGTCCTTAAGTAACACTATAGCATTCAAAATTTTATTTCCCTAATATAACTTCACACACATAATTATTTTTCAATCAAAAATCAAATTTATTTATAGCATTTTTTAGAACAAATAAAATTTAAGTTTTTGAAAATTATTTTTCATTCCCCACAAACTTGAATTTTAAAATATTTTGCAATTAATTTCATAAAATGTAGGAGGATGAAAAGCTAAATATACTAACTACTACAACATCTTATTAAATTTATATACATGCATAATCATGATAGAATTATTGTAGGAGAAAGTAAATCTAGCCTAAAACATGCTTGCAATAATATTAAAATAAAAAGGAAGTATACTAAATTTTAAATATATTTTCTTCCTACCCCCAAACTTGGTTTTTAACATGTATAACATTCAGTACAAAAAAGATAGATAGGAAGAAGAATAATTTAGAAATTCTATCTATTAAAAATGTCTATAAAAAATATCTACATGCATTCTTGAGGACAGAAAAATTTGCAATAGAAAGGAAATTTAAGCTAAACATGTCGGATTAAAATTATACTTAAAGAAAGGTTTAACAAACATGACATGTATCAGTATAAGAATATATATTTAAAGTGTTCTTCAAATCTCTAAATTGTTGTAACACAAACATAAGCACACATGATAAATGAGGTCAACTCTTCCTTTAACTCATCGTATCTGACTACCTTACTTTGGATTTCTAATGGAATCACTACACTAATAAATTATGTACATGGAAATGTTTTTTTAATAGAATATTAAATTCCATGGACACAATTATCCTTGATATATTGGCTCGCGAACATCAACCCCAGGTGTCACCATATCCCTTTAATTTAAGCACCTTTAACAGTTATAAAGATAGTGTAAGACCATCCACATCTTAGTCATCAAATAGATTCATGACTCCTTCTGATTGAAACTAATGTCAGAGAAAGACGTAATGGAAATTGAGATGGATCCAAAAGAAGCTAAGGAATTTCCTTCGCATGACACGCGAAGATCAAATCAAACCCCTTACAATCCAAGCATCAATCAAATTGATCAATCCACAGTAAAACAATCACAATACAACACTAATAATTATGATTCACAATCATACTAAATCAAAGCAGACCGGTAACTATGGGTTGCCTCCCATAAAGCACTTGGTTCAACGTCGTCAGCATGACAAATGATTCCTCCTTGATCAAAATTCCAAATAAGTAATCATTGATCAATCGCCTAATCTTTTCCAGATCCAGAAATTCCTAAAATTCTCAAATTTTAATTTTTCTATCAGCTTTTCCATTTCATAATGATTTATATCATTGTTCCTTAAGTTTCTTTCTAGATCCAATATTCTTTTTATGATTTTCTCAATTTTTAAATTAGTATCATCATTAAAATTCATAAGAAATGGATCTCTATAAGATAGTTCAAGATCTCCCAAAATTTGGATCAGATTCTCTCTTGGTGATTCATATTTTAGATCAAATTATACTAGATTACTCTTTTGATTTAAGTTATCCTTGACTAGCAATATAATCCAAATATGAATATTCAGTATATTGTTGATCCGCCATTTCTAACATAAATTCATGGAGTCTTTTCTAATTTTTGATCCTCCTAAAAGTTCTCTCTCTATCCGACACGTTCAAATATAAAGACTTAACTAATATGATAGATATCAAAAGTATTTTTGGTATTTTTAATTTTCTTTAAAATAAACACACAATAATTAAACACACGATATTATAATATTATAAATTCCAAAACTAATTCTTACAAGTTTAACTAAAATCTTCCTAAAAGTTCTTATTGTTGCTTCCCCGACAACTGTGCCAAAAACTTGACCCGATCGCAATTACGCAAGTAAAATATCTTATAAAATTTTGGCCAAATTTGACCCCAAATCAGATTAAGCGGCTAATGTATGATAATTAAAGATTAAAGTTTTTATAAATAAATATAAATCTTATACTAGAGGTACTACGCAAGTATACGTATTGTTTCAAGTAATATAGGGCTTTCTTTTAAAACCTCAGAATCGATCCCATAGAGAAGCAAGGTAAGAAATTCTTTAGGCTAATTCTAGTTTAATTCTATAAGGCTTTAATTTGGAATGTCAATTAAAAAGATTTTTCTAATAACTATTCATAAAAAAATTAAAATAAAAAGATAACTTATCTGGGTAAATTGGTTTAGAGAATTTTTAGATGTTAAAGAATACTTTTCTCTTGCAATTACCTAGATAATGTAAAGGAAAGAAATGCTTAGAATTTAATGTAGTAGTGAAAAATAGGAGCATATATATTCTTTACCATTGTTACAGCATTTAAAGAACATTGGCTAGTTTTAGAAAATAAGATCAGGATGTATAACTGGTAGTAAGGGACGATGTTTTAGGCTCTCATTTCTAGTTTCCCCCCATGGGTGCCTATGGTCGGGTCTACTAGTGAGTCGTCACCTCCTCTTAAATCAAATTGATAGAATTTAGCCTGTCACTCTACAAACATATTCAATTCTACGCCCTTCAAAGATTATCTCCCTATCTATTCACACCTCCCCCTTTAAGGATTTAACATCCACCTTTCCAAGGGAAATGTGATACTTACAAGTTAGGAACTCTTAGCCCATGGTCAGATCTTAAGAATTTTCCACAGATGTTAACGATACAAGAGACAAATTTGTAAAGTAGATGAAGATCCGGTAAAGTATCATCACATTAATTTAATAAGAGAATATCTAAGCAAATCTTGATCCCTGAACATACATCTATTTCATAGCAAAAGAAAAGTAAAATGAAGATAATGACATAAAAAGTAAAAGGATTGATAGAATTATATAATAAATTAAGTGTCAATAAGGAACATATGTCTTTACTATTCTATTAGTTTATGTAACTATCTATCACCTAGAAGCATCTGATAGAAACAGATTATTAAATTATAATTCCTTAAAAGTTGCATTGCCGCCTAACTATTTTACTAGTTAATCAGACAATGTGAGTGCACTCAAGTGCGAGATCACTTATAACAAATTTTAACATAACCTATTGCCACTTTAGTTATGTAAATTAAGCGAAGGAGATGTTACTCATCACATTAAAATGAAAATAATTCTATCATAAAAATAATTTTCCTACACATGCCACTACTTCATATTAAAAGAAAATAGTAAAGAAAATTACTTATGAAGCATGGATAGAACACAACAGAAAACTTCGTTTAAATCATAGAAAATCCACCAAGAAGTATTTACAGCAATTACAAGAAAATGAAGAACACATTACTTAGTTTTTTCCCTCTAAAAGAAAGAAGATAATCTCATCACCAAATTCTCCTGCAGATCCATGCGCTGCTTGTACATTCCTTACATAAAACTCTCAAAATCCCTCACCAATCTCTCCATAAAATGTAGAAATCTACATCTCCTAACTCACACCAAACTCCACACAGACACACCCCTTAAACCTTATGTGAAATGATCACAGAAAAATATATTAAGAAATTTATATCTATTTTTGATGAAATTGCACTTTAAAGAAAGGTATTTTCTTTATTGTACTGCAGGAACGAATATTTATAAGTGATGGAAGCAAAAAACATGAAATGGAGCGAATTTGGATCAAAAAGGAAGAAATTCATGCAAAATGAACTAAGTCGCCGGCGTCGAGATCATGAGGAAAATTTATGAAAGGATTACAACTACCTCACCGACAGCGAGATTGCGCGGTTTGAAGACCTTCTAGAAGCCCCACTGACGGCGAGGTCGTTTCCCACCAACGGCGAGACACTTCAAAATGCAAAATACATTGTACTTGGACGTTTTTGAAGAAGTGTTTAAGCATCCCTTGGACCTTTGCCTATCTCTATAAATAGAGGCCGAATTCTAGTGTCATTGCTGTGTCATTGGTGTGTCTCTTGAGTCTTCAGTATGTCTTTTTAGAGAGTCTATTTGTGTTTGTGTGCAAATTTAAGAGTTTTAGAGTATAATTTGTGAGTTAGAAGTGTGCTGTACTAGAAGGAAAAGTCAAAGGAACTTCAAGGAGTCTACTTGGGGAGGAAATTAAGATAAGTATCTTTGTTTATTGTTATTAACTTTAAATGAAATCCATGCTTTGTTTTATTACCATGCATTCTGAGTAGTTTTCTTAGTCTTTCTCCTTGTTTTTGAAAATTATGCGAAATGATGAAATTAAATAGAAGTACCTAATATATTAAAATAAGTTGTGATAATTTTTACTTAAAACTTAATTTACTTTCAATCCGGCCGATTGATTTGTTAAAATATGTTGAATTATCAACTATAGTAAAAATTACATCCAATATTCGGGGAAGTCAAAAGCCTTGGAAGGAGGGTGCAAATAAATAGGGAAATATTATTTATCGGACGCGAGAATTGGACATTTTAGTGTGACGGACTAAAATATTCAATTTGGTTCTATTGTTTAAGAGCT
Organism: Papilionanthe hookeriana x Papilionanthe teres; assembly: GCA_022702705.1. Classification (NCBI taxonomy): domain Eukaryota; kingdom Viridiplantae; phylum Streptophyta; class Magnoliopsida; order Asparagales; family Orchidaceae; genus Papilionanthe; species Papilionanthe hookeriana x Papilionanthe teres. The sequence goes on along the minus strand of CM040432.1, from coordinate 82,882,808 downwards.
GAAGTGTAGATGTTAGCCCTCAGGTGAGGGGAACGTGGGAGCTCTGAAGTGGCAGCCAGTATCCTCCCAGCCTAGCCATAGATTCAATAATCAAACATAGGATTCGTCAATGTTCTTTGCACTTGGACCAAAGGATAAAAAATAGGATTGCTCCTATTTGTCACAATACAATTCAAAAATTCTAATTAGATTCATCATTCACTTAATTTTCTAAAAACATGGAGAAGGATACTTTTTTGAATTATTTAAATCAACTTTATTTCAAGCATTAGTTTACTTTAGTTTCTTTAGTTACTTTAAATTTCCGATTACAATATTAGTAAGTAATTCTTTTACATTTTAGCTCATACAATTCTGTTAAAAACTTCCCTGTGGAATCAATAACCAGGACTCCACTAGAGCCCTGTATTACTTGATACGTATACTTGCGTAGAATCCACATTAAACATTCCATCATAAAATCAAATATATATATTTATTAAAGTGGGATCAAGTTTTTTGGTGCCGTTGCTATTAACATAATTTGTAAACATATAAAAAGTAGGTCAAGTTTTTGGCACCGTTGACGGGGAAAGTAAAGAAATTATTTAGTAGAGTAACGGACTATTTTGTTTTATAAAATTGTATGCGTAAACTTGTAAACGAAAATTTAATACCTTACGATTCTGAATTAGATCTTACAATTAAAAGAATTAGAAAACAAAAAAGAGAAATTATAAATTTAAAACAAATGGCAAATATTCGTGAAAATGAAGATATCAATCAACAAAGACCATTAAGAGATTATGCCAACCCTACATTAGATGAAATTCATTTAACTATTCAAAACCCTGATGTAGCTGCTAATTCATTTGAACTTAAACCTGCAATTATCCAAATGGTACAAAACAATCAATTTAGTGGTTCACCTACTTGAAGATCCTAATTTATATCTTGCTAGTTTTTTAGAACTATGTGCTACTTTCAAATATGAAGGAGTATCTAACGATGCTATTAGACTTAGACTTTTTCCTTTTTCTTTAAGGGATAAGGCTAAAATGTGGTTAAATTCATTAGCACCTGGATCTATTAAAACTTGGGGAGAGTTATCACAAAAATTTCTATCCAAATATTTTCCAATATCTAAAGCTTGCTAAGCTTAGAAATGATATAACTTCTTTTAGTCGAGTTTGATGGAGAATCAATATATGAAGCTTGGGAGAGATTTAAAGAACTTAGGAAATGCCCACATCATGCGTTACCGGATTGGTTAATTATTCGAACTTTCTATAATGGATTAGTAAGATCTTTAAGTTCGATCATCGATGCTCTTTGTTAGAGGATCATTAATGTCAAAACCATTTGATGAAGCCTATGCACTAATCGAAGAAATGACAACCAATAATTTTCAATGGCCTGCTGATAGAATGAATCCGAAAAAGATAGCTAGTATTCATGAAAATGATGCAATATCTATGTTAGCTTTGCAAATCACTGCTGTATCTAAAAAATAGATCATTTTGGAATGAATTACTCTCCAACTATATTAGAAGAAAATTCATCTGGACAACTTATAGAATCCCAATCTCATTATGAAACTATAAATGCTCTTTATAACAGACCCAATAATCCTTATGCGAATTATTATAATCCTGGATGGAAAAATCATCCTAATTTTAACTGGAATAATAACACAACTAATCAACCGTGGATGAATAACATAACACAACCATTAGGAAATCCTTGTCAAAGGAAATTGTAATTATAAACCTAATTATCCACTCGGATTTAATAATAATAACCCACAATTTAAAGATAAGAAATTATCAATAGAAGAATTAATATTAAATATGGTTCAACATTTACAAAATCAAAGAAATCAATTACAAATACAAGGTGACCAATTACAAAATCAAGGAACAACTATTAAAAATATTGAAACTCAACTTGGACATATCGCTACCGCACTTAATAATAGAATACCAGGAACATTTCCTAGTAATGTGAAAATAAATCCCAAAGACAAGGGAAATGAACAAATTAAAGCGATACAATTACGAAGTGGAAAATAAATAGAACCTCGAATTACGGAAGAACTTGAAAGTCAAAAAGAGGAAGTGGAAATTGAAAAGGAAAAGAATTAACAAGATCCAAACATAGAAAATCCTTTAATACCAATGAAAATTTCTGTTGAAAAACCTCCACCACCATTTCCTTAATGACTAATTCAACATAAAAAGATAAACAGTTTGCTAAATTCCTTGAAATTCTGAAGAAATTAACTATAATATTCCTTTTGTAGAAGCTTTAGAACAGATGCCAAACTATGTAAAATTCATGAAAGATATTCTAAATAAAAAAAGAAAATTTACCGATAATGAAATGGTCACACTTAGTGAAGAGTGTAGTGCTATTATTCAGAAAAAACTTCTTGAAAAATTAAAAGATCCTGGTAGTTTCACTATACCTCGTACTTATTGGAGAAAAATTCAATGGAAAAGCTTTGTGTGACTTAGGAGCAAGCATCGGTCTAATGCCTCTATCAATTTTTAAGAGATTAGGATTGGGAGAAATTTCACCTACTTCGGTAACTCTTGATTAGCCGATCGTTCGTTACATATCCTAAGGGAGTTATTGAAGATGTATTAGTAAAAGTGGATAAATTTATCTTCCCTGTAGATTTTATTGTCTTAGATATAGAAGAAGATAAAGAAATTCCTATCATTTTAGGAAAACCATTTTTAGCCACTGGTAAAGCTATGATTGATGTTCTGAAAGGAGAATTAATTATGAGAGTAAATGACCAAAAAGTAACTTTTAATATTGCTAAATCAATGAAATATCCTGCGCTAGAAAAAGATGATGAATGTTTTCGAATGGAAGTACTCGATCATTTACAAAAAGAACATTTTAAGGAATATTATGAAGAAAAATTAGAAAAAGAAAATACTGAATTAATTGAAAAAGCTGATATAAATGAAGAACTAGATTATATTCAACAGAAATTTGAATTTTTGGATAACACAGAAAACACTGAAGAAAATATAGTTCCATCGATTATTAAACCTCCTGAATTTGAGTTAAAAATGTTACCTAATTATTTAAAATATGCTTACTTAGGTAATTCTTCAACTCTACCAGTTATTATTTCATCTGAATTAAATGAATCTCAAGAACAAAAACTTTTAGATACTTTAAAAAAATATAAGAAAATTTTTGGTTGGACTTTAGTAGATATTAAAGGAATTAGTCCTTCAATCTGTATGCACAGAATTATTTTAGATAATGAACATAAGCCTAAAGCAGATTCCCAAAGGAGGTTAAATCCGATTATTAAAGAAGTAGTCAAGAAAGAAATTTTAAAATGGTTAGATAATGGTATTATATATCCTATTTCTGAGAGTGCTTGGGTAAGCCCAATTCACTGTGAACCTAAGAAAGGAGGAGTGACCGTAAAAGCTAATGAAAATAATGATCTTATCCCTATAAGACAAGTTACTGGATGGAGAATATGTATTGATTGTAGAAAATTAAACATAACCACCAGGAAAGATCACTTCCCTTTACCATTTCTAGACCAGATGTTAGATAGATTAGCCGGACATAAATATTTTTTTTCTTAGATGGATATACCGGTTATCATCAAATACAAATTGCTCCTGAGGATCAGAGAAAACTACATTTACTAGTCCTTATGGAACTTTCACTTTTCCAAGGATGCCTTTTGGATTATGTAATGCACTACGTAACATTCCGAGAGATGTATGATGTACGTATTTAGTAAATTAATTGATAATGGAATAGAAGTATTTATGGATGATTTCTCTGTATTTTGAACAACATTTGACACATGCTTAAATAATCTTGAAAAGTATTTGAAGTATGTGAGAAAACTAATTTAGTTCTTAATTGGGAGAAATGTCAATTTATGGTTAGGCGGCATTGTATTATGACATAAAATTTCGGAAAAGGGCATGGAAGTAGACCCTGCAAAAATTCAAGTTACAATTAAATTACCACCTCCAACTACGGTGAAAGGGGTAAGAAGTTTTCTTGGACATGCTGGATTCTACAGATGTTATATTAAAGATTTTTTAAAAATTACTAAACCTCTATGCCAACTTCTTGAAAAGGACAAGAAATTTGAATTTACAACATAATGCCTAAATGCGTTCGACTTATTAAAAGATAAATTAATTACAACACCTATAATAGTTTCACCTAATTGGGAGAAACCATTTGAGCTTATGTGTGATGCTAGTGATTATGCTTATAGGAGCGAGTTCTTGGGCAAAGATATGATAAGATTTTCAAAGTTATATACTACGCTAGTAAAACTCTAAATGATCTTCGAAATAAATTATACAGTTACTGAAAGAGAATTATTAGCAGTTGTATATGGTTTTAATAAATTTGGGCATTATTTAATAGGAACTAAATGTATTGTACATACTGATCACTCTGCTATAAAATATTTAATGCAAAAGAAAGATTCTAAACCAAGATTAATTAGATGGATATTATTAATGCAAGAATTTGATTTTGAGATCATTCACAAAAAGGAGCCGATAATCGAATTGCGGATCATTTATCAAGATTAGAAAATCATGAATTATCCGATATCGATAATGAAATTTTAAACGAGTTTTCCTGATGAACAACTTTATAATATAAATGAGTGGAAATTACCTTGGTATGCTTTGATATAGTAAATTATATTGTAAGTGATATTTTACCACCTATGTTAACTTTACAACTACGAGAAAAATTCATTCATGATACTAAAACATACTTTTGGGATGAACCATACTTATATAAGTAATGTAAGGATCTAATTATTAGAAGATGCGTGCCTTATGAAGAAGCTGAACCAATCATTCAAAAATGTCACGACTCGATTTTGGAGGACATTTTGGGACAGATAAACTGCATATAAAATTCTACGATACTGGATTCTATCAGCTACTCTATTTAGAGATGTATATAGATATATAAAAACCTGCGATAAATGCCAAAGAATAGGAAATATATCAAGAAAAATGAAATGCCTATGAATTTTATATTAGAAGTTGAAATTTTTGATGTTTGGGGATTAGATTTCATTGGACCTTTTATTCCTTCATTTGGAAACTCATATATATTAGTAGCTGTTGATTATGTTTCCAAATGGATCGAAGCACAAGCTTTACCTAGGTGTGATGCTAAGAGTGTTTCAAAATTTTTAATGAAAAATATTTTTAATAGATTTGGAATGCGAGAGTGATTATCAGCGACGGAGGAACTCATTTTAGAAACAAATATATTCACAAACTAGTAGAAAAATATAATGTTATGCATAAGATATCAATCGTTTATCATCCACGAAACTAGTGAATTAAGTGAAGTTTCTAATCGAGAGATTAAGCATATATTAGAAAAGTACGTAAACCCTAATAGATTAGGTCGGTCTATAAGACTAGATACTGCATTATGGGCATACAGGACTACTTATAAAACTCTGATTGGAATGACTCCTTATAGGCTTATATATGAAAAAACTTGCCACTTACGAGTTGAATTAGAACATAAAGCATATTGGGCAATTAAAGAACTTAATTAAAATATGAAAGAAGCTGGTGAGAAGAGATTGTTGCAATTAAATGAATTGGAAGAATTAAGGAATGAATCATATGATAACGATAGGATTTATAAAGAAAGGATGAAATTATGGCATGATCGAAAGATTAATTAGAGAAATTTTGAACCAGGACAAGAAGTTCTACTATATAATACTAGATTGAAATTATTTCTTGGAAAATTGAAATCTCGATGGTTAGGACCTTTCACCATAACTCAAATATTTTCATATGGAACTATAGAAATTGAAGATCCAAAAACAGGACATAAATTTAAGGTAAACGGACATAGATTAAAACCATATTTCGAAGGAAGAAGACCAAATTTTAAAGAGGTTTTAATGTTTAGTCAACCTGATTACTAATTGAAATTAGGTCGGGCTGACGACGTTAAACCAAGCGCTTTGTGGGAGGCAACCCATAGTAGTCTTTTATTTTTAATTATCTACAAATTAGTGAGTTTATATTATTAAAACAAATCTTACTACTCAAATTTTTAATTAGAATCATCACAAATTCGAACCTATATGATGAGATCAGAAAATATTTGGACTAGAGCGAAAATGGGCGATTTTTACGAATCTCGCCGACAGCGAGCCCGAGCCCGCTGACAGCGAGATCGTGTGCCATGATTTAATTCGGTTTTATAACTAGCTCGCCGACGGTGAGAAACATCCCGCTGACGGCGAGGCAGTTGAAATTTTGGTTTCTTAAGAATTTTCGTGCGGTTTTGGACGATTCTAAGCCATTTCTTTGTAAGAAATTATTCCAATTCCAATTTTACATTGTTTTCTTCATTAGAAACGACTAGAGACCAATCCTTTCAATCCGAAATGGCCACCAAACTCTTAGAAATCACAAAAATGGAAGTTTTTAACTGAAGAAAATTCTTCAGTTCGGAGGCGCAACGTATCTTCAACAAAGGCTTGATGAAGAAAAGACTTATTAAAGAAAGGGGATTTATCAACAGAGGAGTAGAGAATTCCAGAACAAAAATCGAAGAAATGATCGCACAGTGGCATTAGGAGGTATTTTGTTATACGACATCCGCTGTAGTTATTCCAGTAGTTAAGGAGTTTTAATCTAATCTACATGCGATCAACAATGGAAATGTCTACGTCAGAGGAAGATGGGTAACATTTACTCCTTCACGGGTAAATGAATTATTTTCTATAGAGAATACCTCTGTCTGTCATTATTCCAACTTTGTGCCTTCAAGATATAATATGAACGAGATCTATAGATACCTGACCAACGAACCTGATGATTGTGAGTTACGCGAAGATGGGTATGTCAGTTTTTCTGCATCACTTCTTAACCCTGTCGTATAACATCTCATCAAAATTATTACCTACTATGAGGGTAAATAAAGTTTCCAAGGAATGCGCTATATTAAACTACTGTATTCAAATTGGACTACCTATCGATGTTGGATCAATAATAGTAAAGTCTGCATTGGGATTGATTGTGCATGGGTCAGTTCATGGACTTTGACACCCATCGACTGTATTTGCTTTATGCAGTCAGTACCAAGTTTCTTATGAGGCTTGGGAAAAAGTACTTTTTCCATGGAAACCACTTAATCCTACTGATATGTTTCCAACTTTGGATAACAATGATGAGATTACCATTATTTCTGACAGAGCATCACAGAACAATCCTTTAGCAAGGCCACTTACTGATAAAACTAATTTCATTATGAAGAAGATTAAAGGATTGGAGAAAGAGCTGCAAAATGTGATGAATTCAATCGAAAATATCTCTGATATGTTTGATCATATTGACTTGAGGATGAATGAGCACTTTGATCATACTGGACATCTAGAGGCCAGTTTTTATTCATTTACTGAGACAAAAAGGGTGGATTAATGAAGAATCTACTGCAGAATTCCCTTTCAGGCCTTTCTACAATTTATGTGTGCACCTGCGTCGCATCGGAAATATCAGAGAGGATGATAGTTCAAACACTGAGGAGTAGGAAAGATTTCTATTTTATGTTATATATTTGTGTATATATGTGTTGATTTGGATTTAGGGTTTATTATGATTTGAATTTTAATTTGATCATCTCAGATTTATGTCTCAGCATATAGAGTGTTGTGGTGTGGATTGCGATGCTGAGTATTATGGATTTGAACATTTAAGTTAAGTATATTGTTAAGTTGTTACTGTGAAGTTTGTAAGCCTCATGGATTTCATATAAAAAGTTATATAATTTGTGTTGTGTGAACTTTTTGTGAGTATAAGTATCTAATCTTCATACTATTATTAAATTAAGTGATCGGAAGATTGATTAAGGGCAAATCGAGATTGAAACTGATTGACGAATTTCAAAAATTTAAAAAATTTTGGGATCTCGCCGGCAATAAAAAACCGTCGACGGCGAGAACGAGCTCACGCAGACGGTGGATTGTTCCGAAACTTTTGCCTTATCAAATTAATTAGCTCGGCGACGGCGAGAAAAATCTCGCCAGACAGGTGAGATCGCGAAAAGAACTATATTTGACCAGGCAACCGACACTATTCATCATCCCCTTCCTAAAAACTTCGAAAAAACCGACCTAGGGCTTGAGAGATCTTGGATTTGAGGCGATTTCAACAGTTTTTGACACCGGATTTCATCTTCCCTTGGTAAGAGCTTCACTCCTATGCAAAAATTTTTGATTTTCACCATGGATTTCTTCTACATTGAGAAATTTTGAAAAAAATTGAAATGTGGAGAAAATACTTGGATGAATTTCATGGAAATTGATTTAAATGGATTTTAGATGTTGTAGGAAGCCTTCTTAGTAATATTTTTGATTTTATTTAAAATTTTTGCAAATTTCACAGATCGAAAAATGGCTCCTTGACAAAAGCAACGATTGGATTACGATGAAACTCGTTTTGTGAATGCAAGGGCACAATCAAGATATTTACACAATATCCAATCAAGAAAATGCATTCAAGATCGAGTTTTCAAGAATCCAGGAGGAGAAGTTGAGTGAATCATTAAGGAGCGAGGATGGGAAAATTTCTGTTTCGTGACCAACAGAGCCGTTGTAGAAGTGGTAAAGGAATTTCATGTGAATTTAACACAGGCTGAAGATGTATCAGTTAAGGTTAGAGGATTTTTTGTGGAATTCAACGCTGCTAGAATAAACGCTTATTACGAGGTAAGAGACACCTACACCGGCGAGTATGAAACTTTTGGAACTATGGAAGGACCACTTAGAAGAGGTGATCGACTTTCTCGGCGATGGGAAAGGAGTACGGAAGATAAAGCGGTGGGAACGGGTAAACATCCCTCTTTACATGTTAAATGCAACATCTAAGCTCGACACTATTTTATTTGTTCTACTTTGTTACCTACCTACCACCATAGTGAGGTAACAAGAGATAGAGCAGTTCTAAATTTCTGTATTCAGAACCAAAAGAGTATTAATTTGGAAAGTGTCATTTATAAGAATATATTAGCCACCTCTAGAAATGAAAGTGGAGGAGGACTAGGACATCCTGGTCTTATCTATGCACTGCCGATTATCCGGGGTAGGCGAGAGATGATGAGGAATGGGTTGAACCTATGAAACTCCTTACTCGAGCTAATATAAAGAAATATGAATCCCACGAAGGATGGAGATGCGGGACGAGGGATTATGTACCTTCTTCAAGTAGAGATATACCCTCTACTAGTTATGAACCCCCTCAGTACACCACTTCTACCCTTCAAGATCTGATGAATGAGCTGACTCTAAGTAGAAAGAGTTTTGAGCAATTTGGAGAAAATATGGAAAGAAGATTTGAGCATATAGACCAACGGATTGGAGGCTTGGAAAGAAGACATGATTATGATAGCGAATATCTCCAGCGACATTCAGAATAAGAAATTGCATACTATGAGGCTGAACGTCGATATAGGAGTGGTGATTTAGATGTTGTCTTTCCTGAGTGCCCCCGCTATACACGATCTGAGCATGCTCGCCGCCTTCTCGGCTGGAGATCCGGGAGATGATATAGTTTGGGATTTTGATGCAAAAAATTAGAGCCTTTGTTTAGTTTGTTTAGATTTGTTGTTATTTTGAAAACTTTATTATTATGTACTTTCTGTGGACTATGGATGTTGGTATGTTTGCTTATGCTGTGATATTAGACTTCTTATGTGTGTTAAATTAGTTTGTAATTTTTTTTTCTTTTAGATAGGATGTTAGTCTTTCTTTAATGTGTTGTTTAAGTTTTTTATAAGTTATGAACTTTTAATATTGTTTAGATTGTTTTAATATGTTTTAAAGTAGGTTAATTGATTGTATGTGTAGTAATAGATTAAGTTTTCATTTGTTATGTTTTATACTTATTTCAAAATTTCATCCTGCACTTTCTTTTAAATACTATATGTGGAAGAATACTAACAGTGTAGGTTCTGTAAGTAATAAAAAAGCCTGAAAAAATTTCAAAGAAAATAAATACGTAAAAGTCACAAGGTATGATGAACTTTACTACATACTTTCCCTTTTTCTTGTTTAGTATAGATAGAAAAATTTAAGTTTGGGGGAAGATAAAAATACAAATTTAATTATTAAATTGTTCTCAAATTCTATTTTCAAAAATTATTATTAAATTATTTTCTATAGTAGTTTTTCAATTCAATAAACATGAATTATTTTATTTAATTATTATAGAAAGTTAAATAAAATGTTTTTAGTAATTCAATTAATTAATAGAATAAGATATTTGGTTAAAAGGAATAAGAATATAGTAAACTTTTTAAAGTAAGGGAAAACTATGTTTTAAAATTGAAATTCTTAAGTATTTAGATGAAAAAGAAGAGATTGAAACTTAATGAAGTAAAGACTATGAAATACATATAAGCAAAGAAATATTTTAAGTTTCAAATTTAGGAAGAAAAAGTTGAAGTTCAAAAATTATTAACAGGCTATCCAGATACAGTAATCCTCACATGAAAAAGGAAAAAAAGAGAAGTATTGAAAATCAATCCAAAAAGAAAAAAAGAAAGAAAAAAAGAAAAATAAAAGTGAGGAGAAGCTTGAGGAGATGCCTTATCAAAAATTGGCTTCAATGGATTCAACCTAAAAGGTAGAACTTAATTATATTTCTAAACTTATATATATGGATTAGTATTTTACTAAATAGTGTTTTCTTGAACTTCTTATCTTCTAAATATCTTAAGTAATTTACTATTTTAAATATAGTCATTCCTGAAATCAATATAAAGCTAGAAATCTTAAACCTGATAACCAGATAATCTTATATCTATAAAGTTAATTTAATTATTTAGAAATATTTCTATTCAAATTTACTATAATATTATTTAAATTTAATTTATAGTATATCTGAATTGAAAAATTATCATTATTTTTATTTAGTATTAAAATTACTTGAGGACAAGTAATAATTAAGTTTGTAGGATTTTGATCACAGAATAAAATATTAAGAAATTCATATATATTTTTGATGAAATTGCACTTTAAAGAAAGGTATTTTCTTTATTTTACTGCAGGAACGAAGATTTATAAGTGATGGAAGCAAAAAGCATGAAATGGAGCGAATTTGGATCAAAAAGGAAGAAATTCATGCAAAATGAACTAAGTCGCCGACGATGAGATCGAGGCCGCCGACTGCGAGATCAAGAGCAAAATTTCTGAAGGGATTACAACTACCTCGCCGACAGCGATCCTGAGCCCGTCGATAGCGAGATTGCGAGGTTTGAAGACCTTCTAGAAGCCCTGCTGACGGCGAGGTCGTTTCCCGCCGACGGCGAGACAGTTCAAAATGCAAAATACATTGAACTTGGATGCTTTTTGAAGAAGTGTTTAAGCATCCCTTGGACCTTTGCCTACCTCTATAAATAGAGGTCGAATTCTAGTGTCATTGATGTGTCATTGGTGTGTCTCTTGAGTCTTCAGTGTATCTTTTTAGAGAGTCTATTTGTGTTTGTGTGCTAATTTAAGAGTTTTAGAGTATAATTAGTGAAGGAAAAGTCAAAGGAATTTCAAGGAGTCTGCTTGGGGAGGAAATTAAGATAAGTATCTTTGTTTATTTTTGTTAACTTTAAATGAAATTCATGCTTTGTTTTATTCCCATGCATTCTGAGTAGTTTTCTTAGTCTTTCTCATTGTTTATGAAAATTATGCGAAATGATGAAATTAAATAGAAGTGCCTAATATATTAAAATAAGTTGTGATAATTTTTACTTAAAACTTAATTTACTTTCAATCCGACGATTGATTTGTTAAAATATGTTGAATTATCAACTATAGTAAAACTTACATCCAATATTCGGGAAGTCGAAGACCTTGGAAGGAGGGTGCAAATAAATAGGGAAATATTATTTATCGGACGCGAGAATTGGACATTTTAGTGTGACGGACTAAAATATTCAATTTGGTCCTATTGTTTGAGAGTGAAGTATAGATGTTAGCCCTCGAAGTGAGGGGAACATGGGAACTGCGAAGTGGCGACCGGTATCCTCCCGACTTACCACGTGATTCGGTAATTAAACATAGGATTAGTCGATGTTCTTTGCACCTGGACCAAAGGGTAAAGAATAGGAATGCTCCTATTTGTCACAATACAATTCAAAAATTCTAATTGGATTCATCATTCACTTAATTTTCTAAAGACAAGGAGAAGGATACTTTTTCGAATTATTTAAATCAACTTTATTTCGAAGCACTAGTTTACTTTAGTTGCTTTAGTTACTTTAAATTTCTGATTACTATATTAGTATGTAATTCCTTTAAATTTTAGCTGATACAATTCTGTTAAAAACTTCCCTGTGGGATCAATAACTAGGACTCCACTAGAGCCCTATATTACTTGATACGTATAGTTGCGTAGAATCCACATTAAACATTCCATCATAAAATAAAAAATATATATTTATTAAAGTGGGATCAAGTTTTTGGTGCCGTTGCTATTAACATAATTTGCAAACATATAAAAAGTGGGTCATGAAACGACCCCAAAATGACTCTAAAAGGACTCCACTTGGCTGTAGAATTAATCCCTATTTATAGAGCTTCGAAAATGACCAAGGGTTGCTTCAGGGATCTCTTCAAAATTCATCCACATTCGTTGAATCTTCAAGAAATTAACTGTGGCACCTAGGCGCCAGTTCTGGCGTCTAGGCGCTAAATCATTCTGGGAAGGGTCGCACCCTTCACTTAAAAGACACACCTCTTCATTTAAAAACCGCTTCAATGTGTCTAGATTCATTGTATTACTTGATGACATGTAGGATTTCATCTAGAGGCTTCTAGAATGCTTTGAAACCACCCAAAACCATCCAATAACCATCCCCAAACCATTTCTGGCTGTGTCTGGAGCCTAGGCAACCATTTCCAATGTCTAGGCACCGTTTTCTCGTTGTCACTGGCACCTAGGCACCACCATGTGCGCAGCTTCACCGTTTTGCTTCTTTTGGCTTCGTTTCAACTCCGTTTCGTCCCGTTTCAGTTGTGTTTCGTTTCTATCACCTTCACCTACAAGATAAACATAAAAAACCTTTCTTCAAAGTTTAATTCAATTCAAAAACTTGTAATAAATGTAAAAGAGATTAAGTATAGAAAGACAAATCAATATGTGCTGGGTCAGAATTTTCTTCTTTACTCATTTTGGCTCCAAATAGCATTATTTTTGCTTGATTTTCTCTAAAATCATATTTTTTTATACTTGAAGACAAAAATATGCAAAATACCTTCCATTAAATTATATATCATTAAAAATGTGCATAAAGTGAGCATAAAATCTACACCAAAAATAGGTAATTTTTAGGTGGATCACATACCGGTTCTTACATATTCTCACAACAAATTTTAACATCTTAATTGGCCAAATTAAGAAGTAAATGAAGTGAAAGGTTTTGAATCATCACAACTACTTCCAACATTGAAATCTTATACTTCACACAACATACTTGCATAACTTTATTACTTCATCATGTTAAGGAAAAAAGATAAAGAAAATTACTCAAAATTAATGGAGAAAATACAATCAAAACTTGGTTTAAAAGTAGAAATCATAGTAAAAACACAAAGTCTTAATTAAAAATCAAGTGTAATAACAAAGATAAAGACTTATCCGTAAATCCTCTTCACCAAACTATTGAAGTTCCTTTGAAAACTTTGCTTTTCCTTACAATACTACTTAGAGGTTGGCGCCCAACTCTGATGACTCCAATTCTCTAATCTAATCCTTATATAAACTATTTTTAAGTAGAAATGGTAAAGTGGAGTGGTAAGTTAATGAAAGAACTCTCCTACACTAACTACACACTCTACAACAACCACAATTCACTACACAATAAACAATTTAAATTACTCTCTAATTACTCCCTCTAAATTCTCTCTAAATTCTCTCTTTTTTTCTGATCTTTAAGTCTTCTTTTAATACTTTTCCAACATGTGCCTTCGTATCTCTTCAAAATTTGTCCAGATTTATTGAATCCTTCAAGAGATGCTTCCATTCAAAAGTAATTTAAATTAATTTTGGCGCCAATAAGGAGTTAACCACGTTCTTACCAAGGGATGCCTAAAATACATTTTCAAAATGGCGCCAAAAATTAAATAACTCCTCTTTAGAAACTGCCCGCGCCGCGAGTCTTCTGACGTGTAAGCTCCAAATCTGGCGCATAGCCGCGGGGCTCTGGAGCGTAAGCGTCATTTAGGCACTTAGTTGATACAGATCAATTCTGCACCTTTCTTCATTTTTACTCCAATTTTGATACTTTTTTTGCTCATTTCATCACATTATCCATTTAATCATACCTATAAGAAAAATACACAAAATACATTCTATTAAAGTACAATATCATAAATAATAGGTATAAAAAATGTGTATAAAAATACTATATATTTTAGGTGTATCAGTATTTCTTCTTTAGATAATATTAACTTGATGTGTAAAACAAAATTATTTGGAGGCATTTCAACTTTAACTCTTCTTTAGTTATGTGGAGTATGGATAACTATTCATTTTGATCCTTATTATATCTAAAATCTCTGCTTATTTTTAAAACTTAATTGTCTTATTTTTCAAGTTAATCCTCAGAGCAAGTTTCTCTTCTTTTTCGAATCTTGGCTTTAAAAGATCCTCATTATTTGAGATATATGGTAATACAGTTTTTGAATGGTTTCATTTATGAATATTTATCAAAATTAAAATGCCCTTATTAATGGTTGTTGGTCCATTCCTCAACATTAGAACATTCAAACTTGTTGTGTACTTCTTGTTCATGACATACCTATTATTGATGACTGCATTGGCTATCTTTGGAAAGGAAATGCTTAGTATAACAACAAAAATGTTTACAATTATATTTAAAAAAATTTACCCTTAGAGATTTGAACATATTAATTTGGTATAAACACTATTCTACCAACTTGACTTTGCTTTCTTGAAGAATTTTTAATATGGCTTTAAAACTAGTAGTATTCTAAACTAAAGGGGTATTAATGCTAGTCTTAATTATTTTTTATGCCTTGGTATTTTAGAAACTCGTAATCATTTATTCTTTGAATGTTCATTTTCTCCTAATTTATTAAAGAATTATATCTATATTAGGGGTATTTGATCCCCGAGAAATATATGTGCGCAAAAAGCTTGGTCGGCCGTTAAATATATGTGCTGATGATTTAGATAAGAAAATTATGATTTTATAATATGTGATACTACACAAGTATACGTATCATTTATCAAGTAATATAGGACTTTCTGATTAAGCCCCGAGATATAGAACCTATAGGGAAAGTGATAAATTTTTAAAGAAATAAGAAAATTATCTTTTTACTTGTTGTAATTGGCTTTTGAAAGTATGTTTTAATTTTGAAAAGTTTGATAGTTGATTTTACTCTTTAAATTTTCTTATAAAAGTCAAACAAGAAATTAAAATGATGATAACTGTAAACACGGTAAGAAAAACACTATTAACTAGAATATATTTTTATTTCCTTTATAAAGTAGTAATAATTATGAAAACATTGTTGTGGAAGTATTTAAATTTGTTGTGAAAAATAGAAGCAAATATATTTTTTACCCTTACTTGGTTCTATAGAAAACATTGGTTAATTTGAAATTTTATCATTTTAAACTTGGTTAGGCAGGGAAGATACCAGCTCTCACTCTAGAGTTCCCTCATTTTCCTCCACTTGAGGGCTAACTTCTCATAACAAAATTCAAAATTTCAAACAAAATTATGGGCTTTTAGCCTGTCACACTAAAAATCATCTAATTTTACTCCTCTTTTAAAACATCTTCTAATATATTACATTCAATTATATGAACTACAATTTTCACCCATATAATTGCATGTGATTCTTTCTAACTTTTATGAGACAATACCACATTGGATTTTACATAATCTTGTTGACCTCATTTTTGATGAGGTCTTCTCTTTCCTCTTTAGTACTTAGGATCTAGCCTTAGGCTTTTCCTTTGACTATCTTAGAGGACTAGAAGTGGAACCCACCACTTAGAAATTCAAACCACTTCTAAACTCCCTGCAAACTCCACAAACTTGACTGTAGACCACTAATCACCTAGAGGGTTGAAATCAAATGTGGAAGTTTAAAGGGTGGGTTCCTATAGGACTCTTCGGCCTTAGGACTGCCTTGGGTGGCCTGGTCTGGTAAGGCCTGACTTACACACACCTTACACTTGTACACTACACTTTCACACACCTCCTAAGACCGCACCCATACCCAACTTGACCTCCTGACTCATGAAGGTGATTCACATGGATGGTCCTTAACCCCTAAGCCCTTGGCTAAGAGGGTTAGGAACAACATAGTGAATGCCTCAAATGAGTCCCTTCATGGCTCATGTGGGCTTGATATGGCTTCATGGCTCATGTGGGCTTGATATGGCTTCATGGCTCAACCAAAATGATTTAATTCCACTTACATTCACCCAATCTTCAATTTTCCAAATTTTCAATTTTTGACCCCCGGGACCCCGGACCCCGGACCCGCCTAGCCTACCCAAAACTCTTGGAATTACCTAAAATTTTCAAAATTCTACAAAATCACCCAAAATTTCCCAAAATTAACCTTGAGCATTTCCTCACCACTCAAATTGATCATCCATAGCCAAAAATACCAAAGATTCCAAAAGTACCCCCCAATACCCTCCAAATACCCAAAATGCCCCTCTTAGCCAAAAATCCAAAAATTCAAAAAATACCCAGAAAATTGCAAAAAATCACAAATATTCCCAATTTTATTTTTTTCAACTACACCATGGGCCAATTTTGTCAATTTACCCCACTTTTGTCAAAACCCCCAATTTGACCCATTTTAACCCAAAGTGAACCCAATGTCAAACCAAACCTACCCAATTGACCCAAATTATGGTACAATTCAATTCTAAACTTCAATTCAACATTCCCAACACCAATCTAGACCAAATCCAAGTCCAATTTGATTGACAT